>WNGS01001312.1:45719444-45756055 GCA_020271785.1 Procambarus virginalis
GTATATTAGTTCTACGTTCAATTAAGGTCTTTACGTTATGTTGGCGATATTTTTTTAAATAAGTACGAGGGTGAAGCATTTACAGCGTTCTGGCACCAACAGAGGTCATCAGCGAAGCACTGTTTGAGGAATGTTTGAACGTCATCAGTTGTGTGAGTCGTGTGTGTAAAGTGGTTTTTTTTTTACATTCATAAACGGGCATGTGTGGGGTTGGGTGTTTTGGCGGGCTGGGTAACGAGCTTTTGACCTTTATTGATGAGGCTATTAGGGTCTAATATCCTATTCGGACGTGAGCATTCTGTCAGGAGGTGACGTCACACACACATTCTTTCTGCGGTTTTGCTATGGGTGAGGTTATAATATTATGTAGGGTTAGATTATAAACTCGGGTTGTTTAAATCTCTCTCTCGTCTGTCTCTCTCTCTCTCTCTCTCTCTCTTCTCTCTCTCTCCTCTCCTCCCTCTCTCTCTCTCTCTCTCTCTCATCCTCTCTCCTCTCCTCTCTCTTCTCATCACACACACACACACACACACACACACACACACACACCACCACACACACACACACACACACACACACACACCCACACACACACACACACAAGACGCAAATTAGGACTCGTAATTCTGTGGCCCGGGTTCGATTCCCGGACCAGGCAGAAACAAATGTGCAAAGTTTCTTTCACCCTGAATGCCCCTGTTACCTAGCAGTAAATAGGCACCTGGGTGTTAGACGCTGTTACGGAGCTGCTTCCTGGGGGGGGGGGGGAACATTAATGTTATTAGTTAGTTATAATTGATTGACAGTTGAGAGGCGGGCCGAAAGAGCAGAGCTCAACCCCCGCAAGAATAACTAGGTAAATACACACACACACACACCAGGGCGTGTAAGGGACAGTATGAGTGAGACAACTATGAGGTGACAACACCTAACAACATTACTATGTAGCTCTTGGATGGTATGAGAGCAACATACTAAAATAGATGTGGACGAGGGGAGGTGAAAGAAGGTGACGAGGGTGGTGGGGGGGGGGGAAGAGAGAGGAGATGAAAGAAGTGGCGTGCACGGTGCATTTCGATGTTTCGAAAAGAACCTACAGTCACCCCATGTAGCCTACACTTATCCCATGGAACCTACAGTCACCCCATGTAACCTACACTTATCCCATGAAACCTACAGTCACCCCATGTAACCTACACTTATCCCATGGAACCTACAGTCACCCCATGTAACCTACACTTATCCCATGGAACCTACAGTCACCCCATGTAGCCTACAGTCACCCCAATTATAGTCAGGTCGTAGTGCTCTTTGGTCTACACTGGACAGGCGCCTGCAGATGGTAGGTAACATGTTCAACTAACTATACAGGCTGTTTCCCCCTCCCTGTGAAAGCTGGAAACTGGGTAATAATAATAATAATAATAATAATAATAATAATAATATAATAATAATAATAATAATAATAATAATAGTTTGTGAATAAAATTCAACTCACTAACGAGCAAGCGAGCACCTAATGTAAACGTCGTGATTCATGTGAAGGCGTAAAAGAATAGGTTGCACTGTAATGTACGTAAACAAAATATTTTATTATGATATAATACAGACCTATCATATTTTCAAAGAAAGTGCGGTTTGAATTTCCCGCGGGCGGGAGATTGTCAGCTGACACTTCACGAGTGATGTTATTTCCAACTAACGGCTCTATAGGGACTCCTGGCTCGACCTGGACGCCGAGCGGACGTCTGGACGCCTCCTCCTGCTCCTGGGAGCCGCCGGATCACTTTCTGTTTTGCGATCTGGATGTGATACTGCCGTTTGGCATTCCTCTTCAACAGTCCGGTTTGTGCGACGCCTGGCGCACATATCGCCTTGGGTCACCGGATTGTTGATAGATTTTTTTTTACGTGTTCTGGCTGGTTCTCCCAGAGGAGTGATGGTGTCCGGCGCCGGCTTGGCAGAGAGATGCCGGAAGTTGATGGGTTTTGATGGGCTCCCGTAGTGCCCTCAGCCGTGGTGGGCGGCCGGCTTCTGCTCTGCCAGGGGAGCACTGGATGACCTTTGCGTTTTAGTTGGAGCCGAGTTTTTGGTTTTGCTACCCGGTGTTCTCTGTGTGGGGCGTGGCCGGTGCTTGTCACCCTGAGGGACTCCTGGGGCTCCCCAATCATCTGCCTGTCTGCGTCTCTTTGCCGCGAGGCATATTAGTTTCCTCGTTTCGCGATTAGGCTTGGCGCTTCACCTTTCCGGGCTTTGCGATTAACCCTTCACGGGTACGCCGGGAGCATCCAATCCCACGAGCGTCGTCGCCCCTAAATCAATTACAACGAGTCTATAATTTCTGCTGTTTATCACATAAAACACATGTATGCTTTTTAATATTTAGTTTAATGGATAAAGTTTTAAAATAATATTATATTTTTTAAATTCCTGTGTTTCAATGTTATCTTTTTATGCCCGATTATGCGTTTTGAGGTTTACATTAATGGTGCTTGATTGACGCGGATGAATACACACAACTGTATCTCGTCAGATAATTATTCATCATACACTGGCCGTGCCAGCAGGCCAGGCAGGTTATAATTGTATCCCGCTTGTTATTGAGGCATCATGACGGTTTGTTGTTAATGACTGTTAACTGATAATACAACTCTGACGACACAACTGTCATGTCATCTTGACGACACAAGTCATGTCACTGACGACACAAGTCATGTCACTGACGACACAACTGTCATGTCACTGACGACACAACTGTCATGTCACTCTGACGACACTGTGGCGTCATTTTGACAACCTTGAGCGCTGTGCTTGGAACTTTTCACGTGTGTGATAATGTTCTTGTCTAAAGATTCTGCTTTTTTTTTACATCATGTCGTTGTTTGTGTCTAAGAAAATAACGTATGTGTTTGTATATCCCAGCGGGCTATTCACCTGTTTGTGTCCACAGGATCGAGCATTTAGCTCTTGGACCCCCACATTTCCATCCACCGGTTTGTTTAATGTAATGACTGACGGCCTATTTGATCTATCATATCTACTATAGGCCTACTAATGATCATCCCTTTGGATGCAAGCCACAACAGTTACCCGTTTTCTGTTGGAAGAATAGCAGCATCAGATGAATGGGAAACGTTTGGCAAATATTCTGGGGCCAGATTCACGAAAGCACTTGCGCAAGCACTTACGAACGTGTACATCTTTCCTCAATCTTTGACGGCTTTGGTTACATTTATTAAACAGTTTACGAGCATGAAAACTTCCCAATCAACTGTTGTTATTGTTATAAACAGCCTCCTGGTGCTTCGGAGCTCATTAACTGTTTGATAATTGGAAACAAAGCCGCCAAAGACTGAGAAAAGATGTACAGGTTCGTAAGTGCTTGCGTAAGTGCTTTCGTGAATCTGGCCCCTGGGGTGGTGGAACAACAATGATGGAGGGAACAACACAAAGGTTATCGAAAATACAATCCGTCATCTTAGTCGAGTTTACCGGTTGTTGATAGTCTATGTTGTTTAATAATATGTTATGTTGGATTTTTTTTATCCCCGTGGTGCAGTGGTAAAGCACTCGCCCGGCGCTTCGCGAGCGCTTTGGCCTAGGTTCGTATCCCTGCCGGGGAGGATTGACTGGGCGCCAACCCTTAACTGTACGTCTCTGTTCACCCAGCAGTGTGAAGGGGTACCAGGTTGTTAAACGATTTGGCGGGTCGTATTCCGGGGAAATTTAGGATCAAAATGTGTACAAAAAAGTAAGAACTCTTTTATATATAATAAAATTCATTTTTTCAGGGGACAGGCAGCCAGTGTATATATACAAATTAGGCTTATATATCTAGCTAATGACCCTTCCCAGGATGCAACCCCACAACTAACTGAGGAAACGCGCCCATCCATTTCTGTCCCGCACGGTATTCGAACCCTGAATTCTAGATTGCGAGTCGAGAATGAACCCGACGGTACTATCGGGACTATAATAAGGGATAGACGTATTCCGAGCATTTCTCAACCTGACTATGTATGTGTTTATACCTCGTGCTTCGTGCAGGTGTTGTTGTTTTAGATTCAGCTACTTAGAACAAAAATCCTAAAGTAGCACGGGCTATGGTGAGCCCGTAGTGTACTTACCTGGCACAGGAGCGGGGCTGTAACTGTCCTTCCTCCGTGCAGTTTCAGCCAGTATTTTCTATACACCTAAATCACCATAACAAAACGAACCTAACCTGGGCATACCTTTGTATAAAAGTTAGCGAATCAAACAACATAAGCCTGACTTGGAAGAAAACTTTTTTTTCAACTTAGAAAATTAAACTTACAAAATTTGTTTGTGACATTTCATATTTCTTTGAAGAAATGGAAAGTCATTATATGCACCTATCATACATTACACATATGTGTGTGTGCATGCAAACGGAAGAATGGGCCGCATTCGCACGCCAGCAGATGTACGAGCGGCATCTGTCTGTGGCACTCGTGCACAGACAGATGCCGCTCGTCTATATATAGTTCAAGCTTTTTTTTTAACTAATCCAGCAATAGCAAGAGCAATAACACATGAATTCGATGTGTTTAAACATTTAAAAATGCAATGCAAATATAAATTCAACTCTTTCACAAGCACAATATTGCAGACCTGAAACTCGGACGTCGGAGGTCAGGAAGGAATGCTCCTGGTTCTTCCTTCAGCATGAGCTTTCTGCGTTGACAGTTTTCCTGCTCAGAATCCTCATTTTCCTCCTGCTTCTTGTTCTGGACCTTCCATTGCTTCACCTGAGGTGCGTCAGTACCGTCTACTACCCCTACAAGGGCTCCCGAAGGCACACTGCTGCTGTCCGACGAGCCTCTGTTTGCGGCGTCTTCTTGTGGCGTTCCCGCGCTTTTGTTTACATCCGGAGACGCGCTCTCTGATTGGCGGAACGTTACTCGTTTCTCTCGAGGTCTGACTGATTGAGAACATGGTTCTTCTTGACCCCTGTGTTCTTCGGCACTCAAGTTCTGTTTCTCCTTACTCTTGTGTTCTTCACTCAGAGAACTTGGGTGTTCTTTAACGTCCTCTTCCTCTTTACTCTTGTGTTCTGCACCACTCTTAGAACTTTGGTGTTCTTCTACGTTTTGTTCCTCCTGATTCTTGTGTTCTGCTTCGACCTTAGGACTTAGTAGTTCTTCATCGTTCTTTTCCACTGTATTCTTGTGTTCTGCTTCACCCTTTGAACTTGGGTGTTCTACAACGGCCTGCTCTTCTTTACTCTTGTGTTCTTCATTCTGAGAACTTGGGTGTTCTCCATCCTGAGAACTTGGATGTTCTTCATCCTGAGAACTTGGGTGTTCTTCATCCTGAGAACTTGGGTGTTCTTCATCCTGAGAACTTGGGTGTTCTTCATGCTGAGAACTTGGGTGTTCTTCAACATCATGTTCATTCTTACTCTTGTATTTTCCAGTACCCTCAGAGCATACTTGTTCTTTGGCATTTTGTTCCTCCTTACTCTTGTGTTCTTCAGCACTTTCAGAATTATCTTGTTCTTCAACGCTGTTATCCTCCTTACTCTTGTGTTCTTCAGCACTTTCAGAATTACCTTGTTCTTCAACGCTGTTGTCCTCCTTACTCTTGTGTTCTTCAGCACTTTCAGAATTATCTTGTTCTTCAACGCTGTTATCCTCCTTACTCTTGAGTTCTTCAGAATCGTAAGAACATTCATGTTCTCCATCTTTTTGGATGGACGTATGTTTTTCGAAGTTCTGAGATAGCATTTGTTCATCACTGTCCTGTAATATCAGCTGTTCTACTTCCTTGAGTTTGGTTTGTTCTTCAGCTTCCTTAGTTTGTATTCTTTCTTCATTACGAGCTTTTGTTTGTTCTTCAATGTTCTTAATTTCCGTTTGTTTATCAGCGTTCATTAGTTTTTCTTGTTCATCAATACTGAGTCTAGTTTGTTCTTCAGTCTTCGTGGATTCAGGTTGTTCTTCAGTTCTGTGTTTTGCTTGATTTGCAGTCTTGAAGTTCATTTCTTCTTTAGTATTCGGGGATTTTGTTTGTTCTGCAGACGCGAAGTTCGTCTGTTCTTCAGTGTTCTTCGTTTTTGCTTTTTCTTTCGTTTTGTGTTTCGTTTGTTCTTCAGCTTTTTGGGAGTTTATTTGTTTTTCGGTATGCTTATGGCTTGTTAGTTTTGTCTTGTGTTTCGTTTGTTCTTCAGTGTTCATCGGCTTTGTTTGTTCTTCAGACGTACTTTTCGCTTGTTTTCCAGTCTGTTTAGGCTTTGATAATTGTTCAGTATTCGTGAATTTTGTTTGTTCAGCGCTCTGTGGTTTTACTTGTTCATTTGTTTTGCTTATTGTTTGTTCTTCTGTGTTATTAGGTTTCGCTTGTTCTTCGGTATCTGGGATTCTTGCATGTTTGTGCTTTGTTTGTTTGTTTCGCTTGATTTTTGCTTGTTCTCCAGTGTTTTTAGGCTTTGTTTGTTCTACTTTGTCATAAGTACCGCCCTGTTCTCTGCAATGTTCTGTTATTTGTTCTCCGCTGCATTGGACTGTTGTTTGTTCTTCACTGCTCAGAGATGTTGCAGTTTGTTCACATGTGGTAGATGGTGTTTGATGTTGTTTGGCCTTAAAGGAGGTAATCTGTTCATCACTTCTTTGTGTGACGTTACTTGATGAACACATCTGTTCTGTGTTCTTCGTGGGAACTACCCGTTCTTCGCTGCCTTTCGAAGCTGTCAGTTTTTTCTTTGTTTTGTTATTTGCTTGTTTTTCTGCGGCGATGTGTTCTTTATTGTTCTTTGAATTCTTCTGTTTAGTGTTATCCTTATTCTCGTGTTCTTCACTGGCACTCGTGTGGTGTTTTCTGTTATATCTTCCTTGTTCACTGTTGAAACTGGTCGTGTGTTGTTTCCTGGTGTTCATCTGTTCTTCTTGGACGCTGATAGTACGATGACGAGTGCCGGTGCCACTCTGTTCTTCACCGGCGTTTGTTCCTACATCCCTCCAGTTCATGTGTTCAGCTCCATCGCTTGTTGTTCTCCTCCTATTCCAGTGTTCTTCACCAGCTCTCGTTGGTTTCTTCCTCCTCTTTGAGTGTTCTTCGCTCTCACTAGTTGTTCTCGTCCTCCAGTTGGAGAGTTCTTCTCCGGCGCTTACTGTTCTCTCCCTCGTGTTGGCGCGGTCTCCGCCAGAGGCGTGCGCTTGTGGCCAGCGACTCGAAGTGGCCGGGTCTTCGCTGGAGCTCTTCGTCCGCTGGCCTCTCGGAGCTCCTGATGGGGGGTGTCCGCGGCTGCCTCGGAAGGTCTTCCTGACCTTGTTCCCCCGGGGCGATGGACCCTGACCTTTACCAGCTCCGAGGGCGCCCCTGGGGGTAGTGCCCCGAGAGGTCTCGGGTTCTGAAGCAGTGGGTATTGTGCTTTTGCCTGGCGGTGGGAGATCTTCAGGTGCAGAGATGCTGTCAGTTTGGGTGTCGCTGGAACTGTGGGTGTTGCTGGGATTCTGGGTGTCGCTGGGACTGTGGGTGTCGCTGGAACCGTGGGTGTCACTGGGACTGTGGGTGTCGCTGGAACCGTGGGTGTCGCTGGGACTGTGGGTGTCGCTGGAACCGTGGGTGTCACTGGGACTGTGGGTGTCGCTGGAACCGTGGGTGTCGCTGGGACTGTGGGTGTCGCTGGAACCGTGGGTGTCGCTGGGACTGTGGGTGCTGCTGGGATTCTGGGTGTTGTTGGGACATAAGGTGACATCACTAGTTTTGGTGACATCAGCACTCTGGGTGATGGAAATTTCTGTGATGTCGGAACTTTGGGTGTTATCCTGACTTTGGATGTTATCCTGACTTTGGGTGTTATCCTGACTTTGGGTGATATCTTGACTTTGGGTGTTATCCTGACTTAGGGTGTTATCTTGACTTTGGGTGTTATCCTGACTTTGGGTGTTATCCTGACTTAGGGTGATATCTTGACTTTGGGTGTTATCCTGACTTAGGGTGATATCTTGACTTTGGGTGTTATCCTGACTTGGGTGTTATCCTGACTTAGGGTGTTATCCTGACTTTGGGTGTTATCCTGACTTTGGGTGTTATCCTGACTTTGGGTGTTATCCTGACTTTGGGTGTTATCCTGACTTTGGGTGTTATCCAGACTTTGGGTGTTATCCAGACTTTGGATTTTATCCTGACTTAGGGTGTTATCCTGACTAAGGGTGTTATCCTGACTTGGAATATTATCTTGACTTTGGGTGTTATTCTGACTAGGGTGTTATTCTGACTTTGGGTATTATCCTGACATAGGATGTTATCCTGATTTGGGGTGTTATCCTGACTTAGGGTGTTATACTGATTTAGGGTGTTATCCTGACTTTGGATATTATCCTCACTTTGTGTGTCCTGACTTAGGATGTTATCCTGATTTAGGGTGTTATCCTGACTTTGGATGCTATCCAGACTTAGGGTGTTATCCTGACTTTGGATATTATCCTCACTTTGGGTGTCCTGACTTAGGGTGTTATCCTGACTTTGGATATTATTCTGAGTTTGGATATTATCCTGAATTATGGTGTTATCCTGACTTAGGGGGTTATCCTGACTTTGGACATTATCCTGACTTTGGATATNCTGCTAGTGTTCTAGCATTATCTGACGAAGCCTACTGATGCCGCTAGTGTTCTAGCATGATCTGACGAAGCCTACTGATGCCGCTAGTGTTCTAGCATTATCTGACGAAGCCTACTGATGCAGCTAGTGTTCTAGCATTATCTGACGAAGCCTACTGATGCCGCTAGTGTTCTAGCATGATCTGACGAAGCCTACTGATGCTGCTAGTGTTCTAGCATTATCTGACGAAGCCTACTGATGCCGCTAGTGTTCTAGCATGATCTGACGAAGCCTACTGATGCAGCTAGTGTTCTAGCATGATCTGACGAAGCCTACTGATGCCGCTAGTGTTCTAGCATTATCTGACGAAGCCTACTGATGCTGCTAGTGTTCTAGCATGACCTGACGAAGCCTACTGATGCCGCTAGTGTTCTAGCATGACCTGACGAAGCCTACTGATGCTGCTAGTGTTCTAGCATGACATGACGAAGCCTACTGATGCAGCTAGTGTTCTAACATGACCTGACGAAGCCTACTGCAGTGACCTATTGAACCTTGGCGTGCTCTGCTTGCCCTGCCCTGGCTATATTCCCATATGTGACACAGACTGCCCTTACACGCGATGCTGTGACCCCTCTACAGCCCCCCCCCCCCCCTGGTGACACAGGCCTGAAGGGAACACTCGAGGCACCTCCAGGGGGCGAGGTCATCGAGAGGGCTGGGAGGCAGGACGAGCTTGCCACAGCGACGGCAGACGAGGGCCGAGAAGTAGGTGTCCAGTTCTGTTGGGTCGGCACAGCGCTGACAGCTGCAGGAGAGAAGCCTTGTCTGACGAAGGTGGTCCCGTCTGGCTCGCGTTCCCCACAGGATGTCTGTGTAGATAGCTGTGATGGGCTCCCCGCGTCTGATGGGATCAGATGCTCTGAGTGTCAGCTGTCCATCCTGCCAGAACACACAAGCAGCAGATGTTACAATATAAACTTTAGGCGCTGGAGTCATAAGAACAAAGGGAACTGCAGAAGGCCCTATTGGCCCCTACGAGGCAGCTTCAATTACAGTACAAACCCACACATCAGAAAGTGAAAAAAACTACGACGTTTCGGTCTGTCGTGGACCACACGGCTTGATAACGGTCCAGGACGGACCGAAACGTTGTCGTCGTGATGTGTGCTGTGGTCATCATATCTATTACACTATACTAACAATAATGTAATAGATAATTGCATGACTGACCCTGAAAACCGGTTTTGTGTTGGGCATGCAGGACTGGCTGGCCAGGGAGGCCATCGGGTAGAGCGCCTGCACCTCCGCGTACGCCGTCTTGGTTGGTACCTGGTTGATCTGCAGGAGGCCCAGCACCTGCGTCAGGGGGGGGGAGATGATGGTAGTATAGTACCTCTAACACCTGCAGGAGGCGTGTGTGTCTGTGTTAATTAACACTTGTAGTTCACAGCAATAGTCAGGTCATTCCCAGCGCACCAAAACAGTGACACTACGTTTTCTATCCATCGGACTCGATGGATAGAAAACACTCACATTGTGTATTGCGGCCTCGGAGCCGTCGACGCCAGGGTACAGGTGGACTCGGAACACGTCGCGGAGGACGTGGACGACGTGTTCCTGGTTGTGGTGGTGCTGGGGAAGACCTGACGAGGCCTGCAGGTGCCGGGTGTTGTACCTCTCCGTGCAGGTCTTCCACCGTCTCCCCTCGCGGCTCGCCAACACCAGGCACCTGAAATGGTATTTTTGGGAATGAATAACACAGCCCCCTTAAGGGTCAGAGAGGACGTACAGTAGTAGTTTGACCCATCTGTTGATACCCGCTGCTTGATGGGGTTCTGGGAGTTCTACCACCCCCAAGCCCGGCCCGAGGCCAGGCTTGACTTGTGAGAGCTTGGTCCAACAGACTGTTGCTTGGGGGGGCCCGCAGGCCCCCACATATCCATCACACTCCGGTTGGTCCTGAGCACTCACGAAAACGGTACATCTTTGTCCGTCATAGCGGCCTATATAGTCTGTATTAGTTATTAAACGGGATTATGAGTATGGGGGAAATTTCACAACCACAAGGTTATTGTTTTATACAACTCATATTCTTATACAACCATATTCTTATACAACTTCTTAGCTCGTAAATTATTTAAGAAAGATATACATGTTTGGTAAGTGTAGTGGACTAAAGTGTTTGACGGATCAAGGTTCTAGGTGTATCTTGACAGTCAATCTCGTGAGTCATTTCGTAGAATATACGTCCTTGTGTCGCGGTGTATGTGTATGTGTATGTGCTTGTATTCGTCGGTGTATGTATGTGTGTGTGTATACTTGTATGTGTGCAGCGGATCTTCCAGCTCACACGTGGTGTAGGAACACACTCGTTCCTTGTTATTAGTGAAGTGAAGCAGCCCCTTCCTTGGGAACAGCTGACAAGCGACGCTTCTGTAATGTGGATTCAACGTTGATCTGACGCTGATCTGACACTGATGATACGTTGAACTTACGTTACTCGACCATATTTTTACCCACTGGCAGAGTTCGTCTTTGCCTCTGTGTCCTCACGATAACTTTGTACGACTCGCAAATGTCTCTCCCGACGTACCTGAGGGCGGTGACGACCTCGTAGAGGTGGTGAGGGCCACCGTCAGCGTCCTCGATGGATATGGTGACCCCGGCGGCCCTGGTGACCTCGCACTCCGGCTGGTGGTCAGGGCTGTCCTCGCAGGGGCGGCCGCACAGAGGCCAAGTGCATCTCGAACACCTGCGGGAGGAGACACATGCCGCGAGAATCAACGTGAAGGTCACAGAGGTTCATGACGAGGTCATGGGGGTTCAGGACCAGGTCAAACGTCAAAGGCGGTCGGGGCAAGGTCAAAGGTCAATTTGCAATGTATAGATGATTAGTTAAGTTTTTGTTTGGGCCGGACTAACTGACTTTGCTAACTGCCGACGATCATAATGCAATGAGCTTTCAACAATAGTTAACTTGGGCACAGTTCTACTTTCTGGCTTGTCTCCCTTCTATGTAACTCTCCCTCCCTATTTCTCTACACACACATTTTCTCAATTTCCCTATTTCTCCATCTCTCTCTCCCTCTCCGCCCATCCCTACCTCCTACTCTGTCTTTATCTCTGCCTGCCTCACTCCTCGCTCCGTCTCTTCTTACTGTCCTTCTCTCTTCCTCCGTCTCCCTCTCTCTCCTTCTCTCTCCCTCACTCTTCCCCCTGGCTCACCTGTACTTGCCAGACACCCTCCTGTAACATCCAAGACAGAGGGGCTCTGTCTCCTGCTTGGGTCCCAGCACCAGCGGCGCCTCCGTCAGGATGACATCATCCACCGCCAGGTCCCTGGAGGCCACCAGCAGGCGGCCCACCTCCTTGTTCTTGCTGATCTGTCGGCAGAGACAAGCAAGAGTTCACGGCTTCTCAGACCTCAGTCATTCCAACCTGTCAGTATCTGGTGATTAATTGTCGATGTCTATCGAAGCTATAACTTGGACTTCGAGGTCTATGTCCACATCGAGGTCTATATCGATGTCCAAGTTATGCTGGTATTAATTACTTTGTGAGGGGGCTTGTCGCCATATTTGAGAGGGTAAAGGCTGAGTGTTTTGTTTAAAGCTTGAGGGGAAGGCTGTGATCTAAGTCTGGCGCTGCTGTGTTCCAAGACTGAATGTGTTCTGTCATATTATGGTGTCTGTAGGAGCAGTTCCGTTTCTAGGTCATGTTTTCACTCTCTCTCTCTCTCTCTCTCTCGCGGTGCCAGTCAGGAAGAAATAGATAGACGTTAATAGACTCACTGTAAAGGGTCTGCAGTGATCCTTGTGCACCGACCACCCCTTCTTCTGGCACTGCCTGCCGCAGTAGAAGACACTGCGACACCCAGTACACTTAGTCTGAGTACTGCGCCCACAGCCTGCGCACGGGCGGGCCTCACCTCCAGCACCGCCTCCGGCTGCGTCGGCGCGCAGCTCCTGGTGTCCGTCGACCCGCCGCCCATCCTCGCTACCTGTGGGCGAGCTCCTCTCAGATCGTGGCCACACACATCAGATCAGTAGAAAGGCAGGTAGATGAGTAGAAAGGCAGGTAGATACGCAGAAAGGCAGGTAAATCAGTATAGATGAGTAGAAAGGCAGGTAGATACATAGAAAGGCAGGTAAATCAGTATAGATAAGTAGAAAGGCAGGTAAATTAGTATAGATGAGTAGAAAGGCAGGTAGATACATAGAAAGGCAGGTAAATCAGTATAGATAAGTAGAAAGGCAGGTAAATTAGTATAGATGAGTAGAAAGGCAGGTAGATACGTAGAAAGACAGGTAGATAAGCATAAAACAGGTGCTAGAAAAGAAATCAACCAATCGTAACCAAGTCTCCCAAGTTTGGAAGCTATAAATAAGTATGCAATTCCTGAGCCTATTATGTAACTTCACCCCTCCCACCGTATGTGGTGACTACCACATACAAAATTTTCAGGGGAATTACTAGGCTAGATAAGGACAGAAAAAATTATTTAACACGGGCGGTACTCGCACTAGGAGACACAGGTGGAAACTGAGTACCCAAAATGAGCCACAGAGACATTATACATTTTTCAGTGTCAGTAGTTAATAAAATGCATGTACTAGGAAGTAATGTAGTGGAAGTAGACTCTGTATAATACAAAGTTTAAAAGTAAATATGATAGAGTCCAATAGGCTCAATGACCTGTAGAACAGTTGACTGGATGTTGTGAGGCGGGACCAAAGAGCCGAAGTTCAACTCCCGCAAGAACAACTACATAAGTACTAACCCATGCGACTAAGGAACACTAAAATAGGCCTACTGGCGCATGCGAGGCGTGAACTCTGTGGTAGGCCTAATTTTTCACGCGCTACTGCAGTAGCCTATGATTATTAGGCTTACTAGTACATCTCAAACGGATAGAGTAACTTAGGCTATTTCTACCCTCTATCCTTACCAGACTGCTTGCTTAAGCGATGAATTCCTCCTCCCGCTGTGCTTCAGCTCTTGGGCCACACCAATCTTTACCTATTTTATTTGTAAATCAAAATGTATAAAATTTAAGGTATCGTTACAAAATGGTAATTTTTTTGAACATTGGTCCGCACCCTGTCACGAGACGTCACAAGTTTGTATGTAAATTTGTATTTATTTACTAGGAAGGTTATAAAGGTCTATCAACCCTCCAGTGGTTGATAGTCCTTAATAACTCTCCAGAGATTGATAGTCCTTAATAACTCTCCAGAGATTGATAGGCCTTAATAACTCTCCAGAGGTTGATAGGCCTTAATAACTCTCCAGAGATTGATAGTCCTTAATAACTCTCCAGAGATTGATAGGCCTTAATAACTCTCCAGAGATTGATAGTCCTTAATAACTCTCCAGAGATTGATAGGCCTTAATAACTCTCCAGAGATTGATAGGCCTTAATAACTCTCCAGAGATTGATAGTCCTTAATAACTCTCCAGAGATTGATAGGCCTTAATAACTCTCCAGAGATTGATAGGCCTTAATAACTCTCCAGAGATTGATAGTCCTTAATAACTCTCCAGAGGTTGATAGGCCTTAATAACTCTCCAGAGGTTGATAGGCCTTAATAACTCTCCAGAGGTTGATAGGCCTTAATAACTCTCCAGAGGTTGATAGGCCTTAATAACTCTCCAGAGGTTGATAGGCCTTAATAACCCTCCAGAGGTTGATAGGCCTTAATAACCCTCCAGAGGTTGATAGGCCTTAATAACTCTCCAGAGGTTGATAGGCCTTAATAACTCTCCAGAGGTTGATAAGCCATAAAAACTCTCCAGAGGTTGATAGGCCTTAATAACTCTCCAGGGTTGATAGGCCTTAAGCCCAACACCAAGCCAAGTTCAGTGAATCGGTGGGAGTAATTAACTTAATATTTTTTAATGTTTAATGATATGCCAACATGATATCATTGCACGGCAAGACGGTACCCCCTGTCAGCCAGGTGAAGCATCATTGATCCTGATCAGTAACTGGATGGGTGACCTCGTTGATAGCCTCCCCTATAAGGAGAACCTTCGCATTCTTAATAAGTTTCCTATCCCGGACAATCTGTGGTATACCGAAAGCTTATCTCTACACGGTCGTGCTCACGTGGTGACCCATCCAGTTACTGGCCCGTGGCGCCTGGAGTGACCCCCAGAACGTTAGTTCCAGACTCATCCTGCTTCAGACATTTTTCCCCAGCACCGCTCCTGTGCCAGGTAAGTCCACTACGGGCTCACCATAGTCCGTGCTACTTGCCCCGCTCCTGTGCTAGGTAAGTTACGGGCTCACCATAGCCCGTGCTTCTTGCCCCGCTCCTGTGCTAGGTAAGTTACGGGCTCACCATAGCCCGTGCTTCTTGCCCCGCTCCTGTGCTAGGTAAGTTACGGGCTCACCATAGCCCGTGCTTCTTGGAACTTGTTCCGAGTAGCTGAATCTATAACAACATTTTTCCCTTGCTTTACCTCACTGATCGAGAGACGCCCACTTCATCCACATCACTTTAAAAACAATTGTTTTATCTACCAGAACGCTGCGCTTTGAAGTGAGTTCTCTTTTTTTTTAAACAAATTCGTTCCTTGTATTGTATTTTGTCAAATAATGTGAGGAGCGGAACTAGTTTTTTGCGCGGAAGTTCCTGCGGGTTCGCCGAGCGTTCACTGTACACGTGTGTTTCTTTGTTTGTCTCGTATGTTGCCCAACCTGGCACTTATATCCCAGCAGCAGCAGCGGGCTCCAGGGACACCCACGTGGCACTCAACACTAGAGCCGCCGGCGGAACGGTGCCAAACTTGCCCTACACCTTGTGATCGTACGCCTGGGTCACACCCACTCTGGCAACGAGGTTCTAGTTCACGTTGTCGTACCGCGCGGCGGTTCTTATCCTAAAGTTAATTAATATATATTTGTGATTAAATTTATGGTAAATATTCTCTCTCTCTCTCTCTCTTAATTCAGATATTATTAGTAAGTAAACAGTGTATATATTATTTTAGAAAAATTTCAGAGAATAATGTGTCATTGTTACTTAAGTTGGGGCGTGTTATGACTAAGCTGGTGTTCCTCTGCTCAAGTTTCAAGTTGTTATATTCCCCCTACCACCCAACTTGATTTCTTAAGCACGTGTATATAGCTACGCGCTTGTTTCGTGTGCTGGACACGAATGGTAGTTACGGGCGATGGCAGCTATGTCTCGATGGCACAATATCTAAGGATAAATGAAGATGATTCACCTCTGAATCAAATTTATCAGCGTTGATTTGACGTCGATTCAACGTTGATTTGCCGTTGATTTGACGTCGGTTCAGCGTTGATTTGACGTCGATTCAGCGTTGATTTTACGTGAATTTGACGTCGATTCAACGTTGATTTGACGTCGATTCAGCGTTGATTTTACGTCGATTCAACGTTGCTTTGACATAGTATTGGATATTGTGTCCAGTGGGGGTGAGACCTTATATATCAAGACCATGAAGTGTCAATCGAGTGCCTGGCCTCTCTTTAAGGTTTCTTTCCAATCTAAAGCCAACTTATTTTAGCCTTTAACAGCTGACTTCCTCCCTCCCCCTTCTCCCCCCTCCCACTCTCAGGAGTGCCACAGAGGGCCACGTCCCAGCACAGCGACACAGCTTGAGTGCCAGGTGCTGCTGTTATTTTTAAAGAAATACGTTCTTGGAATGACGAGACAACTTTGTGTAGCATAGTTAATATATTACGCGTGCCTGCACCCCTCTTACTACGGGTACAGGTACACCATATACTTGGGTACGGGGGCACCCTACTGTGTTGTAAGGAAGGGGGGGGCAGATTATGCTAGAGACGTAAGGACACCCCATATTAAATTAGGGGCTTCTTTTACCAAGGGGACACCACATACTATGAGCACCCCCATAATAGGGTAGGGGGGGTTTCTTTACTAAGGAAGGGGGGTACCCATTACTAGGGTAGGGGCTCCCCCACACACACCCAGGAGAGGGGAGGTGAGGAGGAGGATCGGCTGGGCGAGCCATTCGTCCGGAGATATATATAAACGGAGCACGTGAGAGCAGACATGCGTCGCCCAGAAAGGGGTGGGGGGGGGGGCTGCAGGCACGACAACATCCACAAAGCAAAGAAAATGGTCTACGGATAGAAAATGCAGAGTATGAATAGTAGAAAATGGGATGTGTATAGAAAATGCAGTCTCCAATGTTGCAGGCATATCATTGGCTAACCACAGGCTATGTTTACAATATTACATGCGTACTGTTGACCAATCACAGTCTCCCAAATCGGGCACATACCAGCGAGACAGAGATGGTGACGTTGTCTGTCTGTGTAGCCGTCAAGAGAACAAGATTCGGGGGAACGACCTGTGCTAAATTTAATATGAAGGCTCCTTGGCAAGCTCTCACACACACACACACACACACACACACACACACACGCTGGGGGCCTCGTGGCTCAGTGGACATCGCTTTGGGGTCGTAGTCCTAATGACCCGGGTTCGATTCCCGGCGCAAACAAATGGGCAGAGTTTCTTTCACTCTGATATATGCCGAGAAATATATGCAGTAGGTATAATACAGGAAAATAGAGTGATTAGAAAGACGGGGTCCAAGAGCTAATAGCTCGATTCTGTAGACACAAATAGTAAATACAAGCACATCTTAATCTTGTATTATTTTTCCATCGATTCAACGTCCTAATTATTAGCATATCTTTCAGCGTTAACAATTATATATATATATATATATATATATATATATATATATATATATATATATATATATATATATATATATATATATATATATAATAGGCCAAGTTGCCTAACAAGCCGAGTTTTCCCAACGTATCAGGTTAGGTTTTATCATACCTAAGCTATCCTACCTGACCTAACTTATCCTAACCTAACACAGCAAAGTCAGTAATTCATATGTTTAATATTATATGAATGCAAATAAACCAATTTGAAAATAACAGAAATCGCTTTGGCTGTTAGGCAAATCGGGCCTTGCATACTAGGCCAAGTAGTGTGTCCTGGCTATTAAGCACGACAATATATATATATATATATATATATATATATATATATATATATGGATGGACATGATATATTCAGATATTATTTTTCCTATGATGTTAATTGGCAGCGAGAGGACAAGTGTGATACGAAGGATTTAAAATAAAATATTGATATGTTTAATAAAGATTTACTCTTATTATCAATAGTTAAAACTTGATCATATTTCCAGTTTAACAAACGCTGTTATTCTTAGGAACGAAAGTAAGGACTTAATACTAGACAAAAAATTAACATCCACACTTCCATTTAACATGTAAAAGTCTTTAGTAAATAACACTTATCACATAAATTGTGTATTTCAGGCTCCATAAAGCAGAACGATCTTTTTTTTTGTTGTTTTTTTCTATCTAAAATTGGATACAAAGCAAATGTTGGCGGCGATGTAGCTAGGCTCCGCTGAATTGTGGCGGTCAACACGGGCCCTCCTGGCTAGGCCCCTTCCTTGTGGCCTGCCGCCGAAACCCTTACATCTAAAACAACCTCAAGTCAACGTGAACTGTACACAGTTCCGTGAACTAATCTATTGTTCAGTGGAAGTCAACTTAAAATCTGTATTTTAACACTTCAATCTTAGCCTAGCTGTAAGCTACGAGGAAATCATACAGGTATTAACTTAAGATACGATGAGTTCCCAGCATCTATTGAACTCTAGTGCCAAGCTGTATTAGGCATGGCACCCTTCACTTCATCTCCACGTACGTAAGGAGCAAATGTTGGTGTCGAAGATGAACTTTCCGATGAGCAATGACGTGTTACTCCCGACACCACGGGCTACCTGGTAGACAACCTCACAGTAGCAATGGGCAGTGTCGAGGACTGGAGGGAGGCGACCCATGCAGAAGAGAGGCAACGAGCCTATCATTGGAGCACCAGACATGTACTGGCAACACTTATGGAGCGTTTAGGGTCGCCTCCCACTGCCGCAACTCCGCCAGGTTCTGTTGAGCAACATGGCACAGTTGACCCTCCGGCTGGTCCTTAGGCTCGTCTTGCAGCACGCGGATACACTGCTGTAGGAGAGCCTTGGCCGTCTCCACATCCTTTTTTAGCGCTACGGAATCCACGTGTTTGGCGTCGGGTTCCTGGCGCGCGCGGGCCAGGACTGCTAGGTGGTACTCATAGAGCGCCACACCCGCGTAAGGCGCCAGTCTAGCCATGCCTGGATCCAGAGCTGTGCAGACTTTCAGGAAGTCCTGGCACATCTTCTCCTTCTTCTTCATGGACTCCTGACCCACGCTGGAAGGGTCGCGGCCGTACATCTGTAGGACAGTGTGGCGAGCTGCGAAAAGATGGAAGTGATTAGGGTGGACGGTTGTCTTAGCGTGTCGCTGTACCAGTTTTTCCAGCGTTCCCAGAACCGGCATGGCTAACGCTGCCTCAATTTCTTCTCCAAGTTTAAGATTAATTTCCGTGACTTCATCAGCGGCCATGGTGGCGTTGCAGGAGGTGCAGATCCAGGTAGCCAGCTCGTCTAGGGGCGCGGCTGACAAGATGAACCCGTTAGTGCACTGTTTACAGCGTAGAGCAGAGAAATGTGTTCCGAGCTCAGTGGGATCTGAGCAGCGGAAGCAGGTGCACATGAAGTACTTGCTGTGCTTAAGGTGGTCTCTCCGTGCTGCTGTGCCCCACAGTATATGGGTGTACATTGTACTGATGTGCTCCCCACGCTTGATGTCCACTGCCGCCTTCACTACCACCTGGCGGTCCTTGGCGAAGGCGTGCTTGGTATTGGGCGTGCAGGAGTGCTCCAACATGGCGAAGGTCGGGTACAGCCCCAGCACCTCAGACTCCTTCAGACGGATCTCCAAGGCGTTGACGTCGATGATGCCCGTGATGGTATGGATGGACTTCTCCGAGCTATCTATGTCTTCAATTGGGAACTCCTGGATGAAGAAGTAGTTTCTGAGGAAGTTGACGATGCTCTTCTGGTTCTCCTGGTGGAGGTGGGTGCCCTTGCGGTCTTCGTAGTGGCTCTCCAGCGACAACAGCTGCTCATATTTTTTCGGCGACTTCTTCTTCAAAGCCAGACATCTGTAGGAGACAGTCGAGAGTTAATACATATGACAGCACACAGGTGCATTACATTACATGTGCGGAACTCTCTCTGGTGTTCCAATAAGAACACATAACAGGACCTCCAGCTCTTTGTTTCGAAGCAATAACCTAAATATGTTCCGCAGCTCATTATATTGACAGATAAAGCTACAAAGAACATTTACAAAATTCAGTTAATAAAATAGTTTATATATCATGCTTCACCTCTCAAGCAAGAGTGACCGGGGTTCGAACCTTAGAACTTTTTCTCCCTAGTACCCTAGGAGTACCCTAGTTTCTCCCTAGAACCTCTTTCCCTCCCTCTGTCCACCCAGCAGTCATTGGAAACACGTACAAAACGAGTGGAGGTTTGTGTTGTGTGGGAAAGCCTGGTGTTGAGTAATAGAACCACTTCCCATGCATACACTAAGGCTTCAGTGCATGTGTAGGACATGCAACACATGTATAGTGTTCTATACATGTCCTTACATGTATTAGACATGTATTATACAAACAACATTTCTCGAGGAAATTTGTCCTGCCAAATCTGTCCCCCAACGCTTGTTTTTCGTAATATCTAATGCAACAATGTGGGTAATATCTTTGTTCTTGTCCTTATATCCCAGCTCCTTGTCCTCATATCCCAGCTCCTTGTTCTCATATCCCAGCTCCTTGTCCTCATATCCCAGCTCCTTGTCCTCATATCCCAGCTCCTTGTCCTCATATCCCAGCTCCTTGTCCTCATATCCCAGCTCCTTGTCCTCGTATCCCAGTTCCTTATCCTCATATCTCTGCTATATACTATAGTCATAGTGTCCTAGCGCTTTTTCCTCATACTTTAATTATCTTCGTATGTTAATTCTCGTTAAGTTAGGAGAGGGTTAGTTTGCTGACCGTATGTTTTCCTCGCCATCCAGTTGGCCAAACCGGTTCTATATATGTGTGTGTGTGGGTGTTGTAAATGCTAAGAACGTCGAAATTGTTCTTTCCGCGCAAAGTGAACATCTGTTTGGTTATAGTAAATTGTTCTTTTTGTTCAGTGTGTCGTTCTTGATTGAGTTTGTAATTTTTTTGAGTGGTGGGGGAGGGGCGTCGGGGTTAAGGCCTATCAACTTTTGGAGGGCCGCCACAATATGCTTTAGTCCTAAACATTGTCCAGGACTTAGGTAAACTTAGTGTACATCCTCACAGAAATGCGAGTAACGTCTTGTTATGTATACCCCCTTCGTGAGGAAGGTTGGTGGAGAGAGGCTATACATACACCCCGAGGCTATACATATACACCCCCCGCATACACTCCAGCGTTGTATACTGGAGTACCAAAACTCTGGCGAATACTCCATGATGTATTAAGTTCGTCGTCCACTGTAGAGAGCGGTAAACACCTCCCCCCCCCCAACTTATGGTTCTTTGTTTATAAAGAAATTTCACGTGTATAAATTGTTGTATTTTTGGTAGCCAATCTGTTATGAAAACAAGTTGCCTAATACTGGATGAGACGAGCACCGAAATTGTTTGGCTTGGTGTAGTAGGGATTAAGGCTTATCAACCTCTGGAGGGTTATTAAGACTTATCAACCTCTGGAGGGTTATTAAGGCTTATCAACCTCTGGAGGGTTATTAAGGCTTATCAACCTCTGGAGGGTTATTAAGGCTTATCAACCTCTGGAGGGTTATTAAGGTTTATCAACCTCTGGAGGGTTATTAAGGCTTATCAACCTCTGGAGAGTTATTAAGGCTTATCAACCTCTGGAGGGTTATTAAGGCTTATCAACCTCTGGAGGGTTATTAAGGCTTATCAACCTCTGGAGGGTTATTAAGGACTATCAACCTCTGGAGAGTTATTAAGGCTTATCAACCTCTGGAGGATTATTAAGTCTCATCAACCTCTGGAGAGTTATTAAGTCTCATCAACCTCTGGAGGGTTATTAAGTCTCATCAACCTCTGGAAAGTTATTAAGGCTTATCAACCTCTGGAGGATTATTAAGTCTCATCAACGTCTGGAGGATCATTAAGTCTCATCAACCTGTAGAGAGTTATTAAAGACGCAAACACGCCCCTACACAGTCTTCCTAGCTCAGGTGCCTTCATTTGACAATTGAATTACCCCTCACCTCAAGGGGAAGATGACCTCATAGAAGTGGTTGGGTTGGTCGAAGTCGGCAATGTCGATGGGGGAGCCGATCTCCTGGCCGACCACGCACTCCGGCAGATGGTCGGGCGAAGCCTCGCACGCCGCTCCGCACAATGGCCAGTTACATTTCTGACACCTGTTAACACGTGAGAAATTTAGAACATGTTTGCTGTTCAAATGGGTTTTAGAAATACCTTTATTTTTTGTATCTTGGAGACTAGAAATGGATTTTAATTTTCGAGAGAAGGGCGAAATATGATGACAATGCAGCTTCTGTTCAGCTTAATGATGAATTAGGTACTAAAATGGCTTCTATAAACAGATGCAATAAAAGCCGATGTGTTAAACACGGTTCATTTATTCTTTATAAACCTGGCCAAACGTATGATCACATTCCCTATATGCGCATGGCTACATTCCCTATATGCGCATGGCTACATTCCCTATATGCGCATGGCCACATTCCCTATATGCGCATGGCCACATTCCCTATATACGCATGACCACATCCCCTATAAGCGCATGGCCACACCCTCTTATCTCCCACATAAAACATAGCTTACATTGAACAGCATGGCAAGACACGCCAAGGAATGAGATGGATGCTCACAAACAAATGAGATTTTGATGAGAAATATTTTATTTAATCCTTTGTAACTAGGATACAGTTTGGTTGGTTTGGTATTAGGCTTCAGGCCAATTAGCCTCTGGAGGGCTATTAGGCCTCTAACAACCTCTGAAGGGTTATTAAGGCCACAACACTTGCTTATAGGAAGGGTTGACAAGTGTACAATCATGTATACTTGCTGGGTGATAGGTGCACGTGGTCGAGCACAGTACAGCCAGCAAGGGGCACGTGGTCGAGCACAGTACAGCCAGCAGGTGCACGTGGCCGAGCAGAGTACAGCCAGCAGGTGCACGTGGCCGAGCACAGTACAGCCAGCAGGGGGCGTGACTATAAATACCATCATGGCGGGCGTAGGTTCAGGTGCCGGTCGCCCGGGGACAATGGAGATGTCAGCCACAGGTAACATAACACGGCTCTGTTATGTTACCCCCAGGACCTTACTGTGGGTGGTATGGTGAGACCCCCCAGGACCTTACTGTGGGTGGTATGGTGAGACCCCCAGGACCTTACTGTGGGTGGTATGGTGAGACCCCCCAGGACCTTACTGTGGGTGGTATGGTGAGACCCGCAGGACCTTACTGTGGGTGGTATGGTGAGACCCCCAGGACCTTACTGTGGGTGGTATGGTGGGACCCCCAGGACCTTACTGTGGGTGGTATGGTGAGACCCGCAGGACCTTACTGTGGGTGGTATGGTGAGACCCCCCAGGACCTTACTGTGGGTGGTATGGTGAGACCCGCAGGACCTTACTGTGGGTGGTATGGTGAGACCCCCCCAGGACCTTACTGTGGGTGGTATGGTGAGACCCCCCAGGACCTTACTGTGGGTGGTATGGTGAGACCCCCCAGGACCTTACTGTGGGTGGTATGGTGAGACCCCCCAGGACCTTACTGTGGGTGGTATGGTGAGACCCCCAGGACCTTACTGTGGGTGGTATGGTGAGACCCCCCAGGACCTTACTGTGGGTGGTATGGTGAGACCCCCAGGACCTTACTGTGGGTGGTATGGTGAGACCCCCCAGGACCTTACTGTGGGTGGTATGGTGGGACCCCCCAGGACCTTACTGTGGGTGGTATGGTGAGACCCCCAGGACCTTACTGTGGGTGGTATGGTGGGACCCCCCAGGACCTTACTGTGGGTGGTATGGTGAGACCCCCCAGGACCTTACTGTGGGTGGTATGGTGAGACCCGCAGGACCTTACTGTGGGTGGTATGGTGAGACCCCCAGGACCTTACTGTGGGTGGTATGGTGAGACCCGCAGGACCTTACTGTGGGTGGTATGGTGAGACCCCAGGACCTTACTGTGGGTGGTATGGTGGGACCCCCCAGGACCTTACTGTGGGTGGTATGGTGAGACCCGCAGGACCTTACTGTGGGTGGTATGGTGAGACCCCCAGGACCTTATTGTTGGTGGTATGGTGAGACCCGCAGGACCTTACTGTGGGTGGTATAGTGAGACCCCCAGGACCTTACTGTGGGTGGTATGGTGAGACCCCCAGGACCTTACTGTGGGTGGTATGGTGAGACCCCCAGGACCTTACTGTGGGTGGTATGGTGAGACCCCCCAGGACCTTACTGTGGGTGGTATGGTGGGACCCCCCAGGACCTTACTGTTGGTGGTATGGTGAGACCCCCCAGGACCTTACTGTGGGTGGTATGGTGGGACCCCCCAGGACCTTACTGTGGGTGGTATGGTGAGACCCGCAGGACCTTACTGTGGGTGGTATGGTGAGACCCCCCAGGACCTTACTGTGGGTGGTATGGTGAGACCCGCAGGACCTTACTGTGGGTGGTATGGTGAGACCCGCAGGACCTTACTGTGGGTGGTATGGTGAGACCCGCAGGACCTTACTGTGGGTGGTATGGTGAGACCCGAAGGACCTTACTGTGGGTGGTATGGTGAGACCCCCAGGACCTTACTGTGGGTGGTATGGTGAGACCCGCAGGACCTTACTGTGGGTGGTATGGTGAGACCCCCAGGACCTTACTGTGGGTGGTATGGTGAGACCCCCCAGGACCTTACTGTGGGTGGTATGGTGAGACCCGCAGGACCTTACTGTGGGTGGTATGGTGAGACCCGCAGGACCTTACTGTGGGTGGTATGGTGAGACCCCCAGGACCTTATTGTTGGTGGTATGGTGAGACCCGCAGGACCTTACTGTGGGTGGTATGGTGAGACCCCCCCAGGACCTTATTGTTGGTGGTATGGTGAGACCCGCAGGACCTTACTGTGGGTGGTATGGTGAGACCCGCAGGACCTTACTGTGGGTGGTATGGTGAGACCCCCCAGGACCTTACTGTGGGTGGTATGGTGGGACCCCCCAGGACCTTACTGTGGGTGGTATGGTGAGACCCCCCCAGGACCTTACTGTGGGTGGTATGGTGAGACCCGCAGGACCTTACTGTGGGTGGTATGGTGGGACCCCCCAGGACCTTACTGTGGGTGGTATGGTGGGACCCCCCAGGACCTTACTGTGGGTGGTATGGTGAGTGGTGAGACCCCCCAGGACCTTACTGTGGGTGGTATGGTGAGTGGTGAGACCCCCCAGGACCTTACTGTGGGTGGTATGGTGAGACCCCCCAGGACCTTACTGTGGGTGGTACTCTAGCCCTAGTGACCTTACTGTGGGTGGTACTCTAGCTCTAGTGCGTTGAGTTAGATGGAGCAGCCAAGATAAATAACCAAACCATATGCACTAATGATGCAGATATTTGTGTATCCTTTGATGATAATTCTCATCTTAACTCTGTAATCTAAACATGAAATTANTAGTGTTCTAGCATTATCTGACGAAGCCTACTGATGCAGCTAGTGTTCTAGCATGATCTGACGAAGCCTACTGATGCGCTAGTGTTCTAGCATTATCTGACGAAGCCTACTGATGCAGCTAGTGTTCTAGCATGATCTGACGAAGCCTACTGATGCCGCTAGTGTTCTAGCATGATCTGACGAAGCCTACTGATGCTGCTAGTGTTCTAGCATTATCTGACGAAGCCTACTGATGCCGCTAGTGTTCTAGCATGATCTGACGAAGCCTACTGATGCAGCTAGTGTTCTAGCATGATCTGACGAAGCCTACTGATGCGCTAGTGTTCTAGCATTATCTGACGAGCCTAATGATGCTGCTAGTGTTCTAGCATGACCTGACGAAGCCTACTGATGCAGCTAGTGTTCTAGCATGACCTGACGAAGCTACTGATGCTGCTAGTGTTCTAGCATGACTGACGAAGCCTACTGATGCAGCTAGTGTTTAAACATGACCTGACGAAGCCTACTGCAGTGACCTATTGAACCTTGGCGTGCTCTGCTTGCCCTGCCCTGGCTATATTCCCATATGTGACACAGACTGCCCTTACACGCGATGCTGTGACCCTTACAGCCCCCCCCCCTGGTGACACAGACCTGAAGGGAACACTCGAGGCACCTCCAGGGGGCGAGGTCATCGAGAGGGCTGGGAGGCAGGACGAGCTTGCCACAGCGACGGCAGACGAGGGCCGAGAAGTAGGTGTCCAGTTCTGTTGGGTCGGCACAGCGCTGACAGCTGCAGGAGAGAAGCCTTGTCTGACGAAGGTGGTCCCGTCTGGCTCGCGTTCCCCACAGGCTGTCTGTGTAGATAGCTGTGATGGGCTCCCCGCGTCTGATGGGATCAGATGCTCTGAGTGTCAGCTGTCCATCCTGTCAGAACACACAAGCAGCAGATGTTACAATATAACTTTAGGCGCTGGAGTCATAAGAACAAAGGGACTGCAGAAGGCCTATTGGCCCCTACGAGGCAGCTTCAATTACAGTACAAAACCCACACATCAGAAAGTGAAAAAAACTACGACGTTTCGGTCTGTCGTGGACCACACGGCTTGATAACGGTCCAGGACGGACCGACGAAACGTTGTCGTCGTGATGTGTGCTGTGGTCATCATATCTATTACACTATACTAACAATAATGTAATAGATAATTGCATGATGACCCTGAAACCGGTTTTGTGTTGGGCATGCAGGACTGGCTGGCCAGGGAGGCCATCGGGTAGAGCGCTGCACCTCGCGTACGCCGTCTTGGTTGGTACTGGTTGATCTGCAGGAGGCCCAGCACCTGCGTCAGGGGGGGGGGGAGATGATGGTAGTATAGTACCTCTAACACCTGCAGGAGCGTGTGTCTGTGTTAATTAACACTTGTAGTTCACAGCAATAGTCAGGTCATTCCCAGCGCACCAAACAGTGACACTACGTTTTCTATCCATCGGACTCGATGGATAGAAAAAACACTCACATTGTGTATTGCGGCCTCAGAGCCGTCGACGCCAGGGTAAGGTGGACTCGGAACACGTCGCGGAGGACGTGGACGACGTGTTCCTGGTTTGGTGGTGCTGGGGAAGACCTGACGAGGCTGCAGGTGCCGGGTGTTGTACCTCTCCGTGCAGGTCTTCACCGTCTCCCTCGCGGCTCGCCAACACCAGGCACCTGAAATGGTATTTTTGGGAATGAATAACACAGCCCCTTAAGGGTCAGAGAGGACGTACAGTAGTAGTTTGGACCATTGTTGATACCCGCTGCTTGATGGGGTTCTGGGAGTTCTACCACCCCCAAGCCCGGCCCGAGGCCAGGCTTGACTTGTGAGAGCTTGGTCCAACAGGCTGTTGCTGGGGGGGCCCGCAGGCCCCACATATCCATCACACTCCGGTGGTCCTGAGCACTCACGAAAACGGTACATCTTTGTCCGTCTCATAGCGGCCTATATAGTCTGTATTAGTTATTAAACGGGATTATGAGTATGGGGGAAATTTCACAACCACAAGGTTATTGTTTTATACAACTCATATTCTATACAACCATATTCTTATACAACTTCTTAGCTCTCGTAAATTATTTAAGAAAGATATACATGTTTGGTAAGTGTAGTGGACTAAAGTGTTTGACGGATCAAGGTTCTAGGTGTATCTTGACAGTCAATCTCGTGAGTCATTTCGTAGAATATACGTCCTTGTGTCGCGGTGTATGTGTATGTGTATGTGCTTGTATTCGTCGGTGTATGTATGTGTGTGTGTATACTTGTATGTGTGCAGCGGATCTTCCAGCTCACACGTGGTGTAGGAACACACTCGTTCTTGTTATTAGTGAAGTGAAGCAGCCCCTTCCTTGGGAACAGCTGACAAGCGACGCTTCTGTAATGTGGATTCAACGTTGATCTGACGCTGATCTGACACTGATGATACGTTGAACTTACGCTACTCGACCATATTTTTACCACTGGCAGAGTTCGTCTTTGCCTCTGTGTCCTCACGATAACTTTGTACGACTCGCAAATGTCTCTCCCGACGTACCTGAGGGCGGTGACGACCTCGTAGAGGTGGTGAGGGCCACCGTCAGCGTCCTCGATGGATATGGTGACCCGGCGGCCCTGGTGACCTCGCACTCCGGTGGTGGTCAGGGCTGTCCTCGCAGGGGCGGCCGCACAGAGGCCAAGTGCACCTCGAACACCTGCGGGAGGAGACACATGCCGCGAGAATCAACGTGAAGGTCACAGAGGTTCATGACGATGTCATGGGGTTCAGGACCAGGTCAAACGTCAAAGGCGGTCGGGGCAAGGTCAAAGGTCAATTTGCAATGTATAGATGATTAGTTAAGTTTTTGTTTGGGCCGGACTAACTGACTTTGCTAACTGCCGACGATCATAATGCAATGAGCTTTCAACAATAGTTAACTGGGCACAGTTCTACTTTCTGCTTGTCTCCCTTCTATGTAACTCTCCCTCCCTATTTCTCTACACACACATTTTCTCAATTTCCTTATTTCTCCATCTCTCTCTCCCTCTCCGCCCATCCCTACCTCCTACTCTGTCTTTATCTCTGCCTGCCTCACTCCTCGCTCCGTCTCTTCTTACTGTCCTTCTCTCTTCCTCCGTCTCTCCTCTCTCTCCCTCACTCTTCCCCCTGGCTCACCTGTACTTGCCAGACACCCTCCTGTAACATCCAAGACAGAGGGGCTCTGTCTCCTGCTTGGGTCCCAGCACCAGCGGCGCCTCCGTCAGGATGACATCATCCACCGCCAGGTCCCTGGAGGCCACCAGCAGGCGGCCCACCTCCTTGTTCTTGCTGATCTGTCGGCAGAGACAAGCAAGAGTTCACGGCTTCTCAGACCTCAGTCATTCCAACCTGTCAGTATCTGGTGATTAATTGTCGATGTCTATCGAAGCTATAACTTGGACTTCGAGGTCTATGTCCACATCGAGGTCTATATCGATGTCCAAGTTATGCTGGTATTAATTACTTTGTGAGGGGGCTTGTCGCCATATTTGAGAGGGTAAAGGCTGAGTGTTTTGTTTAAAGCTTGAGGGGAAGGCTGTGATCTAAGTCTGGCGCTGCTGTGTTCCAAGACTGAATGTGTTCTGTCATATTATGGTGTCTGTAGGAGCAGTTCCGTTTCTAGGTCATGTTTTCATTCTCTCTCTCTCTCTCTCTCTCTCTCTCGGTGCCAGTCAGGAAGAAATAGATAGACGTTAATAGACTCACTGTAAAGGGTCTGCAGTGATCCTTGTGCACCGACCACCCCTTCTTCTGGCACTGCCTGCCGCAGTAGAAGACACTGCGACACCCAGTACACTTAGTCTGAGTACTGCGCCCACAGCCTGCGCACGGGCGGGCCTCACCTCCCAGCACCGCCTCCGGCTGCGTCGGCGCGCAGCTCCTGGTGTCCGTCGACCCGCCGCCCATCCTCGCTACCTGTGGGCGAGCTCCTCTCAGATCGTGGCCACACACATCAGATCAGTAGAAAGGCAGGTAGATGAGTAGAAAGACAGGTAGATACGCAGAAAGGCAGGTAAATCAGTATAGATGAGTAGAAAGGCAGGTAGATACATAGAAAGGCAGGTAAATCAGTATAGATAAGTAGAAAGGCAGGTAAATTAGTATAGATGAGTAGAAAGGCAGGTAGATACATAGAAAGGCAGGTAAATCAGTATAGATAAGTAGAAAGGCAGGTAAATTAGTATAGATGAGTAGAAAGGCAGGTAGATACGTAGAAAGACAGGTAGATAAGCATAAAACAGGTGCTAGAAAAGAAATCAACCAATCGTAACCAAGTCTCCCAAGTTTGGAAGCTATAAATAAGTATGCAATTCCTGAGCCTATTATGTAACTTCACCCCTCCCACCGTATGTGGTGACTACCACATACAAAATTTTCAGGGGAATTACTAGGCTAGATAAGGACAGAAAAAATTATTTAACACGGGCGGTACTCGCACTAGGAGACACAGGTGGAAACTGAGTACCCAAAATGAGCCACAGAGACATTATACATTTTCAGTGTCAGTAGTTAATAAAATGCATGTACTTGGAAGTAATGTAGTGGAAGTAGACTCTGTATAATACAAAGTTTAAAAGTAAATATGATAGAGTCCAATAGGCTCAATGACCTGTAGAACAGTTGACTGGATGTTGTGAGGCGGGACCAAAGAGCCGAAGTTCAACTCCCGCAAGAACAACTACATAAGTACTAACCCATGCGACTAAGGAACACTAAAATAGGCCTACTGGCGCATGCGAGGCGTGAACTCTGTGGTAGGCCTAATTTTTCACGCGCTACTGCAGTAGCCTATGATTATTAGGCTTACTAGTACATCTCAAACGGATAGAGTAACTTAGGCTATTTCTACCCTCTATCCTTACCAGACTGCTTGCTTAAGCGATGAATTCCTCCTCCCGCTGTGCTTCAGCTCTTGGGCCACACCAATCTTTACCTATTTTATTTGTAAATCAAAATGTATAAAATTTAAAGGTATCGTTACAAAATGGTAATTTTTTGAACATTGGTCCGCACCCTGTCACGAGACGTCACAAGCTTGTATGTAAATTTGTATTTATTTACTAGGAAGGTTATAAAGGTCTATCAACCCTCCAGAGGTTGATAGTCCTTAATAACTCTCCGGAGATTGATAGTCCTTAATAACTCTCCAGAGATTGATAGGCCTTAATAACTCTCCAGAGGTTGATAGGCCTTAATAACTCTCCAGAGATTGATAGGCCTTAATAACTCTCCAGAGGTTGATAAGCCATAAAAACTCTCCAGAGGTTGATAGGCCTTAATAACTCTCCAGAGATTGATAGGCCTTAATAACCTCCAGAGGTTGATAGGCCTTAATAACTCTCCAGAGGTTGATAGGCCTTAATAACTCTCCAGAGGTTGATAGGCGTTAATAACTCTCCAGAGGTTGATAGGCGTTAATAACTCTCCAGAGGTTGATAGGCGTTAATAACTCTCCAGAGGTTGATAGGCCTTAATAACTCTCCAGAGGTTGATAGGCCTTAATAACTCTCCAGAGGTTGATAGGCCATAATAACTCTCCAGAGATTGATAGGCGTTAATAACTCTCCAGAGGTTGATAGGCCTTAATAACTCTCCAGAGATTGATAGGCCTTAAGCCCAACACCAAGCCAAGTTCAGTGAATCAGTGGGAGTAATTAACTTAATATTTTTTAATGTTTAATGATATGCCAACATGATATCATTGCACGGCAAGACGGTACCCCCTGTCAGCCAGGTGAAGCATCATTGATCCTAATCAGTAACTGGATGGGTGACCTCGTTGATAGCCTCCCCTATAAGGAGAACCTTCGCATTCTTAATAAGTTTCCTATCCCGGACAATCTGTGGTATACCGAAAGCTTATCTCTACACGGTCGTGCTCACGTGGTGACCCATCCAGTTACTGGCCCGTGGCGCCTGGGGTGACCCCCAGAACGTTAGTTCCAGACTCATCCTGCTTCAGACATTTTTCCCCAGCACCGCTCCTGTGCCAGGTAAGTCCACTACGGGCTCACCATAGTCCGTGCTACTTGCCCCGCTCCTGTGCTAGGTAAGTTACGGGCTCACCATAGCCCGTGCTTCTTGCCCCGCTCCTGTGCTAGGTAAGTTACGGGCTCACCATAGCCCGTGCTTCTTGCCCCGCTCCTGTGCTAGGTAAGTTACGGGCTCACCATAGCCCGTGCTTCTTGGAACTTGTTCCGAGTAGCTGAATCTATAACAACATTTTTCCCTTGCTTTACCTCACTGATCGAGAGACGCCCACTTCATCCACATCACTTTAAAAACAATTGTTTTATCTACCAGAACGCTGCGCTTTGAAGTGAGTTCTCTTTTTTTTTAAACAAATTCGTTCCTTGTATTGTATTTTGTCAAATAATGTGAGGAGCGGAACTAGTTTTTTGCGCGGAAGTTCCTGCGGGTTCGCCGAGCGTTCACTGTACACGTGTGTTTCTTTGTTTGTCTCGTATGTTGCCCAACCTGGCACTTATATCCCCCCAGCAGCAGCGGGCTCCAGGGACACCCACGTGGCACTCAACACTAGAGCCGCCGGCGGAACGGTGCCAAACTTGCCCTACACCTTGTGATCGTACGCCTGGGTCACACCCACTCTGGCAACGAGGTTCTAGTTCACGTTGTCGTACCGCGCGGCGGTTCTTATCCTAAAGTTAATTAATATATATTTGTGATTAAATTTATGGTAAATATTCTCTCTCTCTCTCTCTCTCTTAATTCAGATATTATTAGTAAGTAAACAGTGTATATATTATTTTAGAAAAATTTCAGAGAATAATGTGTCATTGTTACTTAAGTTGGGGCGTGTTATGACTAAGCTGGTGTTCCTCTGCTCAAGTTTCAAGTTGTTATATTCCCCCTACCACCCAACTTGATTTCTTAAGCACGTGTATATAGCTACGCGCTTGTTTCGTGTGCTGGACACGAATGGTAGTTACGGGCGATGGCAGCTATGTCTCGATGGCACAATATCTAAGGATAAATGAAGATGATTCACCTCTGAATCAAATTTATCAGCGTTGATTTGACGTCGATTCAACGTTGATTTGCCGTTGATTTGACGTCGGTTCAGCGTTGATTTGACGTCGATTCAGCGTTGATTTTACGTGAATTTGACGTCGATTCAACGTTGATTTGACGTCGATTCAGCGTTGATTTTACGTCGATTCAACGTTGCTTTGACATAGTATTGGATATTGTGTCCAGTGGGGGTGAGACCTTATATATCAAGACCATGAAGTGTCAATCGAGTGCCTGGCCTCTCTTTAAGGATTCTTTCTAATCTAAAGCCAACTTATTTTAGCCTTTAACAGCTGACTTCCTCCCTCCCCCTTCTCCCCCCTCCCTACTCTCAGGAGTGCCACAGAGGGCCACGTCCCAGCACAGCGACACAGCTTGAGTGCCAGGTGCTGCTGTTATTTTTAAAGAAATACGTTCTTGGAATGACGCGACAACTTTGTGTAGCATAGTTAATATATTACGCGTGCCTGCACCCCTCTTACTACGGGTACAGGTACACCATATACTTGGGTACGGGGGCACCCTACTGTGTTGTAAGGAAGGGGGGGGCAGATTATGCTAGAGACGTAAGGACACCCCATATTAAATTAGGGGCTTCTTTTACCAAGGGGACACCACATACTATGAGCACCCCCATAATAGGGTAGGGGGGGTTTCTTTACTAAGGAAGGGGGGTACCCATTACTAGGGTAGGGGCTCCCCCACACACACCCAGGAGAGGGGAGGTGAGGAGGAGGATCGGCTGGGCGAGCCATTCGTCCGGAGATATATATAAACGGAGCACGTGAGAGCAGACATGCGTCGCCCAGAAAGGGGTGGGGGGGGGGGCCGCAGGCACGACAACATCCACAAAGCAAAGAAAATGGTCTACGGATAGAAAATGCAGAGTATGAATAGTAGAAAATGGGATGTGTATAGAAAATGCAGTCTCCAATGTTGCAGGCATATCATTGGCTAACCACAGGCTATGTTTACAATATTACATGCGTACTGTTGACCAATCACAGTCTCCCAAATCGGGCACATACCAGCGAGACAGAGATGGTGACGTTGTCTGTCTGTGTAGCCGTCAAGAGAACAAGATTCGGGGGAACGACCTGTGCTAAATTTAATATGAAGGCTCCTTGGCAAGCTCTCACACACACACACACACACACACACAGCTGGGGGCCTCGCGGCTCAGTGGACATCGCTTTGGGGTCGTAGTCCTAATGACCCGGGTTCGATTCCCGGCGCAAACAAATGGGCAGAGTTTCTTTCACTCTGATATATGCCGAGAAATATATGCAGTAGGTATAATACAGGAAAATAGAGTGATTAGAAAGACGGGGTCCAAGAGCTAATAGCTCGATTCTGTAGACACAAATAGTAAATACAAGCACATCTTAATCTTGTATTATTTTTCCATCGATTCAACGTCCTAATTATTAGCATATCTTTCAGCGTTAACAATTATATATATATATATATATATATATATATATATATATATATATATATATATATATATATATATATATAATAGGCCAAGTTGCCTAACAAGCCGAGTTTTCCCAACGTATCAGGTTAGGTTTTATCATACCTAAGCTATCCTACCTGACCTAACTTATCCTAACCTAACACAGCAAAGTCAGTAATTCATATGTTTAATATTATATGAATGCAAATAAACCAATTTGAAAATAACAGAAATCGCTTTGGCTGTTAGGCAAATCGGGCCTTGCATACTAGGCCAAGTAGTGTGTCCTGGCTATTAGCACGACAATATATATATATATGGGATAGACATAATGTATTCAAGTGTGATACGAAGGATTTAAAATAAAATATTGATATGTTTAATAAAGATTTACTCTTATTATCAATAGTTAAAACTTGATCATATTTCCAGTTTAACAAACGCTGTTATTCTTAGGAACGAAAGTAAGGACTTAATACTAGACAAAAAATTAACATCCACACTTCCATTTAACATGTAAAAGTCTTTAGTAAATAACACTTATCACATAAATTGTGTATTTCAGGCTCCATAAAGCAGAACGATCTTTTTTTTTGTTGTTTTTTTCTATCTAAAATTGGATACAAAGCAAATGTTGGCGGCGATGTAGCTAGGCTCCGCTGAATGTGGCGGCCAACACGGGCACTCCTGGCTAGACCCCTTCCTTGTGGCCTGCCGCCGAAACCCTTACATCTAAAACAACCTCAAGTCAACGTGAACTGTACACAGTTCCGTGAGCTAATCTATTGTTCAGTGGAAGTCAACTTAAAATCTGTATTTTAACACTTCAATCTTAGCCTAGCTGTAAGCTACGAGGAAATCATACAGGTATTAGCTTAAGATACGATGAGTTCTCAGCATCTATTGAACTCTAGTGCCAAGCTGTATTAGGCATGGCACCCTTCACTTCATCTCCACGTACGTAAGGAGCAAATGTTGGTGTCGAAGATGAACTTTCCGATGAGCAATGACGTGTTACTCCCGACACCACGGGCTACCTGGTAGACAACCTCACAGTAACAATGCGCAGTGTCGAGGACTGGAGGGAGGCGACCCATGCAGAAGAGAGGCAACGAGCCTATCATTGGAGCACCAGACATGTACTGGCAACACTTATGGAGCGTTTAGGGTCGCCTCCCACTGCCGCAACTCCGCCAGGTTCTGTTGAGCAACATGGCACAGTTGACCCTCCGGCTGGTCCTTAGGCTCGTCTTGCAGCACGCGGATACACTGCTGTAGGAGAGCCTTGGCCGTCTCCACATCCTTTTTGAGCGCTACGGAATCCACGTGTTTGGCGTCGGGTTCCTGGCGCGCGCGGGCCAGGACTGCTAGGTGGTACTCATAGAGCGCCACACCGGCGTAAGGCGCCAGTCTAGCCATGCCTGGATCCAGAGCTGTGCAGACCTTCAGGAAGTCCTGGCACATCTTCTCCTTCTTCTTCATGGACTCCTGACCCACGCTGGAAGGGTCGCGGCCGTACATCTGTAGGACAGTGTGGCGAGCTGCGAAAAGATGGAAGTGATTAGGGTGGACGGTTGTCTTAGCGTGTCGCTGTACCAGTTTTTCCAGCGTCCCCAGAACCGGCATGGCTAACGCTGCCTCAATTTCTTCTCCAAGTTTAAGATTAATTTCCGTGACTTCATCAGCGGCCATGGTGGCGTTGCAGGAGGTGCAGATCCAGGTAGCCAGCTCGTCTAGGGGCGCGGCCGACAAGATGAACCCGTTAGTGCACTGTTTACAGCGTAGAGCAGAGAAATGTGTTCCGAGCTCAGTGGGATCTGAGCAGCGGAAGCAGGTGCACATGAAGTACTTGCTGTGCTTAAGGTGGTCTCTCCGTGCTGCTGTGCCCCACAGTATATGGGTGTACATTGTACTGATGTGCTCCCCACGCTTGATGTCCACTGCCGCCTTCACTACCACCTGGCGGTCCTTGGCGAAGGCGTGCTTGGTATTGGGCGTGCAGGAGTGCTCCAACATGGCGAAGGTCGGGTACAGCCCCAGCACCTCAGACTCCTTCAGACGGATCTCCAAGGCGTTGACGTCGATGATGCCCGTGATGGTATGGATGGACTTCTCCGAGCTATCTATGTCTTCAATTGGGAACTCCTGGATGAAGAAGTAGTTTCTGAGGAAGTTGACGATACTCTTCTGGTTCTCCTGGTGGAGGTGGGTGCCCTTGCGGTCTTCGTAGTGGCTCTCCAGCGACAACAGCTGCTCATATTTTTTCGGCGACTTCTTCTTCAAAGCCAGACATCTGTAGGAGACAGTCGAGTTAATACATATGACAGCACACAGGTGCATTACATTACATGTGCGGAACTCTCTCTGGTGTTCCAATAAGAACACATAACAGGACCTCCAGCTCTTTGTTTCGAAGCAATAACCTAAATATGTTCCGCAGCTCATTATATTGACAGATAAAGCTACAAAGAACATTTACGATATTCAGTTAATAAAATAGTTATATATCAATTCCTATATTTTGTGCTGAAAATTAGTAAAACATTCTTGTCGGAGAAATGGGGCATAAGGATTTGTTGAAAAAGTATCCTGTTGGACGGTAAAGCGACGGTCTCGCTTCATGCAGGTCGGCGTTCAATCCCCGACCGTCCAAGTGCTTGGGCACCATTCCTTCCCCCGTCCCATCCCAAATCCTTATCCTGACCCCTTCCAAGTGCTATATAGTCCTAATGACTTGGCGCTATCCCCTGATAATTCCCTCCCTCCCTCTCAAGTAAGAGTGACCGGGGTTCGAACCTTAGAGCTTTTTTTCCCTAGTACCCTAGAAGTACCCTAGTTCTCCCCAGAACCTCTTCCCCCCCCTCTGTTATCCCAGCAGTCATTGGAA
>WNGS01001312.1:45757055-45800109 GCA_020271785.1 Procambarus virginalis
TAAGAGTTATATAGGGCTTAGTATTCCTTGCAAAAGTTCGCGGGAATTAAATTCTTGAGGGGGGGGGGGATATCAGCCAATGATTTATCTTCCATGATATGACGTCACGGCCATGAGAAGCCAATAATCTCACTTCCGTGACGTCATGTACACGATTAGCCAATAAAATCGCTCAACGAGGTGACGTCACGAGCGTGACAGGCCAATGGTTTGGGGACTGTCAGTTTTCCTTGTAAACTTGCAGTATCATTATGCAACTTTGCACAACTAGTTACGTTAGAATGCGCGATAATGGCAATCCAGTGATATGGGATTTGCCGTTGCGAAAGATTAATGTCAACAGCAGTAAAATCCGGCATCGTTTGATGGCAAGATCATTGTCTCGGCTTCTGAATTATATTTAAATATTAAACAAAACAAAAAAAACGGCAGCGAGGAAGGAAGTGTAAGAAATGTGTTGTTTGACGTCTGTTAGACTGACGTCGGTTAACTTGACGTCGGTTAGGAAGACTTCGGTTAATTGACGTCTGTTAGTCGGACGTCGGTTAGAAAGACGTCGGTTAATTGACGTCGGTTAATTTGACGTCGGTTAGAAAGACGTCGGTTAATTTGACGTCGGTTAATTTGACGTCGGTTATCTTGACGTGGGCTACCCTGACGTCGCTTAAGCTCCCATCAGACATAGCAAGATTATAAAAACATATAAGAGTGTGAGTATGGGCGTATATGGGAGATGAATACGACGAATATCAGCGTCCATGACGTCAGCGGAGAGTATCATGGCGTAGTGGTCTGCGCACTCGGCTCACAACCAACTGAATCCCAGCAAAAATAGGGACCCGGGGGATATACGCGGCTGTTGTGGGAGGCATCCTGGGGGGAAAGCGTCTTGGGCCAGTAACCAGCCCGGCTTCCTGTCCCCCCGACAATAGGAGACCAAACAGGAGTTCCATTTGACCAAACAGGCGAGATTTAACCATAACCTGCTCACTGTCTTTGTGGCGCCTCTCAAGGAAAACATTTACTCGTCAAAATTATATAATTATATGTACTTACTCGCGCGCGCGCGCGTGTGTGTGTGTGTGTGTGTGTGTGTGTGTGTGTGTGTGTGGTTGTGTGTGTGTGTGTGTGTGTGTGTGTGTGTGGTGTGTGTGTGTGTGTGTAAATCACGAATCGATTAACACGTGATGAATAACGTGAAAATGTATAATCATGAAGGGGGAGAATGACAATAATTACTCGAGCGCTCGCGTATTAATCAACCATCACCAAACCTACACAAATAATACGAATTTGGAATTATCAGGGGAGAGTGCCAAGCTATTACGGCTTTATAGCACTTGGAGGGATCAGGATAAGGTGTGGGATGGGACGGTGGGAGGGAGGGAAAGGTGCCCAACACTTAGACGGGCGGGGATTGAACGCCGACCTGCAGGAAGCGAGGCCGTCGCTCTGCCGTCCAGCCCACAGGACATGATGAAACACTTAACAATCGCACTCACAGTATCAGACACAGGATTGTGGCGCAATGTAATGAAACAGTTGAGCATCAGAGCTACGACTCTGTTTTGCATTTTCCTGGAATATCCATTCATTATACAATGGACAACAGAGGTGGCTGGGTAATAGGGGGGGGGATGAATGGTTCAAGAGGGGGGGGGGGGGAATTGAGGAGGGCATTAGTGGCTACACAGAACTACAAAAGTTTTATCTAATTGACTACAAAAAAGATACTCTGTCTTGTGCGTGACACAGTTATAGCCCCGTTCTTGTGCCAGGTAAGTCCACTACGGGCTCACCATAGCCTGTGCCAGGTTAGTTACGGGCTAACCATAGCCCGTGCTACTTGGAACTTGTTCCGAGTAGCTGAATCTATTGCTTGTGCGTGAATTCGAGGTGGTAGGCCAGACGCCAGCTGCTAGCCTCACAAAACCTTTCACAGGTTTTTCTTAAGGAATATTCCTGCATGGGCCATATAAGGCTCTGACTGGCGGTATTAAATCTCAGTTGAAATCTGTGTTAGATAATGTTCCTGTGGTCCGTCGGCCATTTCTCCTCAGTGCTGACATTTCCTCTCATCTCTGCAACATTTAGACCTATAGCCCGTACATATGGGCATCGAACTTGGACCTGGGCATGGGTACCTGGTTATTAAACAATTTGGCGGGTCGTATTCCGGGGAATATCAGGATTAAGAACCTGCCATAAACGCTACGCGCGCTAGCCTCTTCACAAGAATATAAATAATAAATAAATATATAAATATGTTTATTCAGGTAAGGTACATACATACAAGTGGTGTTACATTAATGGATCGGTTTATAGATAGAGCTAGTACATACAATGCTAGTACATATAAGAACATTCAATCATGCAAGACTGTAAGAATAACTAAATAAACAAATCAATATGTCAATGACTGAGCCCCACAGGTCAATCACCTGGGAGTGAGCACTGTGTAAATATAGCCACGACATCTTCACTTAAGAACATAAGAACAAAGGCAACTGCAGAAGGCCTATTGGCCCATACGAGGCAGCTCCTATTTATAACCACCCAAACCACTTGAAAAGGCCGTTTATACCTAGATTACGACGACAGCCGAGTCTCTCAGTGTCTATATATCGTGGTGGCGCCCCCACTCCACGACACATATGCGACAACCGGCCCAGGCGTCGTAAACTCCTGGTGTACACGAGGCAGGAGGAGCTGGCGTGGTGAACATGAGGATAGGTATGAGGTATTCCTCGGTGTGTACTCACCTAATTGTGTCTGCAGGATCGAGCATTGACTCTTGGATCCCGCCTATGTGTGTGTGTATACATCACACACACGCCACAACTGGTTCATTACTCGTATACTCTTGGTTTACATATCAGGGATACAAGTATGCGCTTCAAGGATAGCAGAAGTAAACTAAACTACCCTTAATGATCCTGGCAGGTGGTATATATTGGCCTTAAACCACAATGATCACAGACCTATGATCATTATTATTATAATAAGATTCTAAATTAATAACTAATACTCTTCCTTCTGCCGGGTCTTGAAGGATGTCCGGCCTCGGGTGGAAGGGGGGCGGAAACAAATGGGCAGGGTTTCTTTTACCCTGATGCCCCTGTTCACCTAGCAGTAAACAGGTACCTGGGAGTTAGACAGCTTCTACTGGCTGCTTCGTGTGTGTGTGTGTGTGTGTGTGTGTGTGTGTGTGTGTGTGTGTGTGTGTGTACTCACCTAGTTGTACTCACCTAGTTGTGCTTGCGGGGGTTGAGCTCTGGCTCTTTGGTCCCGCCTCTCAACCGTCAATCAACAGGTGTACAGTTTCCTGAGCCTAATGGGCTCTATCATATCTACATTTGAAACTGTGTATGGAGTCAGCCTCCACCACATCGCTTCCTAATGCATTCCATTTGTCAACCACTCTGACACTAAAAAAGTTCTTTCTAATATCTCTGTGGCTCATTTGGGCACTCAGCTTCCACCTGTGTCCCCTAGTGCGTGTGCCCCTTGTGTTAAACAGCCTGTCTTTATCAACCCTGTCGATTCCCCTGAGAATCTTGAACGTGGTGATCATGTCCCCCCTAACTCTTCTGTCTTCCAACGAAGTGAGGTTTAATTCCTGCAGTCGCTCCTGTGTTTTAAAGAGAAATATATGTAGTAGACATATTTGAGGAAGCATAGATTGGCTAGAAAGGCGGGGTCCAAGAGCTAAATAGCTCGTTTCTGCAGACACAAACAGTAAATACACACACACACACACACACACACACACACACACACACACACACACACACACACACACACACACACACACACACACACACACACACACAGCCAGACAATGGAGGAAAAACATCTCGTATATTTGGAAATGTTTACTGGAATGTTTGTGTATGTCTTGAGATATCTGTTACTCCCCGGCCTTTGGTTTGTTCTTTGGTTGTTCACTCAGACTGTTGTGTCTCTTCCTCCTCTCCTGTTACAGGACTACTGTGCTACGGGACTACTGCTAATACTGCTGTAGCAGGTGTCTGTACCCCATGTTGTGTTGGTCCACAGCTGTAGCAGGTGTCTGTACCCCATGTTGTGTTGGTCCACAGCTGTGACAGGTGTCTGTACCCATGTTGTGTTGGTCCACAGCTGTGACAGGTGTCTGTACCCATGTTGTGTTGGTCCACAGCTGTGACAGGTGTCTGTACCCCATGTTGTGTTGGTCCACAGCTGTGACAGGTGTCTGTACCCATGTTGTGTTGGTCCACAGCTGTGGCAGGTGTCTGTACCCATGTTGTGTTGGTCCACAGCTGTAGCAGGTGTCTGTACCCATGTTGTGTTGGTCCACAGCTGTAGCAGGTGTCTGTACCCCATGTTGTGTTGGTCCACAGCTGTGACAGGTGTCTGTACCCATGTTGTGTTGGTCCACAGCTGTGACAGGTGTCTGTACCCCATGTTGTGTTGGTCCACAGCTGTGACAGGTGTCTGTACCCATGTTGTGTTGGTCCACAGCTGTGGCAGGTGTCTGTACCCATGTTGTGTTGGTCCACAGCTGTAGCAGGTGTCTGTACCCATGTTGTGTTGGTCCACAGCTGTGGCAGGTGTCTGTACCCCATGTTGTGTTGGTCCACAGCTGTAGCAGGTGTCTGTACCCCATGTTGTGTTGGTCCACAGCTGTAGCAGGTGTCTGTACCCATGTTGTGTTGGTCCACAGCTGTGGCAGGTGTCTGTACCCCATGTTGTGTTGGTCCACAGCTGTAGCAGGTGTCTGTACCCATGCTGTGTTGGTCCACAGCTGTGGCAGGTGTCTGTACCCATGTTGTGTTGGTCCACAGCTGTAGCAGGTGTCTGTACCCATGTTGTGTTGGTCCACAGCTGTAGCAGGTGTCTGTACCCATGTTGTGTTGGTCCACAGCTGTAGCAAGTGTCTGTACCCCATGTTGTGTTGGTCCACAGCTGTAGCAGGTGTCTGTACCCATGTTGCTCGCTTTACGAGTACCAAAGGTTGAGATATCTCTGGCAACATGTTATCATTGGGAACGACCATCCTGTTATTATTCTCTGTATTTCAACCACGTGAACGTTTTGGGTTTGATAAATGGTTTCCACACACTTGCTGGAAGCTTGGGACGCGAAGATCACTCTCTCGGTCCTCTACCAAACTGTGTGGGTGTTTGTTTTGTATGATTGTATGTGTTTCTTTCTGTGTGTGTGTGTGTGTGTGTGTGTGTGGTGTGTGTGTGTGTGTGTGTGTGTGTGTGTGTGTGTGTGTGTGTGTGTGTGTGTGTGTGTGTTCTCACTTGCCTGGTCTTGCTGGGGTCGGATTTTGGTTCATGGTTCTGCTTCGTAAGGTAGATTTGAACTGCAGTTGTGTCTTGGCATCTACAGCTTCGGCGGGTAGGCGGTTCCATGGGTTTCATACCCTGTGGGTGAAGAAGCGTCTCCTGTGTTACATTGTGGCTTGTTGAGCTTGAGGCTGCTGCTCCTTGTTTGTGTTACATCTCATCTTTTGAAGAAGTGGTCTGATTTAATGTCCTCCAATTTGTTCAGTGTTTTAAAGGTCTCCGCGAGATCAGCCTTATCTTGTCTGGTTTGTAGTGTTGTTAGTCCGGTGGTCCTTAACTTATTGAGGATATTGTCGCTCTGCGTTAAACTACCTCCAAAGCAGATATGTAATTTTGACAGCGAGGTGTCCGTATCTGGGTGCAGTAATTTGCCCGAAACATTATGCGTATTAGTGGTTTTAGGTATTGTATGTACTAGCTATATCTGTAAATCCAACTTTATGTTTGTAACTCATCTTCTATGTATGTACTTCTACCTGAATAAAAATTTGAATTGAATTTGAATAATGTAGTTAGTGGCGTACCAGAGGCTCGCACGCTTAAATAACAACTTTCTTTTCCTTGACGTTAAGGCTTTTTGTGCAATTGCTGAGGTTTGGTTGACCTTTTGTCCTGCAGCTGCCACCTACTGTACACCTTGCAGTGAGTGGTGCACGGTCCTGCAAAGTCCTCTAGGTTCTGTCTTCTATCACTGGTAGTGTTGTTGATAAGATAATGGTCAGGTGTTCTGTTATGCCCAAGAAACAAACTCTCGCAATATAAAATTAACAAAAAAACATTTGCCCGTCGTCTGACCATTTATAGAGTTGTGAAGATCTCTTCATAAGGCCTCAATGGATTTATAGAGTTAGTACATACAAAGCCTAAAGCCACTATTACGCAAAGCGTTTCGGGCAGGATACACTTACACAATACACTTATTGTACACAATACACTTATGTATTGCTTCTTTCCTTCACCTTCGCAGAATTTATTTTAAACGAAAAACATGTTGTGTTGATTTTACTAGGTTGTGCAGTTTTTTTTTTTATTATTTTCTACCACAGACGTGGCCACACATTTACAATGCTAACTAGCAAATATACATTTTCTTCTGTCCTCCATGGACAGGGTGAAAGATTTGTCAAACATACAGTTCAGAGATTTATTGAACAACCACAGAAGGTGATCGTAGTGCTTTTAAAATGTTAGGCAAAGCTACATACGTAAATATATAGATACACAGATTTATGAATGTATTAATGTGAATTTATAATGGTGAAATGTAATTCTGATCAGCTTTATACTTTATACACATACATACATACATACATACATACATACATACATACATACATACATACATACATACATACATACATACATATACACATACATACACATATATTTGTCTCTTTTACTCTGACAGGGTGAGATAGCTGACAAGAGAAACTAGTGTGCAATTAAGAACTTAACCACTGAAGGTGATTAAGATGCCTTTACAAGCTCAGGTTATATAGTTACATTACATGGTTAATCTAGGGTACAAGTCCAATATATCATCAAGTGTTCCAGTACTCATATAGTAGTTACAGAGTTCAGCATACCTCAGCCCAAGAGGGCGAAAGTCAGACAATATGGGACATTCTACAATATAATGTTCAAGTGAGTGCATGTTTTCTCTTTCACAAAGTTGACACATTGTGTACTCGACATTTGGGTTTTGAGAAAGCTGCCAGATACGTCTATATCCCAGGCGTATTCTGGCAACTATGACATCACATTGGAGAGTTCTTGTTCTATTAGTCCCATATGTGAATGTCTCCTCACGATATCTATCATAATACAGTATTTAATACTGCAACTTTCAGGTCTTTGTGAATTTGTTAGGTCGATGAGATCTTCATTAGATATTTGTTTAAGTATTCTCATTGTCACTGCTTGTGAAACACCCATATTAATTTCTACTACTTGTTTCCTACAAGCTGTTTTTGCAAGCATATCAACAGTGTCATGCCTTGAGATGCCAACATGTGATGGTATCCATAGGAATTTAATTTCTGCAGTGTTAGACAGGGAATGATTCTCTCCGTGAGCTTGTAGATGTATGAGGCTAGGCTGAACGGTCGCTAGTTTTCTGTTGAGTTTTTCCTACTTTTTTTTAAGTTAAGGGTGAGTTAGTTAGTTTAGTTCATTTATTATGCACCCCATACCCATCTTGTGGGCGGTAGTGGAAAGGGTTACAGAGGCACATAATGGGCACAGGAGCTGAACCCCACAGTTCATTTAGCTAAGCAAGTTACAATCTTGATAAGCTGGTTACAAAATTCAGTGCACAACGTCACATCAACAATGGGCTGGAGACCGATCACAAGTACAGTTTCTAAATTAAGCAACTGACATATGTGGAGAGCTAGTGTCATAATTGATATGTTTATCCTGCACACCGGCCCACATCCAGTGGGCAGCGGTGGATATGTTACAATCACTCAGTTACTACCTACAGTTAGCAAACTGGGGATATTTGGCTAAAATTTCTGGTAGCAGATCATTTTGAATGAAATATTTGCACATCTCTTGAGCATTTGTTATAGAGTTGTCTCTGAATTCACGTATCTTTTCGCACTCCATCACATAGTGACGGAAGGTGTGGGAATAATTTTGTGTCAAGAATGCGACACACTTGTAAACACTCTGCATTTATATCCGCCACCAAGATAACGTTATTAAAACAAGACTAAAACCAGTGCGCTAAAACAGTAGCGGAAAAGAAACGGGAGAAAATGAGGAACCCCCACCTCCATTGAAAACTCTGACCCAAATATCACAGAAACAAGGTTATCGCGAATAATCGAACTCAATTACGGGCTCACTATAGCCCGTGCTACATGGACATCTTGTTCTGAGTAGCTAAATCTAATATACAACAACAACAACAACTGCCCGAAACGCTTTGCGTAATAGTGGCTTTAGGCATTGTATGAACTAGCTCTTATCTATAAATCCATCAATGTTTGTATCACACCTTGTATGTATGTACTTTACCTCAATAAATATTTGAATTTTGAATTTTGAAACGATTAGTAATAACATCTAAGAGTGCTGATTTTATTGGATGATCCATAGATGTGTGGCTCTTCTTGCATGATATTTATGATGACAGATAGCACTGTAAGTGTAGATTTCATTTTGCCTCAGATCTTCAAGGGTTTGTTGACGTTCTTGATGTATTATTATTCTCAAATTCTTTATAGGTAATCCAAGGCTATATAGTCAACTCCTTCTTTGATGGCAGATTTTGTTGGCTAACTCATCAGCTAATTCATTCGAAGGCCAACATGTGGTGGAATGCACATTAAATGGACTCTATTACCATAATTTTTTATTTTGTTGTATTTGTGTCAAACTTCAGACACGATCATGATACAATATATCTTAAAGAGTTGAATGCAATTAAAATGAGCCGTTTGTATTATATAATTATTGTAATTATATTACAATAATATACTTCAATAATATAATTATAATAATATAATTCAATAATATAATTATAATAATATAATTCAATATAATTATAATAAAATAATTCAATAATATAATTATAATAATATTGCAATTATATTACAATAATCCAGGGCAGGACAGAAATGGTTGGGCGTATTTTCTATCACCTAATGCACCTGTTCACCTAGCAGCAAGAAAGTACCCAGGAGTTAGACAGCTTCTTGCGGGGTTGCATTCTTCCTGTCTATAATTCGACCTCGGGGGACGGGGGCCTCGATATAAGTCTAATCTGTATAAACACACTCTGCATGGCTGCCTGTCCCCGACACAATGCATTATTACTACAAAGAATTATATGTATTATTGTAATCTCATCGGAACTTTTAAAATACTGAAAAAATTGGAGGATGTTGAATCAGACAATTTCTCCAAAAGATCAGATATAACACAAACAAGGAGCAAAAGCTTTAAGCTTAACAAACCACAAAGTAGCACATAAATTCAATTCAATTTCTTTCTTTATTATGCACCCTATACCCATCCCGTGGGCGGTGGTGTAAAGGATACAGAGGCACATAATCGGTTCAGGAACTGAACCCTCTAGTTCGTTTAGCTAAGCAAATAACAATTTTTGACGCTAGTTACAAAATTATTAATGTTATATATATACATATACACCTTCTCATACATACATGTACATATATATATATATATACGTATACATATATACATACACATACATATTTAATCACCCACACAAATACACACATCAATAATCTTTTGTGTCACAAATGATTCAACAAGGGGCTCACAACAGTCACTATACAAGGCACTTTACATCTATGGTGAGTCACACAGTTACTAGTCTTGCTCCACACCCACCCAACTGGGCGGCAGCTTTACAGTCATGTGTAGGCTGCTCCTACAGTAAGCAAATTTTGGATACTTCGCTAAGATTTCGGGCAGCACATCATTATCAATGAAGTACTTACACATTTATTGAACAATATTGATGGTGTTATCTTTAAATAACGCGATTTTTTTCACATTCCATTATATAATGACGCAAAGTATGCGAATAGTTCTGCTGACAGAGTTTACATTTAGTCAAATCTACATCAGCAGATGTTACAAATTCCCAGAGGTACTTGTAGCCGAGCCTAAGCCTAGCAGTGGTAACATCTAGAAGTCTGCTAACATTATTGGATGACCCATAGACGTGCGGTTCTTCCTGTATAATAGAATGATGATAGATGGAGGAACTGGTGTCAATTTCACTTTGCCTCAAGTCTCCGAAATTTAGTTGTTCCTGGGATATTGCTGCCCTCAGGCTGCTCAAAGGCAGTCCAAGTTGGTAATCAATTCCCTCTTTACGAGCAAAAGACTTGGCCAACTCATCAGTTCTATCATGCATTCGGAGACCAATATGGGAAGGAATCCACAGGAGACAAACTCTTGACTCCATCATTGATTATTTCATTATATCTGTGTCTAGCTTCAGAGATAAGCACGTCACAGTTATGCCTTGGGGAGCTGAGGGTAGTTAAGAATGATAAGGAGTCACTTACAATTAGCGTGTCAACTTTGGATTCATATACGCCCTCGAGTGCAAGGATTATGGCAACCAATTCTGTTTGAAGAGTGGAGGCCCAGTTACTTAGACGCGCTCCACACTCATGGGAGAAGGAACCATCTCTCCCAATAACAACAATTGCACTTCCAGCTGCACCATGGGACTGATGCAAGGATCCATCAGTGTAAATAATCTGGGAAAGGGAGCGCTCTCTAACTAAAGTATCAATTTGGCTTACGGCTTTGTGCTGTAATTTTGACGCACATAAATCAGGAGATGCTTTTTCACCCACAGGGTTATAAGCCCATGGAACCGCCTACCCGCCGAATCTGGAAATGCTAAAATCCAGCTGGAAAAAAATAATCAAGGCAAATAGGAGGAGACATTTAACAAGCCGTCGGCTTCCTGTCCTCGTTAAGGCCACTAGAGTGCTATTGGCCCCTCAGATAAATTCTGGCAATTATTATATACATTCTCCCTTTCTCTCCCCAGTAAAGAACACAACAAACACATCAATAACTACGGGTCACATTGATGAGTTTCTTTACATTTTTATTATTTAAAATAGTGATTTATACGTGTTTTTAAGCTTAAATGTATATATTTATATTTTTTATTTAGTAAACAATATATTATTAAAAGGTAATGTTTTGATTTGAAGATTAGTGGTGAGATAGTGCCAGGTTGAGGCGGGCGTAAGTAGCAGAGTTCCTCGTGGTCGTCCCCAGCTGCTGGACTATTATTACTCCTGCTCCTTCACCCTTGGAGGACCTCACCCTCGTTGTGATAACCCTTGGAGGACCACACCCTCGGAGATCATCACCTTCGGTGTGACCACTTTGGTGGTACCTCACTCCTAGAGCACCTGGCCTCCGCATAGGACCTCGCACCCTTGTAGGAACTTGTCCCCTATTAGGACCTCGCACCTTTATAGGACCTTGTCCCACCTCTTTATACTTCGTTCTCTCATAAAAACTCTCCCTCTTGGAAGACCTTCCCTCGTAAGACCTTGTCCCATCGCTCACCTTCACCATGGGAGACTCGGGCTCTGCACAGCTTACCAAGCTAATTCTCAACAATTTTGTAAGTGAAGATAATCGACCATCTTATTACTTATATTTGTACTGTAATGCTATATGAAAATCAGCATGGGAATAATTAGGCTCATAAACTTTAAGCAATGCCTGTTCTTTTAACTGAAATATACCATTACCTGAATTTACCTGAGGGGCCACTATTTCACTAGTTATCTCAACAAGAACAGGAAGCTGATGGCTTTTCAAGGGTACTCAGTTTTCCTGATGATTTTATCCAGCTGGATCTTGATTTTCAGCAGTGTTTCGGCAGCTTCAATGGGTAGGCAGTTCCATGGATTTATAACCCTATGGGTGAAAAAGGATCTCCTATTTTCTGTAGTACATTGTGGCTTGTTGAGCTTGAAACTGTTATTCCTTGTTCATGCTACATCTGACCTTTTAAAGAGGTGGTCTGGATCAGTATTCTCTAAGTTGTTCAATATTTTAAAAGGGTTGTTGAGATCAGTCATATCATGTCTGGTTTGCAGTGTTATTAACCCTTTAGCCCTCAACTGTTTCTGGTATGAGAGTCGACTTAGTTCTAGTATGATTTTCGTTGCCCAGTACTGAACTTTCTCTAAAGCAGATACAGTACTGTACATCCTTTTGACTTACTGTTTCTCTGATACTATTCTATAAAAATATAGATACTGTAGATATTCTACCTCGCTTTGCTACTTCATAACCACTATGTGCATAATATAAAATGAATATATTTTAATTGTCCTTATGACATTTGCAAATAAGATAATATTGCTTGAGTGACTAGCAGAAGCTATCAAAGACATACTAATGCTAATCATCCATGCTAATATTGTTGATTTGACTTCATCATTTTCACAGATGGTACAGAAGAAACCTCTGGCACGACAAGGAAAGGACCACGTGATCAAGAGGCTAGTACGGCAGATTAGGAAATTACGCGAAAAAAAGCCTGATGAAGAGACCAAGAAGACAAAATTTAACCGCAAAGCTGAGAGGCTCGTGGAAGAAATTATGGCTCTGAAGGTATATTGGTTTTAATAAGGGATGGCATAAGTAGATAGTTAATTACAGTATAGTGAATAATAAAATATTTGATTAAATTTCCCTTTGTTTTATAATGATTTCTTATCACTTGCTTTAACTCCTAAACTACACAGCTGTTTAAAAATACTATGTTGATGTGTGCATGACTAAAAATAGTTATACTTTATATCAAATGGGGAAAAAATCTCAAATGATTTGAGCATAGAAGGAAACCACAGAGAGCGACTTGAGCCATGTAAGGGTTAAGAGAGATGATAGCGAACAAGACCGTCGAGAGGAATAAACATGCCGTGGTACACAATAGCAAGGAGACAGCAATCAAAACATAAATCTTGCCCAGTAACTGACCCTAACTTAAATTATTACATAACAATAGAATAGGCCTTGTGCAAGCTCAGAGGCATTCCAGCATTTAAATATATTTTGTTTCACAAAATGTGTATTGCCTACATGTAGATGTACATGCTAAAGATGTCTCATTTGTACAAATTTAGTGTTAATCTTAATTAATTATTTCAGCACATGGCTCCAAGTGAAATAATGAAATTTGTCATTCTGAATAAGAAGTCGTTTTCAGCAGTCGTTAGAAATGTAAGTAGAACTGTACATCTTGCTCCATTGTTAAAATTTATAAAAATACTGAATATGTAATAATCAAATAATAATCATTATTTACATGTGGTAGGGAGGCATTAGCCCAGAGAGAACAGAGGAGCATTATAATGAAAGATAGTCATACATCTTTTGTTAAATATTAATCATCCATTCTTTGTTATCAATATTCTGTGCATCATCACAGATAAACAAGCACCAGCACACACTTTTAAGCAGTCCACAGCAGCTCCACACTGTTTTGTAGTGTACAGTTCTTCCTGAGTTCTGCTTACACTGTCCGTGCAACACATTCATTCCCTTCAAACTGTTATCACCGAGCTCTTTCCCTTATTATATTGTGTGTGTGTGTGTTATTCACACACAATGCTTGCTTCCTTACACACTTATCGGTTCAACTGTACCCGTTTCTATTAGGTCTTCCTCTCTTGCCCCTCCTCCTTCCCTCAAATTTAATCATGCATTTTCCTCTCTTATCATCATGACCTGCTGAAACTCTAAATATACTTAGTATACAGAATTCAACATTTAAATTTGTTTGCAATGAAGCCATTCAAAATATTTGCAACTAATTACAGTAACCTAACCCCTTTGTCTTTTGTTGGTAATAGGTTTATTGACTTTATTGTTTTACCAGCAAGAAGGCAAATAGGATTTGAATTGATAGAAGGTACAGTATAATCTATTTTAGCATAATTGAATAGATTATGGTTCTAGCACTTGACCAGATTTGATCTGAGGCATTTAATTCTTTAGGAGATATTTTAATTTTTCCACTTAAATGAATAATGTTAACTACTTAATTTCTGTAATAGAGTAAGATGTGGAATTCATTGGCAAATGTTTTAAATGATAACCCTGAAGTTTCAAGGCGGGCTTTCGTTGATTGCTCAGAAAGCCAGCAAGGGGTCCCACCAGGAGGAGGCAATCCATTATGTTCAATGCAAGGAATTTTAGTGCTTAAAGGTGATTCAATATTTCAGAGGCAGATTCTCTTAAGTATGGCAAGCTTCCAGAAGGAAGGTGGCATCAAAGATATAGAACTGTTTCATCAGTGAATTTGATGTTTGACCAATTGTATGTACTGTATTTTATATGAGTATTTTCCACAGCCAAAGGCAAGGATAGAGGAGAGAGCACTGTGTCGTCTGGCAGAACACAAAAGCCTGAGTGTTGCAGTAAAGGAATTTCGAGCGCAGTATCCACGCTGGGCAGAAGAGGTTCCACTTTTGATCAAGGTTAGTATTTGTCAGTGCAAATAAATGTAAAGTTTTTGTATGACATTGTATAGTATACAACTAACAGATAAATCAAGCAATGATTGTAAATCAGTCTCATATTATTGAAGTGCGGTAGTGCATGTACAGCTGGAGTATCCTCGGATGTAACTTTGATCCCATCACATGGCATCCTTATTTCTCATAAGTAAATCAATAACACTTTTCAGTACTGTTCAGTATCTGACCCTCGAATCTTGCAATCCTTTCCCAGGCACTTCTTAAATTTTGTATTGTTAATAAAAGGCTTGATAGTGATAATATAATTGAAAAGACGATCTCTTTTTAAAGACGGATGATGTTCCTTTATTTCAAGTACTGTATGGATTTAACTCACACTTGTGTGTTTCAGGGTCTTGGAATTCGTCATCGAGAGAAGAAGCTGAAGAGATTGAAGAGGTTGGGCAAGTTGGATAAGTACCTGGAAAAAGAGCAGCAGAGCCTCAAGCTCCTACAGGAACTGACTGATGTTGATATAGATCCTAAGATCATTCAGGGAGCAATGAATTTGGCCAAGAAAATTGAAAAGAAGCCAGCCAGCAGCAGAAGTAGAAAAAGAAAGAGGGAGATGAGTGTAAAGCAAGAGCACGTAGGTAAAAATTCAGAAGAGAGAGAAACTAATACAGTATCTGTGAAGAACAGTAAAGCCAATAGCTTAATAAAGATAAGAGAAAAGCAATGCAAGAAGAGTAATAATGTGGATGATGGTGAGATTGGTGACAGCACAGATGATGAGGATACAGATGTGAAAAGGGTCAAACGAGAAATTCTAGCTGAAGGACCCTTAGACAGCGATGGCAACAGTACGGAAGAGGAGAGTGAATCTGAAATAGGTGAAGGAAGTGTTGAGAGTAGTGATGATAGGTCAACAGAACCTGTAATCCATAGAGTAGGACAGAATTTGAAACATAAAGAGCAACCTGGCGATAATTCTGACAGTGATGACGGGAGTGTTGGAGACAAGGAGTCTATGCATAGTAACTCTGACAGAGAAAGTGATGGGGTAACAATGAAAGTGGATTTTGTCAAATCAAACCGTAATCTTGTTAGCAAGGTTCCCAATACATCGGGAACCGTTAAAGTTAAGCAGCTGGATCTTGGAAACATTAGTGAAATAATTGAAGATGATGGCCATGCCATCTCCAATTCTGAAGATGAGGACTTCTTCCTTGGTAAAACAGGCAAAAAAATTAAGAAGAGTAAAAAGAGCACTTTCTTCCTTGGATCAGGCAATGGCAATGATGAATTGGATGAGGATGGTGAATCAGAAGATGAAGAGGAGGAAAATTCTGATGACAGTGGTATTATAGATACTGGCAAATACTTTAGAAAGAATATGTTCAGAAATGATGACAGTAATAGAGGTGCAATCAGGGGACGAGGCGAGAGTAGAGAACGCAGAGGGAACAGAGGGCGAAGTACTGACACTGGTCGTGGAAGGGCTTCAAGTCGAGGATGGGACAGAGTACGTGGTGAAAACCTAGGAAGAAGCAGAAGTGACAAAGATAGGAAAAAGGACACTGGAGAAAATCGAGAAAATTCTTCTGTGATTGAACGACAGAATGATCATTTAGGGGATAATGAAAAGGAGGTCCAAAATGATGGGGACAGAGCTCACAAATGGAACACATACACAGAAAACAGAAGAGGAAGAGGTCGAGGAGATAGACGAGGTGGTCGAGGAATGAGAGGAGGCAGGAGTCCATGGAGTGAAAGGGGTAGAAGAGGAACATTTAGCCACTCTCCAGGTAGCAGGTTCCAAAGCAGAGGAGCAGGGATCCAAAATGGCAGACCGCGTTCATGGGAAAGGTATGTTATCTAGGTATATATTCTCTGTTGTGAAAAATTTTATTTTCCCAAGAGCCAAATTACACATTCATACTCTTGGATAACACACACCAACAACATGGTGGTCATGACTAGGATTGAGGACCCCCAGCACCAGGCCAACTTCATGGGAGAGGTCTGGTGCGGAATTTTCACAAAAAAACTCAATCGGGCTAACCTTGAGAACCACTGACGAATAGGCCTATGGGCTCAGGACAGCGAGGAAAGTCTTTACATGAGTGGATAGATTTTTAACGCACATGTTGAGACATAGTGTAACATCTCAAAAGAAATAGAGGACTTGAGTTCAAGTAACAAAAAAATATATTATTAAGAAATGGTTAAGAGTTGCAGCACAATGCAGGAAAGGTAAATACAAATGCCAAAAAAAATTTAACATGAGTACCATTAATAAATACAGTGATGAGCAAAATGTCAAATGGCATCTCAAAAATTAGTTGGACGGAAAGTTTGATTTACAGTACTTTGTAATTGTTTATGTATCGGGCTAGTAGACTAACTTTGATGCTTGGTAAAAATAAGGAATCATAACATTAGTTAAGAGATGTGTATTGTGAGGATGCAAATTGAAAGAGGTGTGTGTATGACACCGCTGAATGTTTATCCTGTAGTGCAGTGGTCTACAACCTCTCCTCACAACTGAGGGACCCAAGTTCAATACCCAGGCAGGACAGACAATTGTTTATGCCTCCTTACACATGATGTCTCTGTTTCCCTTGTAAAATAGATTCCGGGAAGTTAGGCAACTGCTGTGGGTTGCATCCTGGGGTAGATTGATTAAGATTAAACCAACCAAGAGGTGGCACGGGCATGAATAGCCCGTAATCCTGGGGGAGGGTCAGTAGTTGGCCTAGGGGGGACCTCGATAAGTCACAAGTAAGAGCTTCCTCCCTGATAACGGAAAATTATATTGGTACTGTATTCAGTAGCAATATGCCAATGTATTGTTATTGAACAAAACAATGGCATTGGTACACCTTTAGTATTCAAGGTTCATTACATGTAAGTGTGTGGTTCTCTGGTTGGGTTTTAGCTTGACCATAATGGTGATTTTCTTCATTTAGATGAGTTTTTAGAAACTGGAAAGACTGGTCTTGTGAATTGCTAGTAAAACTTTGCAAGTGATTAGTCACTGATCACTGTGTTGCAAGAACCACCAATAAACAGTAGCACCTCGATTAGCAAGTTTAATCTGTTCCGACACCGAGCTCATCATGTGGAAAACTCGTCTTGCGAAACAATAACAAAACTGTCGTCAGAGGTGTCCAAGAACCAGCGGGAAAACTCGTTAATCGAGCGAAAGCTCATCAGTCGAAACATATGTTCTTTGAGTGGCTTGCTCGTAACTGGAGCCACTCGTCACTCGAGCCGTTCGTCACTCGAGGTTCCACTGTACAGTAAATGCTGAGATGCCACTCACTAAAATGTGAAGGGACTGTCTGGGAAGTTTATAATGGCATTATGTAAAATTATGAAGATAGGAAAAATATAAATGTTAATGATTACTATTTCTTGGTTTCTAGTCTTTTATTTTATTTTGTTCAATAATGGATAACCATAGTATATATTGTATATTTAATTTGTATAACTAAAATATATGTAACATTTCTCTCATTCAGGGAATCGAGCAATCCAAACCTGATACCTTTGATGAAGAAAGACAATAGTTCTGCATCACCACCAGCTGGTGAGTGGATATCCTTACCAGTCATAATAAAATTATGTGTGTGAAAATATTGGTGCAGTACAGTGGGATGAAGCCCACATCCCTAGATTACCAAGACACACACTACCAAAGGAACCATGATGAGCAATATTTTCATATAGGCACATCATGTTCTTGTAGTTACAGTGTGTAAATAATACATGACTGTAAAACTAGCCTTGTTTAATTTTTTCTTCATAAGGTAGAAAACACTCTATGTAGATTACATGTGTTTGCTACTGGCATTTTGGTTCTCTTTTTAATAATAATATTTATTTTATTCATTCAATGGACATGGTTAAAGTGGCTACATAGTAGTAGGCAAAGTAATTGTATAGTACATAAAGCCACTAGTTGCACACTGTATTTTGAACCCTTAGATTAAAGGATGAGGTTTATTTGGGTTTAAAATTATTTGTAACTAGCAGGTTTGATGTATGCTCATTTTACACTTAGATTTTCTGTAAACTTCATAAATCATGATGTATTTTTTCATTAGATGTGGGGGGAAGGATCGGTAGCATGGATCAAGAATCGAGCCACGGTCGTGGTCGAGGCCGTGCGTGGATCAGCAATGGTCGCAGAGGAAGAGGTGGCAGAAGACCTTTTATGAATCGGTAAGAGTAGAATAATGTACAGCACAGTATTGTATTCATTGCATTAGCAGCAATGTGAGTGTTGAATATACTCAGGAGTAACAAACAAGCTTATGATATTTGGAATGTTTACATTGTGCTCTTTTCCAAGGTATAACACATTGTTGTTTTGTTTACATACCCTCTCTGGCCTTGTTTACATTCCTTTTCTGACCTACCACCAAGGCAGTGATTAGCCAGGCTGTTCTGAGCCACTCTTGACTTGGCCCTGGATCTCCAGGATGTTTATTGGAATACAGTACCTGTAGCTTATCTGTAGTTGATTTTGAGAGTTGTTCTACTCTCCAAGACCATCCTGGGACCAGTCCTGTTGGACGATAACTTGCAGTCGGTTGCTTGCAGCTGTTTTGGACCAGTAGCATCTCTTGCCAGCCACTTGTAGCCACTCTTATTTTGAATGACTCTAGCTCTCAAGACTTTTGAACCAAATAATAAACTTAGGTTTTTATAGTATTTTGTACCATAAAAGATGCATGTAATTTAGATATTTTGCAGTTTTTTATATATATATTTTTCTATTTATATATATACAAGCGTTCTTACATTTTTGTATAGCCACTAGCACACATAGCGTTTCGGGTAGGTCCTTAATCCAAATTTTTCCCCGGAATACTAGTACGAGCCACCAAATCATTTAACAACCAGGTACACATTAACTGCTCGGTGAACAAATGCAACAGTTAAGGATTGGCGCCCAGTCAATCCTCCCCGGCCAGAATAAGAACACAGGTTGAAGCTCTCATGAAGCACCGAGTGATTGCTTTACCACTGCACCATGGGGACTATATAATATGCGTTGTCATACATATATTGAAAGTGATTCTCAAGTGGGTTTCATTGGGAAAATATGATGTGCAAGTAAATACCAGTACAGTATATAAACATTTTGTGGTGGACCAAAAATGTGCATCCTGTCTGCTTGCAAATGTATTATATTTGTTTAATATTTTCATGAAAATCTTCCCAAGCTCAGACTTTTCCATTTTCTAACACTAAGCATTCTCCAGGGCTGAGCACTTACTCATGTCTTAAAAAAATTTATGTTTAATTAAAATAGACTTGTGGTTATTTGCTTGGTATCCATGAAGGACTTCATAATAGGCTACAAAAACTTCCACATCTATGAAATCAGATATAAGGAAGATTACTGACAACATAAAAAAATAAGATATGCAGTGCATTGTTGATTCACATTATAGCCTTGTGAAGAAGTCACAACCTTAGGTGGAAGTTGCTTGGTCTCCACAAAGTGTTGCACGTAACCTCGCCTAAATGTCTGGGGATTTCCTCTAATAAATAACCCAACCCACATACATGAAATGAAAGTGTTGATGAACAAAGCCACAAGGGCCATAATGAGGGTTTGAACCTACACACAGGATGTCCCCAGCTGCGCCTGCGACTAAGGCGCAGCTGGGAACACCCCGGGCGTAGGTTCGAACCCTCATCACAGCCCTTGTGGATTTGTTCATTGGATATATCACGCTATTGTGATTTTAACTGTGTGTGTGTGTGTGTGTGTGTGTGTGTGTGTGGAAAGTGTTGCTGTTTCAGTCCAACCTGGACACGAGTCAAGTCACGAGTTACGTCTTCGTAAGGCTCCAGAATGGACCGAAATGTAGTTGCTCTCATTTCATTTCATATGTGTGAGTTGGGTTATTTGTTTTCAGTCACATTATTGTGACATATTCTGCATATTTTGTAATGATATGGTAGTGGTCATGTGATCTTACACATATACAGTACTGTATAGTGTAGTAAAGTTCTCTTTGAGATTATTTTTTAGTAGTAATTTTAAATGTATGTTTTGCCAGTTGGTTTAGTGCTATTTTTATATTACACTTGTTTCAAAACGGATTTGAACCAATTTTCAAATTTTTCATGTAATTTTACCAGAGACTCCAGTAACCCCAATATGATACCCCTGCCAGGCAAGGAGGAAGCTTTTTCATCACTTCAAAAAGGTGAGGAAATATGTGTTTGGAAAGTAAGCTTTCTATGGTACTTGGGGTCAGGAGGGAGGGAGGGAGGGTGACATGAGAAAGACACGGGTGGTTTGATACTAGCCACATCATTGTTGTCCACTTTTATGAGCTGTTACATGCAGTCACTCCCTTTTAGATAGTGATCTAGTGTAATGTGGAAAATATGCACAATCGGGCAGGCCGATATTCTGAATTTTGTAGCATTGTGCAGGATGAATTTTACAGAGTGTAGTGAAAGGGAAAGAGATGGCCATGAGACATGGGCTAGTGGTGGTTAGCATGGAGCATCCTGGAGTATTTCACAGCACACTCCTCCATCTCCAATACATGTTCTTGGCCTCATAGAAATACAGTACTGTACTGAACTAACAGGAAACGAAGATGAATGTGGGACGCTTATGTTGGAGAAACATCTTGGAACTAAATGCTTCTTGCAAGCTCCACTTTACTAAAATTCCCACATTCAGCTCGATAAAAAACAAAGCTTTTAATTCTCTTGTGTGGTCTTGTTTTCCTTGGAAGACCTGGTTCAATTTGGCCAGTGAGGTACAAGCTTTCTCATGTAGCTGGCTTAGAATTGCACTAAATTGTAATCCCATCCCTGACCCTTAGGTCTATTTTAGTTTCTTATTGACTTGCCAAGATGTTGTGATGCTGTGCATAATTTAATAATTTAAATAATTTTATCTTTCTATGAATTTTTATTTGCCTGTGTCACCTTTTGACAAATATTCTAGACTGTAAATAGCTTTAAATTATGCAATTCTTGTTAATGTATGAACTGCACAAGACTTAAAAAGAACTAACAATTCAAGACAGTTTTCATTACTGTAGACTGGAGCAAAACCTATACTGGGTGACTGGGCTATTATGAGTGTGCTCATGTCAGAGGTAACTTGTTCCTACAAGTAATGTCTCATTTCCTGTAGGTGCAGCATCGTCTATAGGCCAGCAGGAGAATTTGCACCCATCTTGGCAGGCCAAGTTACGTGAGAAGCAGCAGTCGGTGTCCATCAACGAGTTCCAGGGTAAACGAAAGGTGTTTAATCTTGATGATTAAACATTTGTGTGGGTTTTGTTCGCAAACTTTCCAGACAGTGAACTCAGGTAAACATGTGAAGCCTTTTCCTTGTATACAGACTTACTAGCTGGTGAATTAAGGTAACCATAAAGTACATTTGATAGGTGTTCGCTAAAATAATGTAAACATTCATGTGAAGGAATCTGATTCTAATTGCATTATTAGGCATACTGCATTTTGCCGTGCTTTATTTCTGGTACGTATTCATGTGATAACATGAGAGTACGGTACCATATGACCTTGAAACCTGCAACTTCTGTTTGATTATCAAACTGAGTTTCCTGGTGACATTAGGCAATGTAACCTACATTAAAGCCATAGCTAGAATCAATTCATCTAATACAAATAAAAATCAATATTTGACATGTTCATTTAAGAATGTATGCAAGGACATATGTACAGGAATGTGTGACTAATTATGTTTTAATAAATGTATAAATTAATGTCTCTGTTCTCTATAGCATTTGGACAATTTGGAAGGGTGTTATCTTCCAATAGCTATAATTTTTCGATTCTCTGTTTCTTCCTTATCACTCTTGGGGTAATGCTTCCCTACTCCAGGGAAAACTGGTTAATGGTGACAATTTTCAAGAATGCTTATTATTGCTGTTACATACACACACATATACATGCGCAGAAAATCCTTGCAATCATGTAAGTGCAAAAAAAAAAGCCACAGAGAAACTGAAGAATATTGTATTTGTCAGGAGTGTTTATGTGTTCAACACATCATAAGAGGCTTTTTAGGTATGATTAGATAAACTAAAATACATATAGAAGACAGATGAGAAAGATGGTCAATTTGAGATAACAAGGACAACATACATCAGTACACAACCCGTGCTCCAAATATCACGTCACATTTTGACATATAATTTACCTAATGCCAAAAACTGCTGTACAAAAAATGGTAGCGGCTTGTAAAAATTGATGTGATGCCCCCTTTTTCTGTTCATGGGTCCTCGTGTTGGCTAGGTTCGGGCACTTTAGTGCAACAGTTTAGCAACGTTGGGAATGCTCAAGTGACAGGCTGCAGTATAAGCGGTGGGCTGTCCTGAAGACATGACGTAACTTGAGCAATAAGTAACCTGACTTTAGATTACAGTGTAGATTGATGCTCTCATAATTTATTTGGGTGAATTTAAATCCCTGATGAGACAGGTGAATAAAAGTTTTTACAAATTATATTGTGGATTTACAATACACATGTGGATGAAAAGGTGGATTATCATCAGATTCCATCGTGGTGCTCCAGAAAGGGTTGAAATTTCTATTTGAGAGAAAGTGATTTTCTGTAACCTTATTGTGAGCATCCTGGCCTGGTTGGTATAGCAATAGCTTCCTGTTTTACAAGCTCGAATTCAATGCCCCAATGAAAGGCTAGTAGCTTTGTATACCAGTACACTGTCCATATTATATACAGATGTAGGTTGGTATTGTGTACCTGGGTAATACAGTGCATGTACATGCACAGTGTGTGTGAGGTGGTGGTAGATTTTTACATATTTCTAAATTTTGCTTGTATCACGAGATGGGCAGGATTTCTATTTTAAAAATATATTATATAATTCTTTATTATGAGGTATGCTGGCAGGAGGTTTTGGTATCACTTGTGCTTTTCAGTACAAATATTATCATCTTTATCTACTCACTTGAGGTGAGGACCACCATTAAAATAAGGATTATGTGTGGGCATCACTGGGCCTTTCATGTTCGTAAATAACTTGATATACCTGCCTTTTATAATTTAATAATGATAGAGTTGTGCATATGAATTATAGTTACATTTTCTAGAACTAAAGATTTCTATATTTAATAAAGCATTAATTAAAAATATTATTTTATTATATACCTTTTATTCTTCTCCTTGTGGAGTTGATGAGATACACAAGCTTTGAAAAAAACAAGTGTCCCAATAACATTCAGTACTTGTATTTATATAAGCAAATCCAAATTAACCAGTGACACATATAGGACTATTGATTGAATTAACCACGGATATACTACTATTCACTGAACTGCAATGTCTTTATAGAACAGTTTTGAACTCGCTGCTATTGGGGCACAAGACCACTTGACCTCTATACGAGGTATATAATATATATATGGGAAAGGCATAAATAGTAATTAGAAAAATTAGCAAGTACAGTAATATTTTGTGGAATTATTTATTTACTCACTTGATGAAATGTTGCATGTTGTTTGTGTGTTGCTGCTTGAAAATAGAGCCCATCACAGCAGCTGGAAAATATTTTTGTTATAGACAACTGGCTTGGTGCTATCTTGTGGTGCATCAAAGCTGCCCTTAGTATTTGGAAAATATATTCCTGTACTGAATTTTATGAACTTATACACAGCTGATGCAACAAAATCTTGGATATATTCCTGTTTATTCAATTTACCTGAGGGTCACCATGTCTAGTGACCTTGAGGGGAACAGGAATCCAGTGTCTTGTAGCAGGTCATCGCATTATCCCCGAGGATTTTTTCCAGCTTAATTGTGAACCGGAGTACTGTACTGTCTTCGTGTTAGCAGCTGCGGCATGTAGGCAATTCCATGGGTTTATTTCCGTATGGGTGAAAAAACATCTGTTTTGTTCTACATTGTTGCTTGTTGAGCTTGAGCCTGTTACCCATTGTATATATTACTTCGGACATTGTAAAGAACAAGTCTAGGTAACTATCTTCCAATTTGATCAGTATTTTAAGTCTCAATGAGTTCAGGCCTGTTGTGTCTGGTTGGCAGTGTTGTTAGTTCTAAGGAACTCCGCACTTCCTAGTATAAGTCGATTTAGTTCTGGGATGGATTTTGTCGTGGTGTGTTGAAGGCAACATCTACATACCTGAAAATAGTACTCCAGATTGGAGCACACCAGAGATTTGTATAGTTGAATAGCCACTTTCTCTTTTTCTTAAAGTTATAGGTTACTGTAATTATTCATATGATTTGGTTGGCTTTTATTTTACTCCAGTTGCTTTTCTTCATCAATATGTTGCATGGTCATATTGTCAATATTATGGTTATATGTATTGTTATGCTGAACTTGTAAGGGCCTGCATTTTTTCAACAGTGAAAAGCACTTGCCAATCTTCTATTTGTGACGTTCGTTAAACCACTTTTCAAGGCCTAAATATGTGTTCACTTCCCAATTTAGCATATATCTTTATCATCTATAAATTTTATGTGGGGTATGATATTTTCATGTCATTAATATTTACAGTATAACAAAGTATTAACCCCAATTTGGAGCCTTGCGGTACTCTACTCAACATTTTGCTAGTCAGATTCACTTTCATTTAGAACGACCCTTCCTTTCTTTGTTTTATTTCTTTAGAATTTTTCAGTTTATTCCATATGCTTGCAGCTTTTGTGCAAGTCTTAAATGTGGTAATGTATCAAAAGCTTTAGAAGTAAGTAAGTAATTATCAAAAGAAGGCACCAAACCGGGAAGGCTATGTAGCACCATCAAATTTGGGGAATAATCAGAGGGCGCTAAATATCACCAAGGATGCCAATACGAGCATCTTGCAGATGTTCTCGTCTACTTGCAGACGAGAACAAAAACGCATAAGGCGAACGATATCAAAAGTAAAAGCTTTAGAAAAGTTCATGTGCACTACATCTGCTGGTTATAGGATAACTCACTGTAATTATACTCTGTATGGTGTAAAGCTGTTTTATTATTTCTATTACTATATATTGATTTACCTGTGGGCTAATAACATTTTTACAGCAGTCTGGTTTTACCAAGATTAAAAAAAAATCCTAAATTATTTCAACAAATCCCAACATTCTAGAAAAATAACAAGAATATTAACTTGCTAATACGTTCTTAAAATTAACTGGTAAGAAAGACAGATGCCTGACCTAACCACAACTTACAGTAAAATGTCTTGTCTTTTTTGTCAAGCATATTTTTTTTTTATAATTTTCCCGCATAAAGATTCCTATATAAATATGCTTATCGACACTAAATATCAAGTTCTTCTGATAATACTTTGAGCTTTGCATCCAAGCCGCCCTTCTCCATCTCCGGCTCTTGCTTGAGGATTCTGAGGCTTCTTTCAGATACTTTACAGCTTCTGTCATGTAGTCCTAGGGAAAAAAAAATCACGTAAATTTTTTAGTTGAAAAAACAAAGATTGTTGATTTTATCTGAATGTAACTTGAGGGCCACCATATCTAGTGTCCTCGATAGGGACAGGAAGCCATCAGCTTGTCAAAGGTCCCACAATTGTTCCCAAGTATTTTTTCTAACCAGGTTTTAAATTGTAGTAATGTGTTAGCATTTACGGCTTCAGTGGGTAGACAGTTTCATTGGTGAAAGCTGCTGTTTATTATTATTAGTCTTCACACTACACAACTTATTCATTAGTCTCTATTTGGCATTTATCTACTAGAAACAAAATATAGATATAGTGCAAGGATTTCAGGTATTTTATTTATAATAAGAGAGCTTGTTACTTCATGAAGCATGAGTTTAGATTTACATCTAAATGGCTAAATGTTTTCACAGTCTAACATGTAATGTTCTAGTGTGTATCCCTGTCTTTATCCACATGCTTTGCACTTTACTACATCTAGAGCCCTATGCATGCTGATCTGTAAGAGACACCTGTAGCCAAATAGTATTCATGCTGTGACAATGTCTGTTGGTGTACTGATGTTTCTTACCTCATACTTGAACTGTTTGACACATTGCATTGTGATAAGCAATGGATCTGCGAGTTCCTGTTTGCACTATTCTACTCCCTTCAAATTAATCTTAGTGCTCATCTATATGACACTTTTAAGGCTTCTATTTGATTGCACAGGATTACATTGGGGTTTTTCCTTCTTGAAGGCATGACCACATGTGGAATGTTTCGATGTCTTCAAATGTTGAAGATTTAATGGAATGCTAAAAATGTGTAAGTAAATCCCACATTAGTTTTCCTAACTTGTAAATAAAGTAGACGTCATTTACCAGCATTGAGAAACGTGTGTAAAAAGCAGGCAGTCTGCCTTAGCAAGCATAGCCATTAGAGGCAACAAGATGCAGCAGAGAGGGGGGAGGAGACACAGGTAAGGAATATAAAGTTACAGAATTTAATAACATTTCACTGTAAGGGCAGTAATACTACAATAATAGACAATGGTGATGAGTAATACTACCAAAGTAAGCTATGGGGATGGAGTAATACTACCACAGTATGGAAGTGGAGATGAATCTGACACTGCTGTGATGGTAGCCATTGCTAGGAAACAAGTGAGGAAAGGAGGGGGTAACTGTTTTTGTTACTCATTGTAGAGGTCAACCTGCAGAGTACTGTACCTCAAGAGGAAAATGCTCAACCTTGATACAGTATATAGCAAGTTTTTTGTACAGTTTTTAATATTTTACGCACAGTATTGGTAATATGTTATTCCTACCACAATTATCTTAGTTGAAAGAATATTACAAGTCTCGTTCTTTAACCCATTTTGTACCCAAAACCTCCAAAACCTATCTTACATTTTCCCCGAGTGCATGCATGCCTTATGTTGTGCCAAGTTCTAGTGAAACAGATTTCTCTAATGTGGTATAATCGAGATACTGTAATGGCTCCATTATTACATTTCATAACTATTGTGTGCATTTTACCTGTGTGCCTTCCTTAGTGATGACGTCATTAGACAGGAGCAGCCTCGCCTGTGCCACGAGAGCACCTTGGAGTTCAAAGAGTAGTGTGCCTCGGAAGAGACTCAAGCCAGGATCTATGATGCCGGCCAACTCCAACAGCTCGTGACAGTACTCTACTTTTCTCTCCAGCTGTTCTCTCGTCATATCTGTAAATAAATATTTTGGAGGGAAACAAACAAGTAGCAGTTAAGTGAAATTAAGTTAATAGTCCATGGTGTTGACATGATCAGTTCATTATAGCCCATTTCTTGTTACTTTTATAGTTCTAATAATATTCAGAAACTCTTTTTGATGTGTATGTTGATGATATCCTCCCAGAAAACTACATTATATGGGTATAGCCAATATAATAGTTATATGGGTACAGTATACCCATATAACTATGTTATATGGGTATACCTGTTGAATACCATTTACTACTTGCAGATTGAATGCCTGCTGTATTACAGTGAGAATAGCCTTAAGCTCAAATACACATGCTGTACATGCACCTACACATGAGGACCAACAGAAAAAAAAAATATGTTGATTGTGACTATGACTAACCTCGATATCTATGTTCCGGATGGTTGCCATAGAACTTGACAAGGGCATACTTGGCCTCCATAAAAAAGCGATGTTTGGGATGTAGAGCTTTCTTATAATTCTCTAGGAACTCCTCTAACTGTCGTGCTGAGTGTTGATCTACTCCACAGAGCTCTTTATACAGTATTTGGTCACCCCAGGACACCTGGTTGGTTATAGTTAAAAGGCAAATACAGCTAATCTAAAATAATCAATTTGTTTGAAATATTTTTTTTCATTGTGGCATACAATATCCAGATAATTTTGGTAGCAGTCAGAACGTGCCTTGCCTTTGAGTGTTGATTTCAAGTGGGAGAAGATAGTGATAAGAATTTCAACCAAATACTGAAGTAGGCATTAGTAATAAAATTACAGTACTATACAATTATCCAATGACATTCATAGACAACAAATAACTTTTAATTGCTTCGAGTTAACTTATTTGAAGTAAATCAAATTAAGGTATAAAAATAAGGTTTGATTAAATATGGCAAAGTAACTTTTTTGAGCAGATCACTATATACCTGGCAATCAAGGAGCTAATTATAATTAAGATAAAAATAGGAGTGAGTTGAGGAAAAAGTTATTAGAATATAATTAGTTATATATTGGAGGGTCCCGGTAATATAGTCTGATTCATTCTCGATGCACACTCAAGAGTTCCGCGTTCAAATCCTGGGCGGGACAGAAATGGTTGGGCACATTTTATTTCACCTAATGAGCTTGTTCACCTAGCAGTAAGTAGGTACTCAGGAGTTAGTCAGCTTGTTGTGGGGTTGCATCCTGGATGGGGTCAGTGATTTGACTTTGGGGAGGACCTCGATATAAGCCTAACGTGTATGATTACACTCTGGCTTCCTGTCCCCTGACACAATGAATTATTATTGTTAAAAGGAAATCAGGTTTAACATAATGTGGGTAAATTGTGTATGTGAAAAAACTATCAGGGTTGAGATTTTCATAAATCTGAAGTAGAAAATGTCTCTGGCTAGGTTATGTATTTGCCACACAATTATCTAACGGGCATTCATAGTCAGACGTTTATCGACAAATCCTCAACAAATCTGGCTCTGACATTGCTCTTCTTGGGTCTTTCTCCTCGTGCTCTTGTATTAATATTTACGAACTCTTGAATGCTTTGTAAGAGGGCTAAATAACTTTCTGGGCTAAGCACTTATTTTTGATACATAATTAATTACTTGTCAACTTTGTTTCCGAATGTTTATTGTGGAGATAATATCCGTAGGATTGGAGGGTGCTTTGCTTTCATGAGGTGGGGGAGGCATTTGGCTTTAGTGGAGAGAGAAATAAAGTCACATTTCACATAGTTTATCAAAATGTAGTCCGAGAGTATCTTTACTAAATGTTAAGCAGCCCGAAGTAAACTACAGTACTTTCCTTAAAGCTAGCGTGATAAAAACCATGCAATATTGACTTGTCAGCTTTTGAATTTCATCAACAACTTTACTCTTCTCAATGCCCATAAGATCACTGCAATAGACACGCCCTTTGCAAAAAGCTGAAGCATTATCATCAACCTGATCAAGTTCCTGAACTCAGGAAAAATCTTAAAAGAGAAGATATGTCCCCAGCCCTATCTCTCTCGTCTTTATAGCAGGTGATGCCATGCTGTTTAAACACAAGCCAAAGACTAAAGAAAAAGGTACAAACTGTTTTAGCTAAAATAGTGTTGGGGCATTTCTGACAGGACCAGCTGGCATCATTGTCAAGAGGTGCTGTAGACAACATGTGGGCTCCACATTCACTGCATAAGAGGGTACTCAGGTGTGTTCCAAGCTCTTTAGGATCAGAGCACCGCCGACAAGAGCACAAGAAATGTTTTGTAATCTGTTTGGGAAGACCATTAGAAAATTACATGAAAATGAGTAATCAAAAGAAGTTGCACAACAAATTTCAAGACATATGATAATTTTTGTAGCTATAAAATATTCAGTGTAGAATGTAGTGAATTGCCTCTTTCTGGTGAATCCCCATCAGTGGCTCCCTTCCTCCCTCCCTAATAGCCCTTCAAATTTTTCTTCCAGAAAAAATACATACATAGATGAAATTCTTCCTAATCAATTTCTGTAGAATTGTTTCTTAATAATCATGTGTTTTGCCTACCTGAAGCTGTTTGCGACGTTGGAGTGTATTCCAGAGGATGTTGGTATAGGTGCTGGTGATGGGGCTGCCCTTGCGAATGACAACAGTTGCTCGTAATATTAGTGTCAAGTCATCATCAAAAGCATGTTTAGTGTTAGGGATACAGTCATGTGCCATCATGGCTGCCTGTGGGTATATCCCACGTACTCGTTGACCATTATGCTTCAACTCAAAGCTGTTGATCAGTAGTATGCCACACATGCGGTATATTTCTGAACTCTCTGCACCATTGTACTTAATATAGTTTCTGTTGATAAATAAAATATTGATATTGTATTAGAGTATAGTATCATACAAATTAAAAAATAGATTAAGAGGTTAGAATGAATTTTAATGTTCTAGCAACCTCTTAATTTATCTGCACATTATAATTTATATCAGATATAATGCGGACCTATTCTCTTCATTGTACCCATTCATCCATTTCTGGGCTTTATAAAAACAAAGGATTTATTATGACCAATGTACACCTTTCTCTAAATATGGGATATGTTTGAAACAAAAAGATATGTTCTTTATGTCTTCTTATATCTTGGAGAAGAAAATGGTGATGGATAAGTAAAATTAAAATTAATAATCTGTGAGGAATTGTATGCAAGTTCAAAGAAGCATTTAAGATTGGCCACAAGCATATCAAAGAATGAGAAGTACCGTAACTGTAAAGATCTTGTAATAAGACGTAACTGCACTGATCTAGTAGCGAGACATAACTATACTGGTCTGTTAGTGAGACATAACTGTGTTGGTCTAACAGTAATATAGATATAGGTAACTGTGCTGGTCTAGTAGCAAGATGTAACTGTACTGTACTGATTTAATTGCGAGGTGTAACAGTACTGGTCTACTAGTGCGACATAATTGTACCGATCTAGTAACGAGACGTACCAGTACTGGTGTGGTAGTGAACTTAACTGTATTGGTCTAGTAGCGAAACAAAACTGCATTGGTCAAGTAGGGAGATGTAACTGTATTGTCATATAGTGAAACAACAGTACTGGACTAGTAAAGACACATAACTGTGCTGGGCTAATTAAGAAAGGGCCTTATTCAGAATACTTGATGAAATCTTTGCAGTCAATTTGTCTTTGTCTAATTTTATCGTATTTTTATAGAAATTCTGAGAAAGAATGGCAGGAATCCTGCGAGATATACTGTATCTTTGTATGTGAGGAAATTTTGTCACATTTTGGAATAAACAAAATTGCCAAAAAATATTAAAGAACAAGATGGTAAGATTTGGTGTTACTTATGTCAATTTTTAATATGACCATAATTTTCCTTCTATTATAGTTTATTGAATTTATTTTTTAGAATTTTTTGCTGGCATATAAGACACACCTCTATTTTAGGATATTTCATATGACAAATTTGCATGTTTCATCTTACATATATCATGAGTGATTTTGAAATGCAGCATCCCTATTACCATTCTTTTCTGCAAGCTTTGACATCCAGCTTAAACTTAATATTTTAACAATGTGCCCTCTCTGCCGGCAAATACGGAATATACTTTGTGTTAGTTCTGTACAGAAAATAAATCTCAATCAGGAAATTTACTTGAGGTAATCAATAGTGTTTCTCTAATAACAGCATCCATTTCACTGTTTTTAATATTATTAATGTGATCTTGTAGTTGATTGATGGTCTCCCATTTCTTTGGGTCGGTTTCCTTCAAGAGAAGACAACGCAGGGGTGTAATACACTCATATGCAGGGTGTACGGACTCCACCTTATCAATCTGATTTTTGCTCCTGATCCAGCCAATATTGAACACTCATTCTGTTCAGAGAAAGAAGACCATGTTAGTTTACCGGTGATAGTATACAAAGTACTGAATCTGCAATAAAGGTGCTATGGAGAAAGGGAAACTCAATAAAAAATATACAATTGGTGAACCATACTGGGTGGTCCATCTGATCTTATACTCCTGGCTCAGTAATGTGTAAGCAATAATCCACCAAACATGATGTCAGTAAGTACTAGAATGCAGTCCCTATCAAATTGGGCTGTGTCACTGATGGACCCACTATTAAAATAATGTTACAAGACTAATTTGCATTCCTAGAAAAACCATGACAAGCTGGGACCTCAAAAGAATACATGGCTGCAGCATTGCTATACCCCTCACTCCCAACCCCACCACATTATGTTCTGCCGATGAGAACTATTAGAAAAAATAACTTTTATTTATTATATACAAGTAGAGTACATAGGATTTGTGAGAGTACATAACATTGTGTTCTTACTTTCTGCAAAAATCACACACATGACTATAGCATTCTCATCACGTTATAACGAGCAGATTGGTTGTGGATCGGCTGTCAGCGCACCAGTGGACTTTTGCAGTAAGATGAAAGACACATCTACACTTGGAAATTTTCTTGGGAGGTACATCGAGGAACTAGAACAAAATACTGTAGTGCTCAGATAGCTGATAAAATGAAGATATCGATTTTACGCAATGCTCACATACAAAGCTAACTGGCCAATCTTGCAGTAGTCTCAGAAGGAGAACTTGATAACACCTCTAAAGGATACCTGATCATCCAGGCTGTGAGCAGCCACACTAACAGCTTGGTTGACCAGAGGACCAACCAGGAGGCCTGGTCAGAGGACTGGGCTGTAGAGATGTCGATCCTCGGAATTATCAACAGACATGAACGAGGTATACAAGTACATGTCTTGCATAAGTTTTAAAGCATTATCTTGCACCATTACTGAAGGATATCACAAAGAATCTTTGGATGATTATTGAGAGGGGGGGCAAACAAATATAAAATTTATATAAAATAGGAGCTGCTCGTATGGGTCCAGATAGGGTTTTCTGCAGTCTCTTTATTCTTATGTTTTTTCTAATATTTCAAGGATTATAGGACTTCTGACCACCTGTACAATTAACAACAACGATGCCAGAAAGCTGCAGGTGATGTGACTGTATACAGAAATATAAATATCTACTATGTAAAAACTACTGTATAGTGAAACTACTCGCTGTAAAATATTACTGCATTATTATTCACAAAGGAAGTCACACTAATGTGATATTATCAATGAGAAAATCAACTGAAGCAATGCTGGGAACATATGGTGGAGAACTCCCATGTCCTAGCCAGAGTGCATGGGGGTTGTGTGTAAAATCTGGACTAGCTTCATTAGAGGCCTCCAGATGCCCTATAGATTCGTGGAACCCAAGCGCATAACGTATATATGTTGTGGTTAGAGGCAAGACACACAGTTTGGGAGTACCCAGGTCGAGGGTTGAACCCCCACATTGGTCCAACTTATTTTATCATCATCACCACCATCATCATCACACAGAGAAATCACATTATGTGTGTATTAATGAAAAGTCGTAATGCCATGATGAGGATTTGAACCTGCACCCTGGGTACTCCCAAGTTGGTATGGCATATACTTGGGAGTACAGTACCCATGATGCAGGTTGAAGCTCCTCATGCTTCTTTATACTAATAATATATATTATTATTATTATTATTAATACTGTACTGTAATTACTATAGATTGAGGGTTATATTTAAATAGCAAAGTGTAGAGACTGCAAATGCATCAGAGAATCTACAATGCTCGTTGGCATACCATGTGGGTGGTGGTAATTGCTCTGGTATTTTAAGAACACGATGGGAAATATCACAATGTTGAAGAATACTCGGCAGTCCCGCTCAGTAACCTCTTGAGGTTATCTTGAGATGATTTCGGGGTTTAGCGTCCCCCGGCCCCAGTCCCTCGACCAGGCCTCCTTTTCGTATACACCCCCCAGGAAGCAGCCGTAGGAGCTGTTTAACTCCCAGGTACCTATTTACTGCTAGGTAACAGGGGCATCAAGATGAAAGAAACATTTTGCCCATTTCTCTGCCTCCACCGGGATCGAACCCGGAAACCTCAGGACTACGAATCTGAAGTGCTGGCCACCCAGCTGTCAGGCGCCCAGTTCAAGCCGTTGGTTCATTCTCAACTCACAACCAGGATTTCCTGGTTTGAGTCCCAGGGGGGACAAAAATGGTTGGATGTGTTTCCTATCACCTCATGCTCTTTCACCTACATAAATAGGTACCCAGGAATTTCTCAGCTTTTGTGGGGGTTGCATCCTGGGGAGGATCACGGTAATTTGACTTGGGGGGGGGGGGGACCTTGACATAAACCTAACATGTACTTATATACTATACCCTGGCTATCTATCCCCTGACACAATGACTTATTATTAATCATGATAAGATGCTAAAAAATTATTTTATTATCATTTAAGATTTTTAAAACCAAAACACATCATGGCATAAATTCTGTGTGCATACAGACATCTGGCTAATCAGGAGAAAAGTAATACTGTAATTGAAAAGAAATATAAGATTAGGTAAGCTAATTTAATTACCTTGTGGTATTTTGAGATCTCACAGGAAGGTGCACAGAGTGGGTAGTGGCATTTGGGACAAGTGTAGGTGCCAGTGATGGCCTTGTGGCAGCCAAGACACACTGGGGACGACCTCTGCTTCGGTCCTACCACTAGAGGTGCCTCCTTCAAGATCACCTCCCCGGGACGTATGTCACGGGTTGCTACCATGTGCCTGTGCAACAATACTTTATTTAGTTTGGTGATAAAACTTAAGACCTACTGACTGCCAGGATCATTAAGTTTGCAATCTGCCTTACATTTTATTCTTCAAGATTATTTTAATTCCTACCAGTTCAGGATTATAATAAACTCGGTATACATTATATATATACACTCAACAAATACATCTTTCTGCATATATAATACAATCAGAATATTTAAGTAATCAGTAAGCTAAACGTTTAAGCATTCACCAAATGCTACAAAAGTATTAAAGTTCTGCATAATTTACATAAACAATACCCAATTTTTCCCACTTTGATGGGTGGAAAGGCATGAGCCCAGAGGGAAAAATTCAACAATGAATATATTAAAAATGCCTCTATCTGGTCGGTGTCTTTGGTTATTTCCCAAAGCTACCAAAGATGGCCTTTCCAGAAAACACAACTCTTATCCCTTTTTAATTAAAAGAGTGACCAGTAATTTAAGAAAGTCTTACTTTTTGTGCAATTATATTTTATTTCATCTATACATCATTGTGTAATGGTTAGTGCCCTCAATTCTAGTCTTGCAAGCAAGATGATTGGGGGTTTAAATCCTACTGAGTCCAGGTATGAGAGTGTTAGGACATTGTTTGGTTATGTTTATCCAAGTGTGGCAGCAATTGAGGACATGGATGTAAAATTATTAGCACATTGTGTTCTGAGGAAAACATGACAATGAATAACCTAATTCGTTTCAGTATTTAAATTCCTACTACAGCTTTTCTAATATTTTCAAGTAAAGTTAGAAAACTAAGGTAAAGTCAATCAAGTCTTGTTTCATTACCCAGTAGTGTTTTATAATGCAATGGATCTTCAGTGCAAGACTTTAAAGAATATGTCACATGAAGGATATGCAGCCAAGAGCTGGATAAATATATTGTGGATAAGTATAATGGCATACAGTTTAACATCTATAATACTACTACAGGTTTGAAATAGATATTCATGAATATAGAACACTAATTTACTGTATGAAGACTGTGGGGGAACTGTTACCATAAGTACCATGTTTTATCAATTTGTATACAGTATTTAATTACCTTAAATGCTATAACTGGTATATTATTTTGATTTAGTTTCTGAAAGGAATAATTATACTGTACAGTACAGTGCTTTCTTATATGATACATTACAACAACACTGACCTTCCATAAATTGGGTGCTTTTGGACGACAAATGGTTTGCATCTTCCCTTGTGGTTTTTCCAGTCCTGTTTTTGACAGTCCCGGGAACAGTAGAACACTGATCGACATGAGGAGCAGAACTGTTTAGCTGGCTTATTGCACACCTCACACAGGCCGCCTTGTGCCTCGGGCATCCTGTCAAGTAAACCTGTCTTGTACTGCAGCAATAAACACTAAAAATGTCTAGCATTAATTGTAATAGAATGCCTCCTGGTGGATTCCCTCAGTGGCTCCATGTAACAGGAAGCCAGCAAGGGGAGCCCTCCCAGGCAAGCATGTTTTGAACTTTGGTTACACTCGAGAACAGCCCTGGCTCCTGTGAGCTCTCCTCCTGCACTACTTTGCCCAGTTATCACTTACCTTGAAATGCAGCATTAGAAAAATACAGTACACTGTACTGTAAAATACATCATGAGAATACAGTACACTGTACTGTAAAATACAGTATGAGAATGACAGCATCCAAACCCAAGGACCAATCTAAACAGCATCATAGCACCACCAGGAGGAAGAAAACTGTAAATTACCAGGTTATCTGGTTACATAAGAAAGGGAGGATACTGAGAATAATAACATATGTGAAGTAATAACATATGTGAAGTATTTAATGCAGTACAGTACAAGTTTTCAAGCTGGAACCTGTCATTAGATCTAAAGAGCCTTCAGAGAACAAGACACTAATACAGGAAAGACTCAACTGAAACTGAAGTGTCACAAGAAGTAAGAAAATTAGTAAATTATTTCATTGTAAAAGAGAAAGTAAAAGAGGCAGTGAAAGCACTGTGTAGACTAGATATTATCCAACTTCTCATTAGCAATTGAGAGCTACCAGATTGTTGGAAAATGGCTAATGTAGTACAAGAAAGGCAAGATCCACTGAACTACAAGCATACAGTGCAGGTTTCTAGTGAGAGTGGAGTGATTTAAAGTAGACTCATAGTTTAAAACAGTTTATTTATTCCCTTGCAAACACCAGCGCGGATTCAGAGAAGGAAAATTTTGCTTCTAAAATATATTAGTTGTATGAAGGTTGGGAGAGGCTTAGGGCCCGTGCAGGAATATCCCTGCAAAAAAAAAAAAAAAAAGTCCCCTCATGCTTCCTCTCTGCCTCTCCCCTTCACACCACCTCTGCCTGTCCTCTCACAGTTCCTCTGTGCCTCTTCCCCACACACCACCTCTGTGCCTTCCTCTTCCCCACACACACCTCTGTGCCTTCCTCTTCCCCACACACCACCTCTGTGCCTTCCTCTTCCCCACACACCACCTCTGTGCCTTCCTCTTCCCCACACACCACCTCTGTGCCTTCCTCTTCCCCACACACCACCTCTGTGCCTTCCTCTTCCCCACACACCACCTCTGTGCCTTCCTCTTCCCCACACACCACCTCTGTGCCTTCCTCTTCCCCACACACCACCTCTGTGCCTTCCTCTTCCCCACACACCACCTCTGTGCCTTCCTCTTCACCACACACCACCTCTGTGCCTTCCTCTTCCCCACACACCACCTCTGTGCCTTCCTCTTCCCCACACACCACCTCTGTGCCTTCCTGAGGTCAGATTGATTCCCTTCACCCCACGTCTGCCTCTCCCATCATGGTTTTAATACTTAACCCTTTATTTATTATTTATTTATTTATGTATATACAAGAAGGTACATTGGGATTGTGAGGATACATAAAATGGTAATTACAATCTTGTAAAGCCACTAGTACGCGCAGCGTTTCGGGCAGAATATGTGACATGTGCCCTTCAAACAAAAATAAAAATAGGGGAAACAACATTATAATAACAATAATAATAATATTAAATATAGCAGCACAAAATAGAAATAATAAGGATTATAATAAGACGCTTCAATGGGAGGAATTAATATATATTAACCGTAAGTCACTTTATTTTTGAGGACATATCGATCACTGGATGTCGTCATGATGTACTTATGAAGCATATATTAATCACTCACATCCCCTTATGCAGTACCCCCGCATCAATCCGGCATCTCGTATGTAAATCATGAGGAACTTGTCACTCTTCAGAACAGCAAGGAATAACTGGTTCCCTCCACCGGAGCGCCAGACTGACCATAGCCTCATCCAAGGAGAACATCTCTCAGGAAGTCAAGTAAGCATTAAGGAATATTTCGTTGTCGGGAGATTACTTTAGTCACTTTACATGGTAGTTTGAACAAATAATAACCATCCACAGGAAGTATAGGTACACTGATGTGACTCACAGAGCCTCGTGCCTGCTCAATTACTCATCTCTGGAGTTGTAACTCACTATACTCACCTCACTGCACTCTGGGCACTGGTCACAATAAGCAGCACCGAGGGCACGTTAGTGAGCCATGCACCAGCAGGAGACGAGAGCAGAGAGAGAGAGACGCACACTGCCACGACCAAAATAGTTGTGTGAGAGGGGCAGAAGATGGCAGCCAGCAGGCCACCACGTGAGGCAGCAGCAGCGCGCGCATATACACTCTCCTCTTGACCACCAGGGCCAACACACACACACAACCAAACAGAAGGGAAGAGTGTGTTCTCGAATGAAACAGAACTGACAAGGCGCCGGCTTCCTGCCCTTGTCGAGGGTGGCCTTCAGGTAAACACTTGCTGCTTACAGTGCTCGGTGCCTAGGCCTATAGGCACCGAGGGCAGATATCTCTACTGAGATATCTGTCATGGTTGACGGTGCTGGCTAAATAGCCGTTATATATATAATATGTACTAGGATATCATGGTCATATCTTTGAGGACCTTTGACAAGCCGCCGGCTTGCTACCCTCGTCGAGGATGGCCCTCGGGTAAATTCAGGTAAATATTGATTCGGTGATGACGTCAGTAGCTTCCATTATTGGAATTTGTATCACAAAGATCTTTGACTTTATGATTCTCCTATAGTCGGGGACAGGAAGCCTGGTATATAGGTTCATCGAGGTCCTCCTAGGCTAACTATTGCTGATCTTCTCCAGGATGCAACTCACAACAGTTTAAAGACCAAATTCCCTAGTATACATTTATTGCTAGGTGAATTGTGGGATCAGGTGGAAATAGACGGGCCAAAGCGTCTGTTTCTCATGGGGGACAGAACTCGGGATCCTGGGTTATGAACCAAGTAAACTGCTTTATTTTTTAGTAAATGCGCCTTTATTTTTGTACACAAGGTGTGTGACGTCACTATGACATGTGTTCATGGCGGCCAAGATGAATCTTTCATACAGTGCATTAAAAAAGATATGTTCTTAAACAGAAATTACAATTGTGGGTTTATAGATAGTTATGCCTAGGTAAGGTTAGTTAAGGTGTTTTGGTTACGTTGTTTTCGGTGCAGACCGGAAGTGAGCGAAGCACGTCTCGAGTCACAGTCTCAAACACTTCGAACACGTCTCAAACACCTCGAACACAGTCACATTGACAAATAAACAAAATACGGACTATTATCGACTGGGGTAGTTCATACTTTATGCACACATATTGTGTGTATAAAATATGGACTACCTTGTCTTTCTTTTGACGATGAGCAAAATTATACACATTAAACGGGATTCATGATTAATTACGTTCAAACGTTTCTCGAACATTATTTCGCTCACTTCTTGTGTTCGAACTGTACCTCTAAATGCTTCGGCTCTCCCCCCTACTCCTTTTTACAAATATAAATAATTGCGAAACAGAACCATAAAAGGGATATATATATACATTGAAAGGTATACCCAGGTTCTCTTTGATTATACAGTGTTCTTTAGTCCTGGACTATGTTCACAGCTAAAGTATACCTGCTGGTTTATTTATAATTTTTTATTTATATATACAAGAGTTGTTGCATTCTTGCACATCCACTAGTACGCGCAGCGTTTCGGGCAAGACCTTAATCCTATGTTCCCTAGAATACGACCCCCACGAAGAATCGTTTAACAGCCAGGTACCCATTTTACTATTGGGTTAAACAGAGGCTACAGTTAAGTCAGTAAATTAGTCAGTAAGCTATTGTGGTGACCTTAATAACTTAATAACCCTCCCGCGGCTGATAGGCTTTTAGGTCAACAATACATATATCTAAGCGATTCAGCTTGACCTCTGGTAATAAATGGACGTTTCTTGTCTGTCTCTTCGTGTATATCAATACTAGAGGCCCGTGACGTCATAGCGCTCATTGTTGACACTATCTGAACGTGATTTTGTAAAGACGTCAGTGGTGGTTGATGATGGTGGAGTGTGGGTGATCCCGAGGACATACTGGCTCATTTACCTTTCACAGGTGAGGAAATATGTATCTAAAGGTTGTTAATGATGCTGATATAGATTCACACTTTAACAGCTGATTGAAATACGAAAAATATGAGTACTTACGGCTGATGCAGGTTTAATACTGACAAGTGTAGTGTTATATCCCCAGGAAAATTGAACCATATATCAGCTATAAGCAATATTACAATTTGTAAATCTGATTTGTACTCTTATATGCTCAAGGACGGGATATTAACGAATATGAGATAGTGTAGTGATAGAACATGAGACAGTGCAACAATTCTCAAGAAATTCTTACTGAACCTGGAGATTATGAGCCAAAATTTAGGAGATAATGCTCACCGTAGTACACACACGTTTTTTTATTATTAAAGCTGTATATCATTTAGTGAAGGTGGCTTTGATTATGTTAAGTTAGGTTAGGTTGAGCGAGGTTATGTTAGGATAACACCAGCATATATACCTTAGTTATGAACAATGTCCAGGACTACAGTAAACTCGGTGAGTGTGTACTCATCGAGAAGCAGTGTACACCTTTTGGTGTCTATATCATTTGTACCTAAGAATTACAACGTTGAGGCATATGTGATAAAATGAGGCGCCATAGAGTTATAAGGAGTTGTTGACAGGCTCTAGCCTATCCACGTATACATCAACATTTTAATCTTGCTGTCGGCTGCAGATGCACGATAGCCTCGCGTCATTTGATGTGATGGAGTGCAAAAAGATACGGGAATTCAGACACAATTCAAAAACAAATGTTCAAGAGATGTATAAATATTTCATTCAAAATTATCTGCTACCAGAAATCTTAGCCAAATATCCCCAGTTTGATAAGCAAGTAGGCAGTAACTAAGTGATTGTAACCTATCCACCCCTGCCCACTGGATCTGGGAACGGTGTACAGGACAGGCATATCAATTGTGACAAAGAGATAAACATATACAATTCCTCCATACAAGTAGTATGGTATCAGACGTATACACAAATACTTTTATGACTTAGGTATACTGTATAGACAATTTGCAAGAGACATGCAGATAATTTAACAAAAGTTTACAGTCTTGGTGCAAAATTCTTATATCTCTCCAGAATATCATCAACCTTTCCGTTGTGACACATCCAGGCTATTTGTTCAGAACAGTCCTTATCTCAGTGTTTCTATATACATTAATAAACGGACAATCAAGAACTGTCCTCATATAGTCAGTTGCTTAATTTAGAAAAGGTACTTGTGGTCGGTCTCGAGTTCATTGTTGATGTGAAGATGTGCACTGAATTTTGTAACTAGCTCATCAAAATTGTAACTTGCTTAGCTAAATGAATTGTGGCGTTCAGTCCCTGAGCCCATTATGTGCCTCTGTAACCCTTTCCACTACCGCCCACAAGATGGGTATGGGGTGCATAATAAATGAACAAAACTAACATTGCTGCCTCAAACAGCGCTCAGGGTAAACCATATTGACCATATAAGAACAACAATAACACGGAAAATAAGCTATCCAAATTACATTATCCTATTTTGGTGTTAATGGAATTTGGACAGCTTTATTTTCCACGTGTTCTTACTTTGGAGATAATGTAATTTGGACAGAAGGCCCCCCAATTTTCTAAACTGGGGCCGTCTCTTATCAAGTAGCAGACGGCCCCTATACACCAAATGACGCTACCTAAAATCCTCAGTAAATAAAAAAAATAATTATAGCTGCTCGTTTAGTCATCCAGCGTAATAAACATAATTTTGATTAATTGGTGAAATGCTTTGTGCTAAAGGTTCTGTTTGGTCTAATGTCCTCGGATCTCAACCGAGGGATCCAAGTTCAATCCCCGGACGGGAAAGAAACGGTTGGTCAAGTTTCCTTTCACCTGATGGCTCTGTTCATTTATTAGTAAAACAGGTACACACATGCTGGGGATAAGCACTTAAGCCTAAGGGTGTGTTGCACACATATAATAATAATAATAATAATAATAATAATAATAATAATAATAAATTTTTATTCAGGTAAGATACATACGTACAAGGTAAAATACAAAAGTTGATGGATTTATAGATAGAGCTAGTACATACAATGCCTATAATAATAATATAATGCATAATATAATGTAATACAACATATAATAATAATATAATGCATGTATAATATTAATAAGATAGTAAATATAATAGAGAAAAGTAGGTCGGAAAGTAATAAATTAGTCGATTGGAAAAACGGGGTCCAAGAATTAAGAGCACGATTCTACAGGCACAAATAGGTGAACACACACATACCAGAGAGTGAAAACACAAACAGACACGCACTATACAGCTCAAGCTTGGTGTGTTTGTTTACCTGTGATCTTCACCACCCACCCTCTCCCCCTTACCCCTGGTCGAAGGTTTCAGTGGCGAGTGTCTTGGAGGAGGTGCAGGAGAGATTAAGACGTGCTGGAGAGAGATTAAGAGGAGATGCAGGAGAGAGATGAAGAGATGCTAGAGAGAAATGAAGGGATGATGCAGCGATGTAATCAAAAGGAAGGGTTCATTATGCAGACATATGGTTGTTAGATTTGAACCCCAATAAGTGTAAAGTAATGAAGTTGGGAAAGTAAGAAAGGAGACCAGGAGGACTGTATGGGCACCTATTCTTAACTGGTCACCCTTATTCACCCAGCAGTAATTGGGTACGTGGCTGTTAACGGATTGAAGGGTCGTTTTCCAAGGGAAAACTTGTAGGTAACGTTTACCACGAGCAATGGAAAGGGAAGGCTCTCAGCCTGCTGGCCGCAGTCAGATGTTGTTGTTTTAGATTCAGCTACTCGGGACAAAAGTTCCAAGTAGCACGGGCCTGCAGATTCAACTTTACTGATTCAACTCAACAAAAGTTCCAAGTAGCACGGGCTATGGCCCGTGCTACTTGGAACTTTTGTAGTGAACCCGTAGTGGCTTACCTGGCACTGGAGCGGGGCTGTAACCGATGAG
>WNGS01001312.1:45801057-45816370 GCA_020271785.1 Procambarus virginalis
AACAGGGGGCAACCACCACCGAAGCGGGAGGGGAAGGAACGATAGAAGCAGAGATAGGGGGCGAAGAAGAAAGCGAAGCTTTCTTACCGACAGGGAGGAGGAAGGAGAGGACCCAGGTTTCCGTTTCTGACTCAAGAAACAGGCGTCCCAGCAGCAACGTACTGGGCAACAGACTCCAGAGTCTCGATAGGAGAAGAAGAGCGAGAGCGAACAACACAACCATCAGGAGAGCGATGGACGTCGGCCCGCACAGTCAGGCGGCGTGGAGAGCCAAGAGACGGAGGAGAAGGACTAGTAGGAGAGGAAATAGAAGACACAGGAGATGCGACAGACTGGGTAGAATGAAGGGAGCCCTAGACAGAGAACCAGGAGGGGGACCCTTCGGGACAGAACTGAGGGAAACAGGGGAGGCGGTGGTGGGCGTGTCTGGGTCTAAGCCTCGGAAACGGTTGTGAGACTGAGGAAGGCGGGAAGGACGAGGAGAGGAAGAGCGCACCACTCGAGCATAGGAGACACCAGCGAAAGAGGGGAGACGATGAACTTGGCGTCGGGCCTCAGGAAAAGACAAACGGTCCCGGTGCTGCAAGTTGAGGACAGCCGCCTCAAGTTTGTAACGAATACACGCACGGGAGAAGGTAGGGTGGGCCTCACCGCAATTGAGGCAGCGGGCCTGGGGGGAAGTGCACTCTAACTTAGAGTGACCCTCGCTTCCACACAGGGGACAGAGAGAGACAGGACTAGAGCACCTGAGGGTACCATGCCCAAACTTCCAGCACTTACCGCAGAGCCGAGGAGATGGAATATACTCCTGGACGGAGCACCTGGCACCAGCGAGAATAACAGAGGATGGAAGGGTCCTACCATCAAAGGTAACCTTCACAACCCGGAGAGGCAGACGGCGATGACCACGAGGGGGACGAATAAATGTATCCACTTGGAGGACAGAATGACCCTGGGCCTCGAGGACATGTTTGATATCCTCGTGGCAGTCCCTAAGATCCCTAACACCGGTCGCAACATGGTGCGGGAGGAGAACAGTGCCCACACTGGCATTCAACCGGGCGTTCTTCGAGACCCGAACAGGGGTCTCACCAAGGCAGGATAAGGCGGCCAAGCGAGTGGCCGCATCCTGAGAAGGAGCAGCAACGACACGGGTACCAAGACGAGTGGGGTTAAAGGTGACAGAGGCGTCCACGGAATCGACAAGATGCCTATGAAGGGAAAAATCGTCAGGAGGAGTCGAGTCCAAGGGTTGGAGGTCAAAATACTTAGTCCATGTAGCAGGACCAAACAAAGCATGGAACGAAGTAGGATGGGAAGGAAGCATACGAGAGCGGCCGCGGCGGGGACGGCGATGAGAACCCGTAGAGAGAGACGGGTCGAAAGGCGCAGTAGTCGCAAGAAGAGATGGAGCCGTGCAAGGGGACGAGACGGTCACCACAGCAGGCTTGGAGCTCGACCCAACCACAGAGGAGGGAGGGGAGCAGGGAGGAAGAGTCCGGTCTGGGCCTAAACCGGGCTCTGCAGTGGAGGCTACAGATCCCGGTCTTCCAGGACGGTCCGACTCAGGGGCCTGGTCGCCCACCCCATGAGCCTGGTTAGAAGTAGTCAAGTCGTCATCCATAAAGCAAACGAATAAAAGGGATGGGACCCGGAACCAAGGGATACCACCTACCAGGGCAGCCAGGGAGGCCGAGCGCGGGCCAGTGCAGGAAGGGTGTGTCGTCCCCAGCGGTGCTCCCCCTTTTCAACAGGGGAGTCCTACTACTTCGTGCATTCTCCCACACAGGTGCTAAGACCCCAGTCCCCCTATCGCCCTAGCCTGGACACCCAACCATCCACTCAGGGCGGCCTCTCACAGGCGACCCTTCCAGCGGTGGTCCGATGGCTCACAAGGCCCCTACATGGTGCCCTTCAGCACGTACACCACCCAAAGAGGGGGCAGGTGAGGGGGCACAGGCAACCCCACCGGTCCCAGGGAGGTGTACGTGAGCCCTCACCACGGCAAGGAGGCACCACGGAGGGGTATATTAGATATAATGTGGACCTACCTATTCTCTTCATTGTACCCATTCATCCATTCTGGGCTTTATAAAAACAAAGGATATATTATGACAATGTACACCTTTCTCTAAATATGGGATATGTTTGAAACAAAAAGATATGTTCTTTATGTCTTCTTATATCTTGGAGAAGAAAATGGTGATGGATAAGTAAAATTAAAATTAATAATCTGTGAGGAATTGTATGCAAGTTCAAAGAAGCATTTAAGATTGGCCACAAGCATATCAAAGAATGAGAAGTACCGTAACTGTAAAGATCTTGTAATAAGACGTAACTGCACTGATCTACTAGCGAGACATAACTATACTGGTCTGTTAGCGAGACATAACCGTGTTGGTCTAACAGTAATATAGATATAGGTAACTGTGCTGGTCTAGTAGCAAGATGTAATTGTACTGTACTGATTTAATTGTGAGGTGTAACAGTACTGGTCTACTAGTGCGACATAATTGTACCTATCTAGTAACGAGACGTACCAGTACTGGTGTGGTAGTGAACTTAACTGTATTGGTCTAGTAGCGAAACAAAACTGCATTGGTCAAGTAGGGAGATGTAACTGTATTGGTCATATAGTGAAACAACAGTACTGGACTAGTAAAGAGACATACCTGTGCTGGGCTAATTAAGAAAGGGCCTTATTCAGAATACTTGATGAAATCTTTGCAGTCAATTTGTCTTTGTCTAATTTTATCGTATTTTTATAGAATTCTGAGAAAGAATGGCAGGAATCCTGCGAGATATACTGTATCTTTGTATATGAGGAAATTTTGTCACATTTTGGAATAAACAAAATTGCCAAAAAAATATTAAAGAACAAGATGGTAAGATTTGGTGTTACTTATGTCATTTTTAATATGACCATAATTTTCCTTCTATTATAGTTTATTGAATTTATTTTTTAGAATTTTTTGCTGGCATATAAGACACACCTCTATTTTAGGATATTTCATATAACAAATTTGCATGTTTCATCTTACATATATCATGAGTGATTTTGAAATGCAGCATCCCTATTACCATATTCTTTTCTGCAAGCTTTGACATCCAGCTTAAACTTAATATTTTAACAATGTGCCCTCTCTGCCGGCAAATACGGAATATACTTTGTGTTAGTTCTGTACAGAAAATAAATCTCAATCAGGAAATTTACTTGAGGTAATCAATAGTGTTTCTCTTAATAACAGCATCCATTTCACTGTTTTTAATATTATTAATGTGATCTTGTAGTTGATTGATGGTCTCCCATTTCTTTGGGTCGGTTTCCTTCAAGAGAAGACAACGCAGGGGTGTAATACACTCATATGCAGGGTGTACGGACTCCACCTTATCAATCTTGATTTTTGCTCCTGATCCAGCCAATATTGAACACTCATTCTGTTCAGAGAAAGAAGACCATGTTAGTTTACCGGTGATAGTATACAAAGTACTGAATCTGCAATAAAGGTGCTATGGAGAAAGGGAAACTCAATAAAAATATACAATTGGTGAACCATACTGGGTGGTCCATCTGATCTTATACTCCTGGCTCAGTAATGTGTAAGCAATAATCCACCAAACATGATGTCAGTACAGTACTAGAATGCAGTCCCTATCAAATTGGGCTGTGTCACTGATGGACCCACTATTAAAATAATGTTACAAGACTAATTCGCATTCCTAGAAAAACCATGACAAGCTGGGACCTCAAAAGAATACATGGCTGCAGAATTGCTATACCCCCTCACCTCCCAACCCCCACCACATTATGTTCTGCCGATGAGAAACTATTAGAAAAAATAACTTTTATTTATTATATACAAGAAAGTACATTGGATTTGTGAGAGTACATAACATTGGTGTTCTTACTTTCTTGCAAAATCACTAACATGCATAGCATTTCATCTACGTTATAACGAGCAGATTGGTTGTGGATCTGCTGTCAGCTGCACCAGTGACTTTTGCAGTAAGATGAAAGAACATCTACACTTGTGATAATTTTCTTGGGAGGTACATCGAGGCAACTATAACAAAATACTGTAGTGCTATCAGATAGCTGATAAAATGAAGCATATCGATTTAAGCAATGCTCCACATACAAAGCATAACTGGCCAACCTCTTGCAGTGTTCAAAGGAGAACTTTGATAACACCTTAAAAGGGTACCTGATCATCCAGGCTGTGAGCAGCCACACTGAACAGCTTGGTTGACCAGACGACCAACCAGAAGGCCTGGTCAGAGACTGGGCTGTAGAGATGTCGATCCTCGGAATTATCAACAGGTACATGACAGGTATACAAGTACATGTCTTGCATAAAGTTTTAAAGCATTATCTTGCACCATTACTGAAGGATATCACAAAGAATCTTTGGATGATTATTGAAGAGGCAAACAAATTAAAATATTTATATAAATAGGAGCTGCCTCGTATGGGTCAATAGGGTTTCTTCTGCAGTCTCTTTATTACTTATGTTCTAATATTTCAAGGATATAGGACTTTCTTGACCACCCTGTACAATTTAACAACAACGATGCCAGAAATGCTGCAGGTGATGTGACTGTATACAGAAATATAAATATCTACTATGTAAAAACTACTGTATAGTGAAACTACTCGCTGTAAAATATTACTGCATTATTATTCACAAGGAAGTCACACTAATGTGATATATCAATGAGAAAATCAACTGAAGCAATGCTGGGAACATATGGTGGAGAACTCCCATGTCCTAGCCAGAGTGCATGGGGGTTGTGTGTAAAATCTGGACTAGCTTCATTAGAGGCCTCCAGATGCCCTATAGATTCAGTGGAACCCAAGCTGCATAACGTATATCATGTTGTGGTTAAGAGGCAAGACACACAGTTTGGGAGTACCCTGGTCGAGGGTTTGAACCCCCACATTGGTCCAACTTATTTTATCATCATCACCACCATCATCATCACACAGAGAAATCACATTAATGTGATGTATTAATGAGAAAGTCGGTAGATGCCATGATGAGGATTGGAACCTGCACCCTGGGTACTCCCAAGTTGGTTAGGGCATATACTTGGGAGTACAGTACCCAGTATGCAGGTTTGAAGCCTCCTCATGGCTTCTTCTACTACTAAATAATATTATTATTATTATTATTAATACTGTACTGTAATTACTATAGATTGAGGGTTATATTTAAATAGCAAAGTGTAGAGACTGCAAATGCATCAGAGAATCTACAATGCTCGTTGGCATACCATGTGGGTGGTGGTAATTGCTCTGGTATTTTAAGAGCACGATGGGAAATATCACAATGTTGAAGAATACTCGGCAGTCCCGCTTCAGTAACCATCTTGAGGTTATCTTGAGATGATTTCGGGGTTTAGCGTCCCCGCGGCCAGTCCTCGACCAGGCCTCCTTTTCGTTATACACCCCCCAGGAAGCAGCTCGTAGCAGCTGTCTAACTCCCAGGTACCTATTTACTGCTAGGTAACAGGGGCATCAAGATGAAAGAAACATTTTGCCCATTTGTCTCTGCCTCCACCGGGATCGAACCCGGAACCTCAGGACTACGAATCTGAAGTGCTGGCCACCCAGCTGTCAGGCGCCCATGGTTCAAGCCTTGGGTTCATTCTCAACTCACAACCAGGATTTCCTGGTTTGAGTCCCAGGGGGGACAAAAATGGTTGGATGTGTTTCCTATCACCTCATGCTTCTCTTCACCTATCAATAAATAGGTACCCAGGAATTTCTCAGCTTGTTGTGGGGGTTGCATCCTGGGGAGGATCAGTAATTTGACTTGGGGGGGGGGGGGACCTTGACATAAACCTAACATGTACTTATATACTATACCCTGGCTATCTATCCCCCGACACAATGACTTATTATTAATCATGATAAGATGCTAAGAAAATTATTTTATTATCATTTAAGATTTTTAAAACCAAAACACATCATGGCATAAATTCTGTGTGCATACAGACATCTGGCTAATCAGGAGAAAAGTAATACTGTAATTAAATATAACATTAGGTTTAGAAATTAGGTAAGCTAATTAGCAATTAGCTTACCTTGTGGTATTTTGAGATCTCACAGGAAGGTGCACAGAGTGGGTAGTGGCATTTGGGACAAGTGTAGGTGCCAGTGATGGCCTTGTGGCAGCCAAGACACACTGGGGACGACCTCTGCTTCGGTCCTACCACTAGAGGTGCCTCCTTCAAGATCACCTCCCCGGGACGTATGTCACGGGTCGCTACCATGTGCCTGTGCAACAATACTTTATTTAGTTTGGTGATAAAACTTAAGACCTACTGACTGCCTGGATCATTAAGTTTGCAATCTGCCTTACATTTTATTCTTCAAGATTATTTTAATTCCTACCAGTTCAGGATTATAATAAACTCGGTATACATTATATATATACACTCAACAAATACATCTTTCTGCATATATAATACAATCAGAATATTTAAGTAATCAGTAAGCTAAACGTTTAAGCATTCACCAAATGCTACAAAAGTATTAAAGTTCTACATAATTTACATAAACAATACCCAATTTTTCCCACTTTGATGGGTGGAAAGGCATGAGCCCAGAGGGAAAAATCCAACAATGAATATATTAAAAATGCCTCTATCTGGTCGGTGTCTTTGGTTATTTCCCAAAGCTACCAAAGATGGCCTTTCCAGAAAACACAACTCTTATCCCTTTTTAATTAAAAGAGTGACCAGTAATTTAAGAAAGTCTTACTTTTTGTGCAATTATATTTTATTTCATCTATACATCATTGTGTAATGGTTAGTGCCCTCAATTCTAGTCTTGCAAGCAAGATGATTGGGGGTTTAAATCCTACTGAGTCCAGGTATGAGAGTGTTAGGACATTGTTTGGTTATGTTTATCCAAGTGTGGCAGCAATTGAGGACATGGATGTAAAATTATTAGCACATTGTGTTCTGAGGAAAACATGACAATGAATAACCTAATTCGTTTCAGTATTTAAATTCCTACTACAGCTTTTCTAATATTTTCAAGTAAAGTTAGAAAACTAAGGTAAAGTCAATCAAGTCTTGTTTCATTACCCAGTAGTGTTTTATAATGCAATGGATCTTCAGTGCAAGACTTTAAAGAATATGTCACATGAAGGATATGCAGCCAAGAGCTGGATAAATATATTGTGGATAAGTATAATGGCATACAGTTAACATCTATAATACTACTACAGGTTTGAAATAGATATTCATGAATATAGAACACTAATTTACTGTATGAAGACTGTGGGGGAACTGTTACCTAAGTACCATGTTTATCAATTTGTATACAGTATTTAATTACCTTAAATGCTATAACTGGTATATTATTTTGATTTAGTTTCTGAAAGGAATAATTATACTGTACAGTACAGTGCTTTNATACTATGGTCCTCATGGTATATATAGTATGGTCCTCATGGTATATATACTATGGTCCTCATGGATATATACTATGGTCCTCAAGGTATATATACTATGGTCCTCATGGTATATATAGTATGGTCCTCATGGTATATATACTATGGTCCTCATGGTATATATTATGGTCCTCATGGTATATATAGTATGGTCCTCATGGTATATATACTATGGTCCTCAAGGTATATATACTATGGTTCTCATGGTATATATACTATGGTCCTCATGGTATATCTACTATGGTCCTGGTATATATTTACTATGGTCCTCATGGTTGCTACAAGTACTAACAAAACAGGAAGATATGGCCCGAGTGTTTAGCAAATGTCAATATTGCGATGCGTTAATTGTTATTGACCCCAAGCTTGACAAGTATTGTTCCGCTTGCCCGAGCTTGACAATATTCCCCGACACACACACAAGCTTGACAAGTATTGTTCCTGCTTGCCCGAGCTTGACAATATTCCCCCGACACACACACACAAGCTTGCCAAGACTATATATAGTGTATTCCCATACAAGGAAGAGTTTAAACCATATTCTCCACATGGTGTTCAATATCAGTATTCCTCCACATGGGGGTTCAATATCAGTATTCCCAATGGGTGTTCATTATCAGTATTCCTCCACATGGGGTTTCAATATCAGTATTCCTCCACATGGGTGTTCAATATCAGTATTCCTCCACATGGGTGTTCAATATCAGTATTCCTCCACATGGGTGTTCAATATCAGTATTCCTCCACATGGGTGTTCAATATCAGTATTCCTCCACACGGGTGTTCAATATCAGTATCCTCTACATGGGTGTTCAATAAATCATATTCCTCCCTGGGTGTTCAATATCAGTATTCCTCCACACGGGTGTTCAATATCAGTATTCCACCACATGGGTGTTCAATATCAGTATTCACCACACGGTGTTCAATATCAGTATTCCTCTACATGGGTGTTCAATATCAGTATTCCACCACATGGGTGTTCAATATCAACATTTACCCCCCCCCCTACCTGCACAAGTTTGTCAGAAATATTTCCGCGTGTACCCAGGTGAGAGAGAGCAGAAGCGTTCAGGCCATGTTGAACACACACCAGGACGGCAGATATGTTGCCCCAGCGATGGCTGTCAGACATGTGCTAAGAGACTCACCGCATGGTCTTATATACACTCGCTCCCTGTCGTTGCCGCCTACGATGCTCCCTGTTTATCTTCGTCCTCCGTCACTCTTAACATCGTTTGAAAATGTGGCGTTGACAGGACGACATTTGTTGACAAATGGGGCGTTGTCAACGGGGGGTTGGATTCTATAAGAGTTATATAGGGCTTAGTATTCCTTGCAAAAGTTCGCGGGAATTAAATTCTTGAGGGGGGGGGGATTATCAGCCAATGATTTATCTTCCATGATATGACGTCACGGCCATGAGAAGCCAATAATCTCACTTCCGTGACGTCATGTACACGATTAGCCAATAAAATCGCTCAACGAGGTGACGTCACGAGCGTGACAGGCCAATCGGGTTTGGGGACTGTCAGTTTTCCTTGTAAAACTTGCAGTATCATTATGCAACTTTGCACAACTAGTTACGTTAGAATGCGCGATAATGGCAATCCAGTGATATGGGATTTGCCGTTGCGAAAGATTAATGTCAACAGCAGTAAAATCCTGGCATCGTTTGATGGCAAGATCATTGTCTCGGCTTCTGAATTATATTTAAATATTAAACAAAACAAAAAAACGGCAGCGAGGAAGGAAGTGTAAAGAAATGTGTTATGTTGACGTCTGTTAGACTGACGTCGGTTAACTTGACGTCGGTTAGGAAGACTTCGGTAATTTGACGTCTGTTAGTCGGACGTCGGTTAGAAAGACGTCGGTTAAATGACGTCGGTTAATTTGACGTCGGTTAGAAAGACGTCGGTTAATTTGACGTCGGTTAATTTGACGTCGGTTATCTTGACGTTGGCTACCCTGACGTCGCTTAAGCTCCCATCAGACATAGCAAAATTATAAACACATATAAGAGTGTGAGTATGGGCGTATATGGGAGATGATATACGACGAATATCAGCGTCCATGACGTCAGCGGAGAGTATCATGGCGTAGTGGTCTGCGCACTCGGCTCACAACCGACTGAATCCCAGCAAAAATAGGGACCCGGGGGATATATGCGGCTGTTGTGGGAGGCATCCTGGGGGGGAAAGGCAGTCTTGGGCCAGTAAACCAGCCCGGCTTCCTGTCCCCCCGACAATAGGGAGACCAAACAGGAGTTCCATTTGACCAAACAGGCGAGATTTAACCATAACCTGCTCACTGGTCTTTGTGGCGCCTCTCAAGGAAAACATTTACTCGTCAAAATTATATAAATTATATGTACTTACTCGCGCGCGCGCGCGCGTGTGTGTGTGTGTACTCACCTATATGTGTCTGCAGGATCGAGCATTGACTCGATGACTGTGTGTGTGTGTGTGTGTGTGTGTGTGTGTGTGTGTGTGTGTGTGGTGTGTGTGTGTGTGTGTGTGTGTGTGTGTGTGTGTGTGTGTGTGTGTGTGTAAATCACGAATCGATTAACACGTGATGAATAACGTGAAAATGTATAATCATGAAGGGGGAAAATGACAATAAATTACTCGAGCGCTCTCGTATTAATCAACCATCACCAAACATACACAAATAATACGAATTTGGAATTATCAGGGGAGAGTGCCAAGCTATTACGACTTTATAGCACTTGGAAGGGATCAGGATAAGGGTGTGGGATGGGACGGTGGGAGGGAGGGAAAGGTGCCCAACCACTTAGACGGGCGGGGATTGAACGCCGACCTGCAGGAAGCGAGGCCGTCGCTCTGCCGTCCAGCCCACAGGACATGATGAAACACTTAACAATCGCACTCACAGTATCAGACACAGGATTGTGGCGCAATGTATGATGAAACAGTTGAGCATCAGAGCTACCACTGTTTTGCATTTTCCTGGAATATCCATTCATTATACAATGGACAACAGAGGTGGCTGGGTAATAGGGGGGGGGGATGAATGGGTTCAAGAGGGGGGGTTGAGGAGGGCATTAGTGGCTACACAGAACTACAAAAGTTTTATATCTAATTGACTACAAAAAGATACTCTGTCTTGTGCGTGACACAGTTATAGCCCCGTTCTTGTGCCAGGTAAGTCCACTACGGGCTCACCATAGCCTGTGCCAGGTTAGTTACGGGCTCACCATAGCCCGTGCTACTTGGAACTTGTTCCGAGTAGCTGAATCTATTGCTTGTGCGTGAATTCGAGGTGGTAGGCCAGACGCCAGCTGCTAGCCTCACAAAACCTTTCACAGGTTTTTCTTTAAGGAATATTCCTGCGTGGGCCATATAAGGCTCTGACTGGCGGTATTAAATCTCAGTTGAAATCTGTGTTAGATAATGTTCCTGTGGTCCGTTGGCCATTTCTCCTCAGTGCTGACATTTCCTCTCATCTTATGTAACATTTAGACCTATAGCCCGTACATATGGGCATCGAACTTGGACCTGGGCATGGGTACCTGGTTATTAAACAATTTGGCGGGTCGTATTCCGGGGAATATCAGGATTAAGGACCTGCCATAAACGCTACGCGCGCTAGCCTCTTCACAAGAATATAAATAAACAGTTAGTTTAGTTCATTTATTATGCACCCCATACCCATCCCGTGGGCGGTAGTGGAAAGGGTTACAGAGGCACATAATGGGCTCAGGGACTGAGCCCCACAATTCATTTAGCTAAGCAAGTTACAATAAATAAATATATAAATATGTTTATTCAGGTAACGTACATACATACAAGTGATGTTACATTAATGGATCGGTTTATAGATAGAGCTAGTACATACAATGCTAGTACATATAAGAACATTCAATCAATGCAAGACTGTAAGAATAACTATATAAACAAATCAATATGTCAATGACTGAGCCCCACAGGTCAATCACCTGGGAGTGAGCACTGTGTAAATATAGCCACGACATCTTCACTTAAGAACATAAGAACAAAGGCAACTGCAGAAGGCCTATTGGCCCATACGAGGCAGCTCCTATTTATAACCACCCAAACCACTTGAAAAGGCCGTTTATACCTAGATTACGACGACAGCCGAGTCTGTCAGTGTCTATATATCGTGGTGGCGCCCCCACTCCACGACACATATGCGACAACCGGCCCAGGCGTCGTAAACACCTGGTGTACACGAGGCAGGAGGAGCTGGCGTGGTGAACATGAGGATAGGTATGAGGTATTCCTCGGTGTGTACTCACCTAATTGTGTCTGCAGGATCGAGCATTGACTCTTGGATCCCGCCTATGTGTGTGTGTGTGTGTGTGTGTATATACTTCACACACACGCCACAACTGGTTCATTACTCGTATACTCTTGCTCTACATATCAGGGATACAAGTATGCGCTTCAAGGATAGCAGAAGTAAACTAAACTACCCTTAATGACCCTGGCAGGCGGTATACATTGGCCTTAAACCACAATGATCACAGACCTATGATCATTATTATTATAATAAGATTCTAAATTAATAACTAATATTTTTCCTTCTGCGGGTCTTGAAGGATGTCCGGCCTCGGGTGGAAGGGGGGCGGAAACAAATGGGCAGGTTTTCTTTTACCCTGATGCCCCTGTTCACCCTAGCAGTAAACAAGTACCCGGGAGTTACACAGCTTATCTACCTGTCTGATTGTGTTGTGGTGTGTGGTATTGTTGTGATGTGTGTGTGTTGTGTGTGTTGTGTGTGTTGTGTGTGTGTGTGTGTGTGTGTTTTGTGTTAGTGGGTGTGTGTGTGTTTAAAGACGAAATATAAATGTCGCTAGTCATTTGGGGAAAGCACTAGCTGGGCATAGAAACGCGGGGTCCCAGAGCTAAATGACTCGTTTCTGCAGGCGACAAACGTAAATGCACACACACACACAAACACACACACACCAACACAATCTTTTCACACACCACACACACACATTTCACAATCCCCCCCTCCCCCCCGACCCCCCCCCCTCCTCCCCCCCGCTCCCGCCCCTCCTCCCTCACCCCCCACACCACCCCCCCCCACCCATACTTTCGCTTATGCCCGATTCGTTCCCCCGTTTCTTCGTCCCCAATTTCTTTCCACAACACACACACGAGCCACAATGGAGGTCAACAACTCTCGTATATTTGGAAATGTTTACTGGAATGTTTGTGTTTGTCTGAGAGATCGGTCTTAGCTCTTCCCTCCGTCTTCTACTGGTTTGTGCTTTTTTCTTTGTTCCCGATGCTTCCACTGTTAGTGTCTCACTCCTCTCTGCCCGGTTACAGGACCCTACCTGCTGGCTACGGACTACTGCTAATACTGCCTTGTAAAGGGGCCTCCCACTGTACCCAGTTGTGGGGGCACACGCGGAGCCTGGGGGCGTAAATCATGGCGTCGCTTGCTCCACAGCTGTAGAAGGGTTGCGGACCCCCCCCGGTGTGGGTTGGTCCCAAGATGCTGGTACCCATGGTGGCGGGCACCCAGGCTCTGTGTCTGGGCAACTAGCTGGGGGACATGGCTTGGCTGCCCAGGTTTTCGTGCTTGGGTGCCGACCAGCAGCTGTACATGTGTCGGTAACCCCCATTGGGGTGCTTGGTCCACAGCTGCAGGTGTCTGTGGGGTAACTCCATATTTGTAGTGTTCGTCCACAAGCTGTACGAGTGTCCTGGCTACACCATGTTTGTGGTTGGTCCACAGCTGTAAGCAGGTTCTGTCCCCATGTTTGTGTTGGGCCACAGTGTAGCAAAGTGTCTGTACCCCATGTTGTGTTGGTCCACAGCCTGTACAGTGCTGTCCCCATGGTGTGTTTGGTCCCACAGCTGTATACCTGTGTCGTACCCATGTTGTGTTGCGCTCCCCCAGCTGATCCCTCTGCTCCCGTCCCCCCATGCTCCCCCGTCAACATCTGCAGCTACCCACAAACACAAGATCAGAAAACAACGTAAAACAAAGCTGGTAACACACAGAATTAAACGTTCTGTATGGGAGACTACACTCAAGACGTAAAAAAGAGGGGATGGAAGACATAGAGCACACAGGAGTCGCTACAGGGATATGACGCTGGATAACGTATATAAGGACTGGACAAGAAACATGGACTGCTGAAAGTTCAACTCAGGGTACTGAATGTTATAGGGTGCGTATCAAGAAAAAACAGAGTAGGGGGCGAGAGAGAGGAGGAAAGAGGTGGGACAATGAAAGCAGTAAGGGTACATACAACTGGAGATGAAATCCTGAGCAATATACAAAACAGTCACAGAATAATAAAATCAGGATACTGAAGAACTTGATGGGGGGATTTCACATGATCAAACAAACACGTAGTATACTCTTCACCGCGGAACAGAGGTCAAGCCCATCATCAAAAGAATAGCATCAGCGGCATATATGCTTGACTTGAGTAGAATACTGGATACAACGACCAAAAACAAGTGAAATAGAAACTTTTGTGTTGGGATAAAGGGTTTAAAAAAAAGTGATGGAGGATTGGGAAGAGAAGAAATAAACGAAGAGTAAGATAAAAAAAGGTGAGGGTGGTCTTGTTTTGTTATAAAAATCGTTGTTTGTGTAGTGTAATGTCATATCTGTTGTGTGGTGTAGGGTGGATGCGTTTGGGTCGAGGTGACACGACTGTTCTGTAGGTCGTCGACAGCGGGTTATGTCTGGATGTACCAAGTGCCTGGATGTGTGGTTGTGTGGATGTGTGTGTGTGTGGGTGGTAAGAAGGATGGTCCTTGGCTGGTTGTCGGATTTTGGTTCATGGTTCTGCTTCGTAAAGTAGATTTTGACAACCTGCAGTTGTGATTGGCATCTACAGTTTTCGGCGGGTAGAGCGTTCCATGGGTTGAGCTGACATGGTGGGTGAAAGCTATCATGATTTTAATTGTGGTTTGTTGAGCTTGAGGCTGTTGCTCCTTGTATGTGATACATGCTCATCATTTTGAAGAGTGGTCTGATTTATGTCCTACCAATTGGTTCAGTGATTCTTAAAGGTCGTCCGCTATGATCAGCCTCATCTTGTCTGGTGTTGTATGTTGTAGTCAGGTGGTGCTTAAGACCCATTATTGATGTGACTAATGTCGACTCGGCAGTTAAACTAAACATCTCCAAAGTCAGTAAAATGTAAGTATGTCCAGCGAGGGCTGTCCGTATCATGGATGCGTTATTTGCCTACGACACATACCCATCTAACTATCTCTAGCTATCCCCGACAAGGTAGTAGATTTTTAGTAAGGATATATGAAATATTGATAAACTAACGCATAATATTAGTCAACAAATCTTGTAAACCTCCTCAGTTTATAGTTTTGTAAACTCATTGGCCTTCTATGATATATTACTTCTTCTAACCTGAATAAAAATTCTTGAATATTGAATTGTAATAATGGTATTTTAAGTTGGGCGTACCATAGGCTCGCACGCCTGGTCAATAACCAACTATTCTTTTCCTTGACGTATAAGCGCTTTTTGTTCAATTGCCTGCGGTTTGGTAGACCTTTTTGTCTGCAGCTGCCACCAATACTTCTGCTACTCTTGCAGTGAGTGCGTGCACGGGTCATGCCAAGTCCTCTAGGTTCTGTCCTATCTATACCAGCTGGTAATGTGTTGATAAGATAAATGGTAGAGAGTGATAATCCTGTTTTGCCCAGACAAACAAACTCTCGCAATATAAAATTAACAACTACAAACATTGCCCGTCGTCTGCACCATTTATAGAGTTGTGACGATCCTCTCATAAAGCCTCAAAGGATTATATAGCGTCTTAGTACATACAAAGTCGACTAAAGCCACTATTAACGCAAAGCGTTTCGGGC
>WNGS01001312.1:45841606-45856332 GCA_020271785.1 Procambarus virginalis
ATATATTATATATTATATATATATATATATATATATATATATATATATATATATATATATATATATATATATATACTGTATATATATATATATATTATATATATGGCAAGCAGTTGGTATGGGACTAACCGTGCGTATCAACCCTGGCTAACACCTACATTGACCTCAGTGTTGCACAACCAGGTGGCGCTGCCACCCACAGGGAAGCAGCCAAATCCCGAAAGTATAGAGAACTTGATCACCACTACAATTTTGTCCCCATTGCTTCTGAGACACTCGGCGCCTGGGGTAAAAGTGCTACCAGTTTTTTGAAGGAACTGGGTTCTAGGCTCATTGAAACAACAAGGGACCCTAGAGCTGCCAGCTTTCTTTTCCAGCGCCTCAATGTGGCGATACAGAGGGGAAATGCGCACTGCATCCAGGGTTCCTGCCCGCCATCTGAGGAGCTGGAGGAACTCGACGACCTATGATAACCATCTTTGTAACCTATATGTAACTCCTTTTTTGTAACACAGTTCAAATAAAGCAAATATATATGTGTACATACAAAAGAATTGTGGTGGTAGGAGAAGAAAATATTAGTGTTCAGTGAGAAACTACAAGTTCTCCTCTGAATACGTTTTATTTTCTTCTCCGAGGTATGGGTCCCCACATTGGCACCAGAGGTGGTACCCTCACAAACTTTATTATATATATATATATTATATATATATTATATATATATATATATATATATATATATATATATATATATATATATATATATATATATATATATATATATATATAAAGCAAATGGAATGCGCTGAGGTGGTGGAGGCCTATATATACAGATTTAAATGGAGATATGACTTTACGGGCTACTCATGTCCGTGCCACGTTCCAATCAGTGGCCGCGGCCCATCACCGGATATACACAACTGGGCGAGAACAAGACACTACGCTACAAGCTACTATAGAAAGCCCATGACCAGAGGCCAGTCAAACTAGTTGGGCAGTTTGTTACCGCTGCTGACGCAACCAGTCCTCTTAAAAATAACGTCACTTTTCGCTCGTATGCGCGCTATGGCCAAATTTGGACGTAATTTGAAATGAAATCGATTCACAAAAGTGACGTACTGTCCCGTTTTCTGTTAGAGTCGTCCGGCTTACTCGGCCAGCTTAGAAGAGGATTCTTTCCATTAACGTTTTTCATACCGTTTTGAAACTCTGAGATTTTCCTGCCTACCTAACCTATCAGAGGACCCTTAACTTACTGTCGTTGAAAGAAAAATCCCAAATTTATATTCATTTTTTTTTTCATTTTCAAATTACGTCCATATTCGGCCATACGGGCAAACGGCCAAAAGCGACGTTCTTTTTAAGAGGACAGGTTCCCGTCTCGGGAACGCTGAAGCAGTAGAGATGAGCATGGGGTTGAGAGCCATTAGGATGTGAAAACACATTTCTTAATTAAGACGTCTCATTTTGGTCGTCCCACATACAAATTACAAAGCGATTTGAAGAGTTGCGACTCGCATAATATCCACGTTTTCTATGTATGGCTCGGTGATGGGGTTAGCTGCGTGCCTTAATGGGTTCTGTTCGTTTCTGGTTAAGTTAAAACATTGTATTTCGTCTACCACCCCCACCACCCACCTCCAAGAGGATGGTGACCCAGACGAGGTTGAAGGCAGCGAAGAGGGCGTACTCCGTCAGGGTGTCGACAGAGAGGATGGTCTGCGCCAGGCCCAGCACGGCCGGCACCACCAGCGCCACCGTGTAGAAGCCCAGGAAACTAAAGTACATGGCCACGGCCTCCCCGAAGTACGCCCGGATCTCCTCTGTGGGTGAAGTGATCATACAGTGTGGGGGGGTCATCATATAATGAGTGGGGGTCATCATACAGTGTGGGGGGGGTCATCATATAATGAGTGGGGGTCATACAGTGCATGGGCATCATACAGTGAGTGGGGGTCATCATACAGTGAGTGGGGTCAACATACAGTGAGTGGTGTTATCATACAGTGAGTGGTGTCATCATACAATGAGTAGGATCATCATACAATGAGTGGGGTCAACATACAGTGAATGGTGTTATCATACAGTGAGTGGTGTCATCATAAAATGAGTGGGGGTCATCATACAGTGAGTGGGGTCAACATACAGTGAGTGGTGTTATCATACAGTGAGTGGTGTCATCATACAATGAGTAGGGTTATCATACAATGAGTAGGGTTATCATACAGTGAGTGGGGGCATCATACAATGACTGGGATCCTCATACAATGAGTGGAATCATCATACAATGAGTGCGGTCATCATACAGTGAGTGGAGGACTAATGGTGAGGTTAATGGTGAACTCGTGACATTGTTAGGTTAATGGTGACTTCGTGAAGGCCATAATGATGTCATGAGGTAAGCTGTACCATCAGGATGTAGTTTACATCATTCATATGGCAGTGACCTCGTGATGTTAATAGTGACGTCATGCAGTTAACAATGACCTCATGCGGTTAATAGTGACGTCATGCAGTTAACAGTGACCTCATGCGGTTAATAGTGACGTCATGCAGTTAACAATGACCTCATGCGGTTAATAGTGACGTCATGCAGTTAACAGTGACCTCATGCGGTTAATAGTGACGTCATGCAGTTAACAGTGACCTCATGCAGTTAATAGTGACGTCATGCAGTTAACAGTGACCTCATGCGGTTAATAGTGACGTCATGCAGTTAACAGTGACCTCATGCGGTTAATAGTGACGTCATGCAGTTAACAGTGACCTCATGCGGTTAATAGTGACGTCATGCAGTTAACAATGACCTCATGCGGTTAATAGTGACGTCATGCAGTTAACAGTGACGTCATGCGGTTAAGTGATATATACGGCTAAAGCTCATCATCATGCTGTTAATGGCAACATCAATGGTGTTAACGGTGGCATAGTACCGTTATTAGTGACATCACGGGGTTAATAAGGACGTCATACAACACGTCCTCGACTCAAGTCCATTCCATCCAGCGGTCGACCCCACAGACGCATTCATCAATTTTAACATGCAGTTAATTCAAAACGGGAACTTTCTCAAATATAAATTAATATTATAATATATTAGCATATTGTGCATACATAGGCATAGGTTAGGTTAGGTGTTTAGGTTAGGGAGCCGGTCGGCCGAGCGGACAGCACTCTGGACTTGTGATCCTGTGGTCCTGGGTTCGATCCCAGGCGCCGGCGAGAAACAATGGGCAGAGTTTCTTTCACCCTATCCCCCTGTTACCTAGCAGCAAAATAGGTGCCTGGATGTTAGTCAGCTGTCACGGGCTGCTTCCTGGGGGTGGAGGCCTGGTCGAGGACCGGGCCGCGGGGACACTAAAAAGCCCCGAAATCATCTCAAGATAACCTCAAGGTTCTGTTGGCGATTATTAGTATTTGTAGTACGCGGGTGAAGCATTTACAGCGTTGTGGTGCAAACAAAAGTCGTCAGTGAAGCACTTGTTCCGGAAGTGTTCGGACGTCATCAGTTGAGTCGTGTGTAAACCGTTTTTCATTCATAAACAGCGGGGGTTTGGCGGGTGGATGGAATCACTTTTGGGTCTTTGTTTGGAGGACGGGCTGGTTAACGTGATACACAAACTACAGCAGAACAGCGAGCTGGCTGATGCGGCGTTACAGAATGTAAGCTGGAATGATACAGCGATTTAACGACCCAGTTACAGTAAGAGCGAGATATGCACATTTGAGGTAATAATCCAAATAACGTCATGGAAATTTAAACAACGATATAGCGAGAAGAATAAAGGATTCTGCGTTTTAAAGAACGCTAAAGAGAAAAAAAATAAAGGATTCGGCGTTTTAAACAACGATTTAAACAAGCATAAATTGAAAAGGATATGAAGTTATAAGCAGATGAAACGATAAGAGAGATATTGCAATGACATCTTAAACGATAATGGTCATATTATATATATATATATATATATATATATATATATATATATATATATATATATATATATATATATATATATAACTGAAAACTCACACACTCCAGAAGTAACTCGAACCCATACTGCCAGGAGCAACGCAACTGGTATGTACAGGGACGCCTTAATTTTCAGTTGCATATAGTCCTGGGGACCATTCAGGCTTGTTCGCATATTATATATATATATATATATATATATATATATATATATATATATATATATATATATATATATATATATATATATATATATATATATATATATAATCACAGTAGCTGCTTAACAAAGGACGATCCACATAGCAAGGAAAACACTAAAATTGAATCAAATAAAACAAAAATGTTACAGAACGAGAATCTAAATTCCCCCAAACAGTAAAAAATAAAAAATAAAAATCCAATATTAAACTGTATCAAAACAACTCGCCAAATTCAGAAACCAACCGCCATCGAGGAAAAAAAAAGCACCACAAGGCTATAGCATGAAATAATATTGTGTATCTCTTTTTTGTGTGTGTGTGGTTGAAGGGGGTTTAGGGGTGGGGAGGAGGAGCCCGTCACTACCTCGAGGGGGCTGCAATTGTCTTGTCACGGCTGCAGCCTCATGTATAACCCCAAAGGGCCGTTAATGCGCAGTTTAACATACGAATACCTTCAAGGCAGTTGGTGGTGGTGGGGATGGGGGGGTGGTGGAGGGAGAAGGAGGGAGGGGGGCAGTTGGTGCACTAGTTGAAGGGGGAGTTAGAATGATTGTTGATCTCATGCAACGTGTCGTTTCGGGCACACACACACACACACACACACACACACACACACACACACACACACACACACACACACACACACACACACACACACACACGCACACACACACACACACGCACACACGAAGCAGCACGTAACAGCTGTCTAACTCCCAGGGACCTATTTACTGATAGGTAACAGGAGCATCAGGGTGAAAGAAACTGCCCATTTTCTTTCTGCCATCGCCGGGAATGGAACCCGGATCCTAGGATTACGGGTCCCAAGCGCTGTCTACTCAACCACAGGCCTCTCATTTAGCGCAGGGACTTCTCCTTGTTCTATTGTGAAGACCTCCTGGAATATCTAGTTGAGTTCTTCACACACTATATCATTCCCTGTGTATCTGGTCTCTCTTTTTCTCCGTTTCATCACTTGCGGGTGTATGCGCGTATGTACGTAAAAGTGTGCATATATACATACATAATATATATATATATATACATACATAATATATATATATATATATATATATATATATATATATATATATATATATATATATATATATATATATATATATATATATATATATATATATATATATATATATGCGCATACAAGCTGGAACTGATTTTCAGCTCTTATGCTCCGTCTCCACCACCAATCATCTACTCAGCCCTTTAGAGCCTTTCTACCCTCACATGCTACCACCCAGACGTCTTCAGAAGCACGAGGTCGCCATCCTCGCCCAACCCGCCCCTCTGCCCTAGGACACTGTCGACCTCCAGGAGTCAAGCTCAATGTTCAATATCACTCACAACGGTACGTTACTGCGCTATTGTCAACCGGTTCACTTGGAATTTTAGAATTTATGTCTTGTTATTAATGGCCCCCCTCATTATAGCTTGGCAGCGCCAGGAACAATGGCTTTTAGGCTATTGTTATGCAAATGCTTTTACATAAATAAGTTTAACATATAGTAAGGGTATACTTTTTTTTGCCCTGTCAATTGGGTGATTGTGGAATAAATGTTTAGGGGAAGGAGACAGAGGATATGATTGCCCTCGGAGCCGCATGTGTAATCATTAGTATTGTTCAATTGACATGTCAATAAATACCCAGGTTCAATATGTATTTTAAACTTTTGGGCAAATGGTAGTGCAATGAGACCGGGGGACGGGGTAGCCTAGTTTGGCGTCACGGCCCCCTTTTGTGGGGGGCCTGAGTAAATATACACCTCTTAGTGTATATACACCTCTCAGTATGTATACATCTCTCAGCGTATATACACCTCTTGATGAATATATATAATTCAAGGGTCTCGGTTCTGCTGTTAGGTTCGTTCTCGAATCACAATCGGAAATCCCGGATTCGAATACTTGGCAGAAACAGAAATTGTTGGCCACCTTTCCTATCACCTAATGCACTTGTTCACCTATCGGTAAATAGGTACCCGAGAGTTAAGTCAGCAGTTGAAAGGCAACATCCTTGGCAGTGTCAGTTTTAGGATATGTATTTCCATATTCGGATCTTATTCATGCATAATATTATTGAGATCTTTGAAACTATTATCAACCTTGTGTTCGTTGATCTACATATATGCAGTTTATATATATATATATATATATATATATATATATATATATATATATATATATATATATATATATATATATATATATATATATATATAAAGAGCTAAACGTTTAGGGGGTTGCCTTACCCAACTTTCCAAGATGAAACATGGGGGGAGGGATGGGAATGTCATTAGCCAGTCGGGGTCGGCCCCAGTGCCATTCTTTAAGATAATCGGCATCTATAGCGACCCCCCCCCTTTTATTTTCAAGGAATCTGAAATCAGGTATTTGTTTTTCGTAGTTTGTTTAAGTTTTCAGAGGAAGAGAGAGAGAGAGAGCGGTATATGTGGAGAGGTGAGCTAGGGGGAGACGGGAGACAGGTAAGAGATGGCACACACACCATTAGAAAGAACTTTTTCAGTGTCAGAGTAGTTAGTAAATGGAATGCACTAGGAAGTGATGTGGTGGAGGCTGACTCCATACACAGTTTCAAGTGTAGATATGATAGAGCCCAGTAGGCTCAGGAACCTGTACACCAGTTGATTGACAGCTGCGAAGAGGGACCAAAGAGCCGAAGCTCAACCCCTGCAAGCACAACTAGGTGAGGGAATTATCAGAGAAAAGCGCCAAGCCATTACGACTATATAACACTTGGAAGGGGTCAAAATAAGGATTTGGGATGGGACGGGGAGAAGGAATGTATCCCAACCTCTTGGACGGTCGGGGATTGAACGCCAACCTGCATGAAGCGAGACCGTCGCTCTACCGTCCAACCCAAGAGGTGAGTACAATGTGTTAAAAGTGGAAGCAGCACAGGCCCTCGTGTGTACCTCTAGCACTAATCTTTAATGTGTACTCATTAAAGTACTTTGGTCTTGTACATTGCCTCTCATTACCGCCCTCATCTTCCTGTCAAGAAACAATTTCATCCATGTCAGCAGTCTCCCTGTCACTCCCTCCAGTATGTTCCAGTTTCCAGAACAGCCTCTTATATGGGACTTCCAAAAACCTTTTTTAGGTCCAGATAAATGCAGTCGGTGCAACTCATCTCTTTCCTATAAAATCTCTGCGGCTTTCTCACAGAAACTAAGTAGATTTGTGTCACATGATCTTCCAGTAAGAAAACCATACTGTCTGTCTGTTATAATTTCTCTCCAGGTGTTCTGTCCATTTGGTTTTAATGATTTTTCTAGTGTCCTGACTACCACGCTTGTCAGTGCTACGTTGATACCTGGTTGATGGGGTTCTGAGAGTTCTTCTACTCCCCAAGCCCAGCCCGAGGCCAGGCTTGACTTTTGAGAGTTTGGTCCACTAGGCTGTTGCTTGGAGCGGCCCGCAGGCCCACATACCCACCATCTACTTTCCTCTTGAAGATGTCCACGGTTGTTCCGGCAATATTTCTTATGCTTGCTGGGAGGGTGTTGAACAACCGGGTTCTATAAATAACAGGGTCTTCCCTGCTACCATTTTTTGAAAAGTTGGAGTTATGTTTGCCTTTTTCCATATACCTGCCCAGGCTCCTGTGTAATAAGATGGCTGAAAAATCAACCGAAGTGAGGTGCTGAGCTGAGATGCGCATTATCTCAGGACGCAAGATGAAACTTCCTCTGGTCCAACTGTCTTGTTTCTACCGAGCTCCCTCAACATTGTTTCCACTTCTGCTCCAGACACCTGGAGGGGAATACGAGACACCTCTATCTAGGCTATTTTATTCCTTGTGATTTTGATTGTGTTTGGTTATATTAAAACTTCGTTTTGCACAAACACACTAACCAACCCATCCTACTGTTTAGATAGTACTTTTTTGTAACTATGTGCACCATAGTACAAATATTGACTAGCAATTAAATTGTAGCAGTTTGTACTACTCACTTTATAGTCCGAAAAAAATGAAGCTAAAAAAGAAACTTAAATATTCATATGCCTAGTATAGTACACATATGTACTGTATTAGGCCTCAGGTAGCATGCATTAGGCCTAGGAAGGTTCGGTTGGGTGAGTTTAGTTTGTCTTTGTAATAAAAGTAAAAAATCTTTTTCCAGTTTGTTCAAATTCAATAGTACCGATGTTTACTTATTACGTTGTACGTTGGTACATGTCCTATGGTCCTCATCCTTCGTATAATTACTATCAAAATAGGAGGATCCTTATCTTGAGATGATTTCGGGGCTTTAGTGTCCCCGCGGCCCGGTCCTCGACCAGGCCTCCACCCCCAGGAAGCAGCCCGTGACAGCTGACTAACACCCAGGTACCTATTTTACTGCTAGGTAACAGGGGCATAGGGTGAAAGAAACTCTGCTTATTGTTTCTCGCCGGCGCCTGGGATCGAACCCAGGACCACAGGATCACAAGTCCAGCGTGCTGTCCGCTCGGCCGACCGGCTCCTTTCTTTCGGAACTTTCCTGCCCCGCACGCCCTGGTTAAGGACATGTTCACACCACCGTTGACAACATTGCGCATAATAATAAAACACTTATTTTTAATAACAGAAAAAAAGATAATAAACAAAGTTACTCCTGGTGGCAGCCACGATTATTATGCTTGAGATAACCGGTCATTCCGGCAGGCCGCGGAAGCCCCTAACGACGCCAACAAATCCCAACACGGTCAAACGAGGTTCCGAACCTGTGCAATAATGTGTCTGGAATCTATTGCACCTACACAGGCCTCCGGAATATGCTGAAAACCAGGAAAATTGTAACGATTGCAAAAACTGGACGTAAGGTGCACAAAGTGACAGGGTAAGGGCCCATTTGGCGACGGGGGTACGCATGCACGTGTGACGGCCAGAGGGCTGCACGTGCAAGGGGGCCAGACAAGGGAGGAGGTGCACGGGAGAACGCCCAACATAGGAGGAGGTGGTCCACAGGCAAGACTTAATTACTTAAATTAGCAATTTTAATTGCTACACAGGTGTTGTGTTTTGTTAGCAGTGCCCATCCACTAACACCACCCGTCGTGCCCACCCACTCCTACCGCCCACCCACCGTGCCCACCCACTTACACCACCCACCGTGCCCACCACTAACACCACCCGCCGTGCCACCCACTAACACCACCCGCCGTGCCCACCCACTTACACCACCCACCGTGCCCACCCACTACCACCACCCACCGTGCCCACCCACTAACACCACCCGCCGTGCCCACCCACTTACACCACCCACCGTGCCCACCCACTACCACCACCCACCGTGCCCACCCACTAACACCACCCGCCGTGCCCACCCACTTACACCACCCACCATGCCCACCCACCGTGCCCATCCACTACCACCACCCACCGTGCCCACCCACTAACACCACCCACCGTGCCCACCCACTTACACCACCCACCGTGCCCATCCACTACCACCACCCACCGTGCCCACCCACTACACCACCCACCGTGCCCACCCACTAACACCACCCACCGTGCCCACCCACTTACACCACCCACCGTGCCCATCCACTACCACCACCCACCGTGCCCACCCACTAACACCACCACCGTGCCAACCCACTTACACCACCCACCGTGCCCACCCACTAACACCACCCACCGTGCCCCACCCGCCGTGCCCACCCACTAACACCACCCACCGTGCCCACCCACTTACACCACCCGCCGTGCCCACCCACTCACCCCGTGTACAATATCAGGCCTAAGAGCGGTTAGGTTCTTGGCTTCCCTCTCGAACCATCTATGAAATTAATTGTACAGAACACTGGCTTGTTAGAGTGCAACAGTTCGCAATTGTTACGTATACGCCACAGTCGCTATAGGCACTATTATTGGTATATATTTGTAAACGATGCCAAGTGTACGAGAAGCGTCAACACTGGAGGAGAATATACCATCCTCTGGGAGGGGCCTAAACAAGCTACGAGCTTAGTCACACAAATGGTTCCTTGAGTTCAGTCCCACTATGTGCAAGGTGATGACGTTCATACAGAAACGGGAATATGTGACGAGTCATAAGACTCACGTAATAATTAATCAAGAATAAGATATCATAAGAATAAGCACCTGTCCTCAGAGCAGCTAAATCACCGTGAGAAATCACACCTCCGCCCACCTCAAACCACCTAAATAGTTCTCTAAATATTTGTGATGGTCTGAGAGCATATTATGGTTCCACAATTAGTCTACATGTAATTTGGAGAGCGAACCTTTGTCCTGAACAGGGATTATTCTCATTATAAATCGTTGGTTTAAAATATAAAAAAATTTATGCTAAAAACGTATTCTTTGAAGATTTTTTTTTGGGTAAACTGAATTCTCGGGCACACTCAAATATTTTCGAATTCCATACTTCACAGTATCGTCAATAATACACCATATTGGCGTAACCAAAACATAATGAAACCTAACCTAGCCAAATCTTAACCTAACCATGGATAGAGAGTAGACAATAGCACAGATTGTTTAGTCGTTTTAAATCCATCCCCGTGAGTGGATTTCGTCCCTGAGGACAGGTTGAAAAATAAAGAGGATTACAGAAGGCCAATTGACCGATGGGAGGCAGCTCCCATTGGCCCATACGAGGCAGCTGCCATTGGCCCATACGAGGCAGCTCCCATAAAATATCAACGCAAACTCATATATATCTAACCTACGTTTGAAAAAATAACCTGGCCACATCACCCATATGTATATATATATCCAGCCCCCACAGACCCGCCCACACCCCCACCAGTGGCACCGTACCTGACGACCTCCAGGGAACCATGCAGACAGAACAAAGGTTGCGAGTGTAGGAACAAGGAAAATTCTCTGGCGGCCGCTAACTAGAGCCGCTGGATCACCGGCAAAAACACTAAGGACGGTCTTGTGCTCCACACACTCGCCTCTCTCCCACACACTTAATTGTGGGCATTATACATTATGCCGAGACTCCTTCAGGAGTCTCTCAAGGGTGGGTCGACCAGGGAAGACTCCTTCATGGGTGGGTCGACCAGGGAAGACTCCTTCATGGGTGGGTCGACCAGGGAAGACTCCTTCATGGGTGGGTCGACCAGGGATGACTCCTTCATGGGTGGGTCGACCAGGGAAGACTCCTTCATGGGTGGGTCGACCAGGGAAGACTCCTTCATGGGTGGGTCGACCAGGGAAGACTCCTTCATGGGTGGGTCGACCAGGGAAGACTCCTTCATGGGTGGGTCGACCAGGGAAGACTCCTTCAAGGGTGGGACGACCAGGGAAGACTCCTTCAAGGGTGGGTCGACCAGGGAAGACTCCTTCAAGGGTGGGACGACCAGGGAAGACTCCTTCAAGGGTGGGTCGACCAGGGAAGACTCTTTGAAGGGTGGGTCGACCAGGGAAGACTCCTTCAAGGGTGGGTCGACCAGGGAAGACTCCTTCAAGGGTGGGTCGACCAGGGAAGACTCTTTGAAGGGTGGGTCGACCAGGGAAGACTCCTTCAAGGGTGGGACGACCAGGGAAGACTTCACAAGGACAAAAGAGGACCTACACAGTCTCACGAAGGCTACCAAAGACCTTTGAGAGATGAAAAAGACTAGAAAGTCCTAGAAGGAGACTCCATAAGACCTATAACATCCTACAAAGACCCCAGAGTACCAGGAAGACTTATGAAGCCCGCCAGAAGGACTCCAGCTCCAGGAGTCCAGACCTTGAAAGACTAACTGAAAAAGGTTCACCGCGTCCACACCAAAACCTGAAATATACTTTTGATATAGACTGAAATTTGGGAAATGCTGCTTGTGGAAAAAGTAGCGGAGCTGTAATCCTGTATTGTACCACAGTTTCAGGTTAGTCCCTAAGCCACATTGATGTGAATAAAGCCCATTGAGGAAAGAGCCATTGAATGATAATTACGAGCCTATACATAAGAACTGCTGTCGCTTGTCAGCTCTAACATTTATTACCTTCAGAGATAATGAAGACAATTAACGTAACTTAAACGTTACCTTACGCTAGTGAAGCCTGAGTTACGTTACGTGGTTTACACCTTGCTTTACAAGTTTACCTTTACCTTACAACTGACTCCTGACTCGCCATTGTGTTTAGTCTCCCAAGTTTATACACGTCACATTAAGACGGTTCGCCATCGGATTTTACAACCATATCCAACCTATCCCAATCGGGTTAGGTTGATAATGATAATGCAACAGGTTTAGCGGCACTGAACCAGACGTGACAGGGCTCGTGCCATGTAGCCAATTAAAACACTGAACAGCTTCAGACATAACACAAACAAGGAGCAACAAACAGCTTTAAGCTCAACAAGCCACAGAGTAGCACAGAAAACAGGAGATGCTTTTTCACCCCTAGGGTTATAAGCTCATGGAACCGCCTACTCGCCGAAGCCGGAAATACCAGAGGAAATGGGAGGACTTACGGGGGGAGGAGGGGGGGGCTTTTGACAAGTCGGCGGCTTGTCATAAATTCAGGTAATATATCCTAAGTTATTTGACTATACACCATAGAAATTATTGTTTAAAAACGTATGTAAGTTTTTTTTATGAAGATAAATCGGGTTTTAAATATATATCCAAAACATAGATGTAATAGGATTTTTTTGTTAGATTATGAAAACAAATAGGTAAATAGTGACGCGAAATAGGGTCATTTGCGTAGGACAAATTATCACATGACTTCATGTACGCAGGACAGTTTCACGCAAGGCTCGGACACATGCCCTTGTCACTGTGGCCCGTGACAGTCTATCATGTGTCATTCTGGTCCGTGACAGTCTACCATGTGTGTCATTCTGGTCCGTGACAGTCTACCATGTGTGTGTCATTCTGGTCCGTGACAGTCTACCGTGTGTGTCATTCAGGCCCGTGACAGTCTACCATGTGTGTCATTCTGGTCCGTGACAGTCTATCATATGTGTCATTCTGGTCCGTGACAGTCTACCGTGTGTGTCATTCTGGTCCGTGAGTCTACCGTGTGTGTCATTCTGGTCCGTGACAGTCTACCGTGTGTGTCATTCTGGTCCGTGACAGTCTACCATGTGTGTCATTCAGGCCCGTGACAGTCTACCGTGTGTGTCATTCTGGCCCGTGACAGTCTACCGTGTGTGTCATTCTGGTCCGTGACAGTCTACCGTGTGTGTCATTCAGGCCCGTGACAGTCTACCGTGTGTGTCATTCAGGCCCGTGACAGTCTACCATGTGTGTCATTCAGGTCCGTGACAGTCTACCATGTGTGTCATTCAGGCCCGTGACAGTCTACCGTGTGTGTCATTCAGGCCCGTGACAGTCTACCATGTGTGTCATTCAGGCCCGTGACAGTCTACCATGTGTGTCATTCAGACCCGTGACAGTCTACCGTGTGTGTCATTCAGGCCCGTGACAGTCTACCGTGTGTGTCATTCAGGCCCGTGACAGTCTAGCATGTGTGTCATTCAGGCCCGTGACAGTCTACCGTGTGTGTCATTCAGGCCCGTGACAGTCTACCGTGTGTGTCATTCAGGCCCGTGACAGTCTACCGTGTGTGTCATTCAGGCCCGTGACAGTCTACCGTGTGTGTCATTCAGGCCCGTGACAGTCTACCGTGTGTGTCATTCTGGCCCGTGACAGTCTACCATGTGTGTCATTCAGGCCCGTGACAGACTACCATGTGCGTCATTCAGGCCCGTGACAGTCTACCGTGTGTGTGTCATTCAGGCCCGTGACAGTCTACCATGTGTGTCATTCAGGTCCGTGACAGTCTACCATGTGTGTCATTCAGGCCCGTGACAGTCTACCGTGTGTGTCCTTCAGGCCCGTGACAGTCTACCATGTGTGTCATTCAGGCCCGTGACAGTCTACCATGTGTGTCATTCAGACCCGTGACAGTCTACCGTGTGTGTCATTCAGGCCCGTGACAGTCTACCGTGTGTGTCATTCAGGCCCGTGACAGTCTACCATGTGTGTCATTCTGGTCCGTGACAGTCTACCGTGTGTCATTCAGGTCCGTGACAGTCTACCATGTGTGTCATTCAGGCCCGTGACAGTCTACCATGTGTGTCATTCAGGTCCGTGACAGTCTACCGTGTGTGTCATTCAGGCCCGTGACAGTCTACCGTGTGTCACTCTCTATGAACTCATTACATCAAGAACACATCTCCTTCTCATGACATCTCTTCACAGTTTTGAAATAAGTTAGGTTAGGTTAGTTGAGTTAGGTTAGGTTGAGTTAGGTTAGGTTATGTTAGGTTAGGTTAAGTTGGGTTAAGTTAGGTTAGGTTAAGTTAGGTTATGTTGAGATAAGTTAGGGTTAAGTTGTGTTGAGTTAAGTTAGGTTAGGTTATGTTGAGTTAAGTTAGGTTAGGTTGAGTTAAGTTAGGTTAACTTGGGTTAAGTTAGGTTAGGTTGGGTTAAGTTATGTTGGTTAGTTGTTAGGTTAAGTTGGGTTAGGTTAGTTGGGTTAGGTTATGTTGGGTTAAGTTAGGTTAGGCTATGTTAAGTTTGGTTAAATTACGCTAGGTAAAGTTTGCTTAGGT
>WNGS01001312.1:45861226-45866226 GCA_020271785.1 Procambarus virginalis
GAGGATACATCAGCAGCATATGCTAGGTTGGCTAACATAAGACGGCTTTAGATACTTTGCAAGGAATCATTCAGAACTTTTATACCACCTATGTCAGACCAATCTGGAGTATGCAGGCCCCAGCATATGAGTATTCTAGTCACATAAGACAAACTGGAAAAAGATCAAAGTGTTGCACCATAGACTAGTACCCGGCTGAGATGATATGAGTACGAGGAGAGACTACGTTAACCAACCTCACGTCGCTGAAACAGAAGAGTTAGGGGGGAAATGATCACCACGTACAAGATTTCTCAGAGGAATTGACAGGGTAGATAAAGACGAACTATTTAACACAAGGGCCACGCCACTTGGGGACACAGGTGGAAACTGAGTGGCCCAAATGAACCACAGAGATATTAGAAAGTTTTTTTTAGTGTCAGAGGTTTGAAAATGAATCATTAGGGAGTGATGTGGTGGAGCTGACCCATACACTTTCATGGTGAGATATGATGAGCCCATTAGGCCTCAGGAAACTGTCACCGTTTGATTTGACAGTAGAGGCGGGACTAAGAGCCAGAGCTCAACTCCCACCAGCACAAATAGGGGAGCACACAGCCCACCGACGCCCGGCTGTGTGGATAGCACGCCTGGACCACTTAATATCCTGTGGTCCGGGTTCGATCGGCGCCGGGGAGAAACAAAATGGCAGAGTTTCTTTCACCCTATGCCTCTGTTACCTAGCAGTAAATAGGTACCTGTAGTTTAGTCAGCTGTCACGGGCTGCTTCCTGGGGGTGTGTGTGGTGTTGGAGAGAAAACAAAAATATTACGTAGTAAACAGTTGAGAAGGTGGCGGTCCGAAAGAGCAGAGCTCACCCCCCGTACGTAAGCACAACTAGGTGAATACACACAAACAGAACTGGTCACGCGAGCAGCTAAAAACTGGCGTGCATGTGTCCAGTTAAGCAGTCAAGGCGAGACTCATACAAAGCTTGGCAGACAAGCACCGTTGCAGGCCTGGGAACCCATATATATATTATATATACCCCCCCCCCCTGCACCCCGTTGGACATCTGGAAGGAATTTGAGCAGAACACCACCTCACAACCCGATTTACAATCTAAGATAGTCCCCCCACTACTGACCCCCAAACACTAAAGAAAACCAATGGACTGCGAAAACTTGCCACCGTTCAGAAACACGAGTCACGGGAGAGTGTTCCTGGCCAATAACTTCCGGTAGACAGCTGTCGTAGGAGCATGGGGGAGGTCGCTGTAACTACAGCAGTCCGGACACTACTGTAAGCTACAGCGAGGGTTACATACAGGTGTCCAGAGATAGAGATACAGAGGGCGGGTATAGAAAATGGAGACGTGCAGGTGAAGGCGTAAGTTTTAAATGTGAAATTTTAGCGCGAGTTATGATAGTTATTTTTCACATTTTGGGGTCCATGGTGAACCAGGCATAACTACCAGGTTGTTACCAGGTAGTTACACGCACCAGGTACTTACTCTCCAGGTTGTCACCTGGTGACTGACCCACATGTGGCGCACCGGCCAGGCTTAGGTGCGCTCGTTACCAGCGGAGAAAAAACACTTAAATCGTCTTCTGTGGTTAAGTGGTTACACTGGCCAACTGTGTAGGTCAGGTGTGTGAAGGTCAGATCTGTGACCACGTGTGTGTAAGATAAACGACAGTGTATGCATGCTGGCTTGCTCTGTGTAAACGAACCACCTCTTCTCTGGTAGAACTAACATTATTTCAGGGAGAGGCATTCTATACGCTATAATCAGAAAACAAAACAGATTGAACTGCTCCTAACGGCTCTCTCTCTCTCTCCCCTGCTTCCCTCCTCTCTCTCTTGCTTCCCCTCTTTCTCCTCTCCCCCTCTACAACACCGTAGACGGACACCAGGGCAACATCCCTCTATAAGATTTTTCACTCCGTTTTCCTAGTCTTAAACTAGTTTGGAGTGTAATGTGGCTCTCAGCCCCACATACACCCTCAGTGAGGCTCTCAGCCCACATACACCCTCAGTGAGGCTCTCAGCCCTACATACACCCTCAGTGAGGCTCTCAACCCCACATATACCTTCAGTGAGGCTCTCAGCCCCACATATACCTTCAGTGAGGCTCTCAGCCCCACATACACCCTCAGTGAGGCTCTCAGCCCCACATATACCTTCAGTGAGGCTCTCAGCCCCCATACACCCTCAGTGAGGCTCTCAGCCCCACATATACCCTCAGTGAGGCTCTCAGCCCCACATACACCCTCAGTGAGGCTCTCAGCCCCACATATACCTTCAGTGAGGCTCTCAGCCCCACATACACCCTCAGTGAGGCTCTCAGCCCCACATACACCCTCAGTGAGGCTCTCAGCCCCACATATACCTTCAGTGAGGCTCTCAGCCCCACATATACCTTCAGTGAGGCTCTCAGCCCCACATACACCCACAGTGAGGCTCTCAGCCCCACATACACCCTCAGTGAGGCTCTCAGCCCCACATATACCTTCAGTGAGGCTCTCAGCCCCACATACACCCTCAGTGAGGCTCTCAGCCCCACATACACCCACAGTGAGGCTCTCAGCCCCACATACACCCACAGTGAGGCTCTCAGCCCCACATATACCTTCAGTGAGGCTCTCAGCCCCACATATACCTTCAGTGAGGCTCTCAGCCCCACATACACCTCATGAGGCTCTCAGCCCCACATACACCCTCAGTGAGGCTCTCAGCCCCACATATACCTTCTTGAGGCTCTCAACCCCACATATACCTTCAGTGAGGCTCTCAAACCCCACATATACCTTCAGTGAGGCTCTCACCCCACATATACCTTCAGTGAGGCTCTCAGCCCCACATATACCTTCAGTGAGGCCTCTCACCCCACAATACCTTCATGAGGCTCTCAGCCCCACATATACCTTCAGAGTGAGGCTCTCAACCCCACATTACCTTCAGTGAGGCTCTCAACCCCACATATACCTTCAGTGAGGCTCTCAGCCCCACATATACCTTCAGTGAGGCTCTCAACCCCACATATACCTTCAGTGAGGCTCTCAACCCCACATATACCTTCAGTGAGGCTCTCACACACCTGTGCCTAGCAATAGTCAACTAAACAAGATACAAATACTTATACATCTTACTTACATGAAAACAACGACCTGGAATATTCTAGAAAACTAAAATAAGAAAAGATATAAAATGAATACAGAAAGATATATAAAAATGACTAATTCGCAATTATTTCTATAAAACCATAAGCAAAGATATAGCCATATAAACAGAGGCTAAAGAAAATAAACTTAAATTAAAAACTTTTAAAATTGCACAGAAAACGCGATTTAGTTGCAGGACAAACTTTTTTATTACACAATGACCTTTTTATTTTTTTTCATCTGAGATCACATTACCACTGCAAGATTATTTATAATTTGAAAATCAGAATCAAAGAACGATAGTACTTTCTCTACTTTCAGAAAACGATGGTTCTTTCTACTTTCAGAAAACGATGGTACTTTCTATTTTCAGAAAACGATGGTACTTTCTATTTTCAGAAAACGATGGTACTTTCTATTTTCAGAAAACGATGGTACTTTCTACTTTCAGAAAACGATGGTTTAAATGAGGGTAGACCAGCTCAAAAATAAAACACAACTCAAGTCGCCAGCAACCTTATCGTGAAGTTCCCGATGGAACTTTGTTAGGGAATGCAACCAAACACCTGCAGCCAACACCTACAGCCAACAGTCAACACCTGCAAGACAGGTGTCAGTCAATGGCAAATAGTCTATAGTCAACATAGTCAACACCTGCAGCCAACACCTGCAAGACAGGTAGAATGATTCTGAGTTGTGCACAAATCATTTTAATCAGTATTGGAAAGCAGCAACAAGGTCACTGGAGTTTACAGTTGAACACTTTCCACCACAGTGGAGTTTACAGTTGAACACTGTTCACCACACTGGAGTTTACAGTTGAACACTTTCCACCACAGTGGAGTTTACAGTTGAACACTGTCCACCACACTGGAGTTTACAGTTGAACACTGTCCACCACACTAGAGTTTACACTCCACATGGCTGTAGCTGTAACAAAGTATCCTTAGGGGTAAATCCGTCCAATGAAAGGATTTACGAATGCCAGTATGGATAAATATGGACACGTATGGATACAGCAACACCCTATCCTCTCAAGCAATAGGTCGTGTTTATTACGTAACCAATCTTAAAAAAATACAAACGTGTTCAGAAGAGTAACGGCTCACGAATATCCCATTTTCTCTGCATGGGACGCGATAGGTTGGGTGGGTTGCTTGGCGGTGGGTATCTTGCTGGTTAGGTAGGAGGCTGTATTTTGTACGGAGTGGCATATATATATATACCAAGAGCAGCGCTGCGCCTGTTGAACTCAATCTCATCCTCAATGAAGAAAAACTTCATACAGGCAGGAGAGTGTTTGATATACTCCAGCTTGTATAACAGCACCATCGATCAGAATCAAGGAAAAATTCAGCAGTGCTGCATCACTTGCTTAATAATACACACACACAAACACACACACACACACACACACACACACACACACACACACACACACACACACACACACACACACACACACACACACACACAGAAAAACAAATTCCTCAACCAGTCATGTTCTATCTATCCCTCTTCACAAACAGCTGCTTCAGTGTATTTGTAACAGTTGAAAAAGGCCTTACAGGCGAAGGGTCACACACACACACACACACACAACCAACCTATCAATTTAGTGTTTTAAGACTACATCATCAAATTTATCGTTCTCTGAGCTGTTCTTAAGAGTCGTGTGTTCTGGAGCACATCCTCAAATTCATCCAGAACACAGTCCAGGACTGAAGTAAACTCACTGTATATACGCCGAGAAGCAAGGTATACCCCTCAGTGTGTGTATATATATATATATATATATATATATATATATATATATATATATATATATATATATATATATATATATATATGAGAAAG
>WNGS01001312.1:45868726-45887811 GCA_020271785.1 Procambarus virginalis
ACAAGTCACTCTTCCTATCAGGCTCGGCGGTCTTTGTGTCCGCACTGCCACCCAAATTGCTGTCCCAGTCTTCCTGTCTTCCTCCTGTCAGGAGGAAAACAGTCATCTGATCTGATGATCTGATGACATCATCTGATGCTGTCAGGTCGTCTGACAGCATTAGATGACCTGGTCAAGGAAATTCTACCTGACAACCTGTGAGACTTAGCAGGGATACAGGACTCCCACTACACGGAATGCAACACAAAATGGGGTGCCATGGCAGACCCTGCACTCGGACCAACCATGCTGAAAGCCAAGAAACAATCCAGTTGGGACAGCTCCATTGTAAACAAAGAAGCCACAGCTTTGCTGGAGGCAGCAACAACCCCCAGTGATCGTGCACGCCTCACAGCTGGGCAGGCTCCCCATGCAGGCGACTTCCTTTTGGCAGTTCCTATGTCTGCAGCAGGCATGTCTTGATCCGCAGCAGCTCCGTATTGCAGTCGCTCTTCACCTTTCTGTCCCTATCCACACTTGTTCATAGACGTATTTGCGGTGAGGCAGATGCAGACGAATATGGATTGCATGGCCTGCACTGTGGAAAATCAGGTGGTTGGCACTCACGACACTACAAAGTCAAAGACATCATTAAGAGGAGCCTTGCCTCTGCCCAGTGACCAGCAGAGAGAGAGAGCGCCTTGCAATCAACTGAACCGTAACTCTACTAACTTTGCTGCCCGACCAGATAGAATCACATTGCACCCTTGGAAAAAATGGCAGACAATTGGCGTGAGACTATACTTGCGTATCCACACTGGCAGCTTGTTACAGTTGGATCTCTAGACCACAAGGAACACTGAAGAAAAATGCGCCTTGCATCTTAGATCTTTCTTGATATGACAGCTAGGAGCAGCAGCGGTGACCAACATGACATTACTTGCTCAATGATACTTGGCGATTTTTGAGAAAGACAGACGGAGACTCACCTGGTTGTAGGCAGGTAAGGGAGACTCACCTGGTTGTAGGCAGGTAAGGGAGACTCACCTGGTTGTAGGCAGGTAAGGGAGACTCGCCTGGCTGTAGGCAGGTAAGGGAGACTCACCTGGCTGTAGGCAGGTAAGGGAGACTCACCTGGTTGTAGGCCTGCTTGACCACGTACGGCAGCAGCGCCTCCTGGAAGTGGTTGATCATCTGTGTGACGATCAACATGGTCGCCACTTGCTGGAAGGGACGATACACACAGGTGTCAGAACACAAGGATAAAGGTGACAGCAGAATAAGGGCCCCTTTGGCATTTGTAGGCAGTGCCCTATTTACACCCATAAGAGAGAAAGTTTCTTTCTGCAGTTCATGGCAACTGTAGAAAGACTATAGGCAGCTCCTGTTTATATTTACTCAAGCTCATTCATATATGTTTAACCTACGCTGGAAACAATCCTGCGACCCCCACGTCAATTATGTTACCTGCTAATTTGCTCCATAAATCAACAACTTTCTTTTCAAACCAGTATTTACCCAGGTCGGTCCTAAATCTAAACTAATCCAAAATATATATATATTCTTTTTTCGAGTTTTATTGTATGTTGTTATATTTGAAAATGTATTTATATCTCATTTACTATGCCAATTATGTATTTAAGAACACGAGAAAAACCACCAAGAACTAACAAAATAATTCCTTAACATCCCATCACCTTCAGTTATTAAAGCGATTGAAAAACCTGAAAGTTGGTGGTGTGAGCGGGCAGACCACTTCATGGAGAGAGTTACTGCTCCAAGGTAAATATCATCTCCTTCAGGACCTGCTCACCACACCAGGAAAACCTCTCGAAATAATAATAAAAAGAAAAAGATTTTGCAGAGCGAAGGAGGAAAATTCGACAGGGTTACCTTCGCTCTTTCCAGGAACTGTGTTGCAGAGTGCAAATATTGCAACAGTGGTTACCAGTGGAGGGGGAGGGGGGGGGGGGAGGTGGTTCCCACCGTTTCCTGTACCCTATGCCCTACTTCGAGCGCCTTTGTCTCCTGTCCCCCCGACCCCCTCCCATGCGCTGTTTGAGGTCCAAACTGTCTCGTGGCCCACATGCCTGCTTCTGGTACAAGACGTGTCCTGGGGCTCTAGCGGCAAGAGTCCACCCTAACCCTTCGTCTGCTAGATAAAGACACCCACATTGTATCGTGGCCTTTGGATATAGTTACCCCTCGTTGCCTCTTTAAGAATCTAATTAATAATCTACAATTAATAATCTACCATTATCTTTTCAGCACTTGAGGGGTTAATGATTTTCCCCTTGGCTTCTGGAAATCAGAAGTCCCCGGCCACTGTCCTCAGGACCTGAGGTTATCGGGGTCGACGATAATCCAGGACTCCTGGACGCAAGAGACGCCTCACCTCCATCACCTAGCCCTCAAGGACACTTACCGAGCACAACATGTCCATGTCTTGGATGTAGAACGCGATGTAGAAGAGAGAGGAGAAGTTGTTAACGAACTCAAACACCACCAGCTTGCTGACTCTGTTCCAGTCGTACTCTTGTTGCGTCCGATGGTTCTCTGTGGCAAGATATTATATACATATATATATATATATATCTGCCCGAAACGCTGCGCGTACTAGTGGCTTTACAAGATTGTAAATACTATGCTATGTATTCTCACAAACCCAATGTACCTTCTTGTATATAAATAAATAAATAAATAAATATATATATATATATATATATATATATATATATACATAATATATGTATAATACATAATATGTATATATAATACATAACAATATAAGAATTAAAGCAACTACAGAAGGTCTACTGGCCCATACGAGGCACCTCCTCTTTCTATCCAGCCAAACTCATTAATATACAAGTCTAACCTACGCTTCAAACAATCAAGTCATCCCAGGTCTATTTTGGGCACCTAGTAATTTGTTCCATAAATCAACAAACGTGTTTTCAAACCAGTATTTATCCAGGTCTTTCCTGAATATTAACTTATGCCGTTTATATCCATTGTTTCGTGTTCTATTTAGTCCTAACCTGACCTGGCCTGACCTGACCTGACCTAGCCTAGCCTAACCTGACCTGACCTAGCCTAACCTAACCTGGCCTAACCTGACCTGACCTAGCCTAACCTAACCTGGCCTAACCTGACCTGACCTGTCCCTTGTCTAAATGAGCACTCATAAATAAGGACTAAAAAGGTTAGGTCTTTCTTCCCCTCTACAAAATTAATACCACAAAACTTTTTTCTTTTGTAATAGCTCAATTTTTTTTTACAGGCGCCATGTCCACCTGTCATGTTGACAGATACACGAAGCAGTTACGCAAGCACTCACGAGCCTGTACATCTTTTCTCAATCTTTGGCGGTTGTGTTTACAATTATTAAGCAGTTAATGAGCTCTGAAGCACCAGGAGGCGGTTTATAATAACAGGTGATTGGGAAGTTTTCATGCTTGTAAACTGTTTAATAAATGTAACCAAAGTCGTCAAAGACTGAGGAAAGATGTACACGTTCGTAATTACTTGCGTAACTGCTTCGTGAATCTGGCCCCAGGGAGCTGGTGTCTGAGAGAGGCAGCATCTTGACGGTCCAGATTCACCCCATCCTGAGGGAGGTAGTACCCCATACCCATCCTGTGGGAAGTATAGAGCCCCATACCCAACGTATGGGAGGTATAGAGCCCCATACCCATCCTGTGGGAGGTATAGAACCCCATACCCATCCTGTGGGAGGTATAGAACCCCATACCCATCCTGTGGGAGGTATAGAACCCCATACCCATCCTGTGGGAGGTATAGAGCCCCATACACATCCTGTGGGAGGTATAGAGCCCCATACCCATCCTGTGGGAGGTATAGAACCCCATACCCATCCTGTGGGAGGTATAGAACCCCATACACATCCTGTGGAAGGTATAGAGCCCCATACCCATCCTGTGGGAGGTATAGAACCCCATACCCATCCTGTGGGAGGTATAGAACCCCATACCCATCCTGTGGGAGGTATAGAGCCCCATACCCATCCTGTGGGCAGAATAAATACCATAGAGAGAACAGCCTCCACGCTAAGTATGTTGCTGTTAAAGATTCGCTACCTGGAACAAAAAGTTCCAAGTAACACGGGCTATGGTGAGCCCGTAGCCACGCTAAGTAACTCACATATGTGGTGAACTAGAGTCATAATTGATATATTTATCCCCCACCCTCTTCCCTTCCCCCATTCCAATGGGCCGCGGCAGACATACAATACGATGTATACAACAGCTGTATAAAATACAACAGCTATCATGAGGTTCTCTTGAGATGATTTCGGGGCTTAGCGTCCCCGCGGCCCGGTCCTCGACCAGGCCTCCTTTTATGTTACACAGCCCTAGGGAGCAGCCTGTAGCAGCTGTCTATGGGGGGCATCAGGGTGAAAGAAACTCTGCCCATTTGTTTCCGCCTCCTCCGGGAATCGAACCCGGTAGGACTACAACATTTTCATTCTGAAAATGAAGAACAAGTTTAACCCCATATAACCTCACGGGATCCCAGCACTCGTCAGCGGGAGAGTGAAGGAGAGTTGTTCTTGTGGCCAACAACACTCCGTCCGCCTCTCCCCGTACCAGATGGGAGCCTGGAGAATATGCAGCCATCACACACACCGACCACCGCCATGCCATCATCACCAACGATGCCTGAGACCTCTACCGTCACCTCAAGGCCCATCACCACCACTGACTTGCCACAACCACCTCCACAACCACCACCACAACCACCAACCACCACAACAACATCCTGTTGTCCAACCCGCCACTTCACATACAAAGTTTTTGTAGTATATCATACTACGTCAAAGACAGGGTCATGGGAAGGCTCCGAGAACTACATGGGGTATGAATAGTACTCCAGCGGTACCTACAGTACAGAGGAACCCACCAACGGTACCTACAGTACAGAGGACCCCACCAACGGTACCTACAGTACAGAGGACCCCACCAACGGTACCTACAGTACAGAGGACCCCACCAACGGTACCTACAGTACAGAGGACCCCACCAACGGTACCTACAGTACAGAGGACCCCACCAACGGTACCTACAGTACAGAGGACCCCACCAACGGTACCTACAGTACAGAGGAACCCACCAACGGTACCTACAGTACAGAGGATCCCACCAACGGTACCTACAGTACAGAGGAACCCACCAACGGTTCCTACAGTACAGAAGATCCCACCAACGGTACCTACAGTACAGAGGATCCCACCAACGGTACCTACAGTACAGAGGAACCCACCAACGGTTCCTACAGTACAGAGGATCCCACCAACGGTACCTACAGTACAGAGGAACCCACCAACGGTACCTACAGTACAGAGGAACCCACCAACGGTTCCTACAGTACAGAGGAACCCACCAACGGTACCTACAGTACAGAGGAACCCACCAACGGTTCCTACAGTACAGAGGAACCCACCAACGGTACCTACAGTACAGAGGAACCCACCAACGGTTCCTACAGTACAGAGGAACCCACCAACGGTACCTACAGTACAGAGGAACCCACCAACGGTTCCTACAGTACAGAGGAACCCACCAACGGTTCCTACAGTACAGAGGAACCCACCAACGGTACCTACAGTACAGAGGAACCCACCAACGGTACCTACAGTACAGAGGAACCCACCAACGGTTCCTACAGTACAGAGGAACCCACCAACGGTACCTACAGTACAGAGGAACCCACCAACGGTTCCTACAGTACAGAGGAACCCACCAACGGTACCTACAGTACAGAGGAACCCACCAACGGTTCCTACAGTACAGAGGAACCCACCAACGGTTCCTACAGTACAGAGGAACCCACCAACGGTACCTACAGTACAGAGGAACCCACCAACGGTACCTACAGTATAAAAGAGCATACTGAAACCCCAAGATGAGAACATCTAGGAACATTCTCTGGCGCCGACAACAGCGACGTGATCAAAAAGATGGTCTCCATCTCAAGAATACTAAACCTTGGAAGGTGCGGCCGGACAGCTCACCTCCACGACGTTCAACAAGCTAGAAATCGAGGAACAAGTAACCACTGAGTTCACAGTGAAAGTGAACATGGGTAAATGTCACTGCTATTCTGTTACTTCCTTGTACCCACCCACCACGACACGCCTCGTACCCACCCACCACGACACGCCTCGTACCCACCCACCACGACACGCCTCATACCCCACCCACCACCACACGCCTCGTACCACACCCACCACGACACGCCTCATACCCACCCACCACGACACGCCTCATACCCCACCCACCACCACACGCCTCGTACCCACCCACCACGACACGCCTCATACCCCCACCACCACGACACGCCTCATACCCACCCACCACGACACGCCTCATACCCACCCACCACGACACGCCTTATACCCACCCACCATGACACGCCTCATACCCACCCACCACGACACGCCTCGTACCCACCCACCACGACACGCCTCATACCCACCCACCACGACACGCCTCGTACCCACCCACCACGACACGCCTCGTACCCACCCACCACGACACCCTCACACCCACCCACCCTCCACGTTCAGCACAAACAGAAGCAGAAAGCAAGAGATGCATCGCTCTACAAAGCACAAACACCAGGGGAGGTGGTGGGGGGCAGGCGGATACAGCTACAAGAACTACTTGTAGAACTACTACGACAATCGACTTGAGAATGGTCCAGGACGGACCGAAACGTCGTCGTCCCTTCACCTTCTAGTGTGTGGTCTGGTCAACAGCTACAAGAAGCTTGCCTCTCAAAAATCCAGCCGACATCCTCCTGTTTTGTTAGATGTTACAGTAACGATGAGCACCATAGTACTTATACCGACGTACAACGAAATTACACAGTAGAAATCTGCACTATTGAGTTGGACAAACTGGAAAACTATTTTTTACTTGTGTTGTAAAGACAAACTAACCTAACCTTACCTAACCTAACCTTATCTAACCTAACCTAACCTAACCTAGCCTAGCCTAACCTAACCTAACCTTACCTAACCTAACCTAACCTTCCTAGGCCTAATGCACGATATCTGTAGCCTAATATAGTACATGTGTGTGCTATACTTGGGCTAGGAATATTTAAGTTTGTTTTTTAGCTTCATGTATTTTAAAAAAAATCCTTACTAGTCAGCATACTATTATCTATGGGCTAAAAACGTGCGAATTCGTGACTATTGACCACTGTCACAATAGGTACTGTCTAAACAGGAGGGGGCGGGGGTGGGGGGGGGGTGCAAAAATAAGAACAAGAGGATAGCCAAAAGTGTTCAAAATGTCCGCCGGTTCATCAAATTAAAAGAACCGTACAACGACGAAGGAAATACTGCACGACGCCACCTGAATGTCGTGAAAGCACGAATGCAACGACAAGAGACTTAAGGAACCTGAACACGAGAACAAAGATTGACCTCAGCGCCCTCTGACCAGTCACCATCGCCGCCAAAGCTGGGTCAAGCTCCGGCTCTCTCTCTCTCTCCTCCTGCAAGCAACTCCCTCTTCCCCAAGCTGTTCCTTCAACGCTCCCCACTGCCCCGCTCACCCACAACGATTGATTGATTCGTTAACATTAAGCCACCCAGGAGGTGGCACGGGCATGAATAACCCCGCTTACCCACTATAATATCAATGATCTATATATCGTAACCTTCCTCTCCACCAGCGTCACCTCTTCCCTTCCCTACCTGAAACTCCTCACCCCTTCCAGCGTCCCCCCATCTCTCTCTCCCCAACACCCCCACCGTCACCCCATTAACGAAGTGTGTCATGTGTCACCAAGCAAGTGACACCACCACAAACATGTCAACAAACTGAGCCTCACAGACGAAAACATTAATTATGTCTACTGACTCATGCAGCCTCATCCCGGAAAACTTTTAATGAGCACTAAACCACACTTGCCTTCGCAAGGGCAACTTATTTAAATTAAGCAAGCTTGCCTTGCGACTGGAAATATGCAGAAAAGTTCTTATTAGCCTTGTAAAGTTCTGCTCGAGCTGAATAAACATGATTCTTAAGTCACCAAACTTTATGTAACTAAATTACAAATAATTTTTTTTATAAAATTGTCTAAGTGACAGTTATTAATAACAAATACTCTATTAATAGCTTAGTTTTACCAAGTTCGTTATAAACGTTTTAATTTTTACTCTATATAAATTAAAGCCAATAACATCAGCAAAATTACAAAAGATAAATACCATAAAAATCAATTACTACGGGCTCACCATAGCCCGTGCTACTTGCCCCGCTCCTGTGCCAGGTAAGTCCACTACGGGCTCACCATAGCCCGTGCTACTTGTTCCATGTAGCTGAACCGAAAAACAACAACGAATTCCGTACTCTCGTTGTTTAAACAATTAATATATAATTTAGTCCGGAACTCTGTCCAGGACACATGTATAACTACAGGTTAGTCAGTAAGCTGTTGTGAAGATCTTCATTATCTTCCATACATTGATGTAGACGTTAATGAAGCTCCACACCATTTACAACATAGCCAATTTGGGTTCATCACGGGGCGTAAGTTCGAACCCTCATCACGGCCCTTGTGGATGTGTTCAACATAGCAAACCACACCGTCCTTGTATATCACAGTCAGACGGAAAAGTGATGTAGAGCCAAAGAGTGTAGTTCATGTTGTTAATGAGTTTGAGGAGTAGTTGAGGGAGGCATCACGAGGGGGGGCGGGAGGCACTGCCACAGACACCATGACAAGTCAAGGACGTGTTCCGGAGGAGGGGAAGGGAACTATCAGGGGAAATCGCCAAGCCATTTCGACTATATAGCACTGGGAAGGGGGTCAGGATAAGGATTTAGGATGGGACGGTGGGGGAGGAATGGTGACCAACCACTTGGGCGGTCGGGCATTGAACGCCGACCTGCATGAAGCGAGACCGTCGCTCTACCGTTCACCCGAAGTGGTTGGGCTCACTGCGGTGTAATGTCCTAGTGTTGCACCGTAACTACCGTTCCTCGCTAACAGCAATACATCGCTTGTGACGTATAAATCCCCTACGGCCAAAGACTGACGTTCTACAAATCACAGCGGCTCGAAAACAAATGACGAGATGACCCGTTTTCTACTCGTGAGTCCTGGGGATAGGTTAGGTTCGGGTACCTTCCCTGGAAATACAAACCGAAACTGTCTATTTTCCGCTTGTTACAACATGTAATAAAGTTGTTACATCTTGGCTTAACGTGTTTATGACGCATTAGAACGTTGTTACAACTTGCTATATTGGTTGTTATAACTGGTTAGGTGTTAAAACTTGTTCGAACGTTGTACCAACGTCGTAGTTTCGGTGTGTGTTTAGCGGGTTAGGACATGAGTTTAGTGCCGTCGGGAGCGGTCAAGAGGGCGGGCTATCAGGAGAGCCTTGTGGTCCACAGCGGGGGACTTGACTGGCGTTAACTTGGGTGATAAAGCAAGTCTGAATGCCGACGGTGAAGACCATTCTGTAAATGACTATTACTAGCTTATATCTATTTAGAAGTTGTTGTTGATTTAGCTTTCTCCTCCACCTGTACACGCCTGACAACATGTGGCGTAGAGGAGGTAGTGGCCAGGGCCAGCACTGTGGCACACTGAAGGATATTACATGTTGACCAGACCACACACTAGATGGTGAAGAGACGACAAGGTGAAGGTGTCGTCCCTTCACCTTCTAGTGTGTGGTCTGGTCAACATACTTTAGCCACGTTATTGTGATTCATCGCCTGCATATGGATATTACATGTACAGGAGGGGAGGGAGCTATCAGGGGGGGAAAGCATCAAGCCATTACGACTATATATCATTGGGAAGGGATCAGGATAAGGATTTGGGATAGGACGGGGTGGGGACGGGGGGTAAGGAGTGGTGTTCAACCACTTGGACGGTCGGAGGATTGAACGCCAACCTGCATGATCCGAGACCGTCGCTCTACCGTCCAGCCCAAGTGGTTGTACATGTTGGTACACATACATGAACAACGAGCATGGGCCGATGTTTGAGACACACTGCGCTTCTAGCTATCTAGGAGTGCCTCTAGATATCAGTGCTAGTAGGAGCCATGAGACACACTGCACTCCTAGCTATCTAGGAGTGCCTCTAGATATCAGTGCTAGCAGGAGCCACCACTCACCCCACTCGGTAAGACTGGTGGCCAGCCTCTTGTAGTAGAGGTTCATGAGCCACACCAGACAGGCGTAGAAAGCCGACGGCACATGCATGAAGACCCCGGCCACGGCGCCGTAGCGACGCTTCCAGTCCACCAGCTGCTCTTCGGCCCAAAAGGCTCCGACCATCACCCACAGCGCCCCCACCAGGCACAGTCCCACTAGCGGCGCTGAGATCAGGTACAACTGCAACATCGACACAACAAGTAAGGAAACTGCAGATGGCCTTTAGGACGCGGCTCCTCTTTATATCCACTATAACTCATTCATATATATACATGTCTAACCTACGCTTGAAACAATCCAGTGATCCCACTTTTATTATGTTACCCGGTAATTTGTTCCAAACATTATGTTACCCGGTAATTTGTTCCACACATAAGCAATCCCGTTTTCAAAGTTGTATTTACCCAGGTCTTTCCAAACTCTACACTGATCCAATTTATATCCGTTGTTTCGTGTTCCATGTTAAGTTGATACCTTATTAATATCCCCCGCTGTTATGTCTATTCATCCATTTGTACACGTCAGTCATATTACCCTAACTCTATATAGGTTAGATTAACATTTTTAAAATCACTACATTACCTAATGTGGTTGATCAATAAATCACTGAACTATATGTTTAATTGATCTTTCACCCTGTCCATGGAGGACAGAAGAAAATGTATATATGCTGGTTAGCATTGTAAATGTGTGGCCACGTCTGTGGTAGAAAATAATAATAATAAAAAATACCTAAATCTTCGCTTCTCTAGATAATGTAAATTGAGCTTTTTCAATCTTTCTTCATAGAGAAGGTTTCTAATTTGTGAGATTAACTTTGTCATCCTAACCTGAACGCCTTCAGGTGAACTTATATAGTATATTCTATACGAAGAGCGATACAGTGCTATAGCGCGGTTAAGGAGGTACTCAACTGTTCATGGATAAAGGGGAACAAGAACTCTTAGCAGAATATATTTGCAATAATAATGTTAAACCCCTAATATCAATACAAGTAGGTAATGGTGGCTGCACCTGCTTCTAGTACACTACAAGCGTCATGGAAACTGCTGTTTCATGTAAACATTGCGGTCATTATCAATGTTATGTTCGGGTTCGTCAGTAGCCATAGCCAGAGTAACGCGTGTCTGAAGCACTGGAGCCAGAATCACGAAGCAGTTACCCAAGTAATTACGAACGTGTACATCTTTCAATTTTTGACGGCTTTGGTTACATTTATTAAAGAGTTTACAAGGATGAAAACTTCCCAATCAACTGTTGTTATTGTTATAAACAGCCTCCTGGTGCTTCGGAGCTCATTAACTGTTTAATAATTGTAAACAAAGCCGCCAAAGATTGAAAAAAGATGTACAGGTTCGTAAGTGCTTGCGTAACTGCTTCGTGAATCTGGCCTCAGGCCAGAGTCGCGAATTCATGTCCGTAGCCGTAACCAGAGTCGCCGTAACAGTTTCAAACACGCAACAGTAGCACTGACCTCAAGTCACGAAAACATGTCCGAATCACTGGCAAGAGTGACCAACACAGAACAGTATATCCCTCGACCAGGATGATCACAACACTCAAGAGAGGAGGAAAACTCGATCACGTTACACAAGGACCGGATACACCGGGGTGCTAAGGGGGAATCATCATCCCAGTACTTTCCTCCGTGCTCACACACCAGGTAATGACAATGATGTTAATGTTGGGCTTAAAGCCTATGAACCTCTGGATGGTTAGTAAGACCTTCCAATTACTGGAGGTCTTGTAATGCCATATATATATATATATATATATATATATATATATATATATATATATATATATATATATATATATATATATATATATATATATATATATATATATATATATATATATATATATATATATATATATAGGCTATGGTCTATGTATTTTTGCTATACTACAATATATGTTTATTCAATTTGTTAAGGATAATTTTGGAGTAAATAATTACTCAGCTCTATTAACAATAAATCATTAATAATTACGTTGTACATAAAGAGAACAACTTGTCATTTAAATCGTTTAACAATCATTCATTGCTGGATGAACAACGGCGTACAGTTAAGGACTGGCGACTAGTCAATGATCTCTGCCAAGGATACGAACCCAGGCCAAATCTCTGGCGATGCCCGGTGAGAGTGTTTAACACTGAGCCACGGAGACTAACGATGATCACGAACGACACACACGTCCTCCACAACCTCGTGTGTTTCAGTCTCCCTTCCCGTCATGGAAATGAGGCGGTACGCCATACACAATTTTGTGTTTATGTTAAATTTCTGTATTCATGGAAGACTTAATAGTTATCCCTTGTCAAGTTTCCACCAATTAAAATTACGTGTTTATTTGTTATAATTATGGATGAACCCTCTGGATACAGCCCAAGTGTACATATATATATATAGCAGTTCCGGGGGGGGGGGGTAGAAAAAGCCTAAGCTACTCTATCCCTTTAAAATGTATTTCTTACTTGTCTCAATAAACATACTTGAACTTGAACTATACCAGATCCCACAACCCATTCCCCTCACTACTGCTGTCAATAATGACTCCCTATGCGTAGCTTGGGGGGGAAATCTAGATGGTATTTGAAAGCTGCTCCCAGAGATCTTTCCGAATTACCATTCTGCAGGTACGTCCCTGGCAGCAAACGCTGTACCTCCAATGGCTTTCTATCACCGGGACACTCTTCCCGTCCATGTTAATCTCTGTTCTTTGTGGATTGAGGTCGACGACCCAGAAATACAATTTATATGTTTTTCCTGCAGAATTGTAGGCTTGTTAGTGTTTTTGACCCTAGAGTCGTCTCAGTTTTCATATATATATATATATATATATATATATATATATATATATATATATATATATATATATATATATATATATATATATATATGAAAACTGAGACGACTATATATCTACATAAACATACATATTTTATATTTACTATATCTCTCCCACATTTTGATAACTAAGCTAAGTATTTATGAAACTGGTATGACAACTGACGTCCATGCTAATAGTTTTAATACTACTTATAGATATACATATTTATATTAATATGTTATCAACAAATCTTTATTAAAACAGTATAACATTTTGATAACACATACAGTATATTTATGTTTATATAAATATATAAAAGGAATTTATAACGTATATTTCAACATTTCACGACTGTTTTTCTGTTGTCTAATTACGTTACATAAACATAAAAGTGTATAAACATCAATAAGGCTTCGCGGTGAATTCAGATTGAGAATTTAGTTAAGACCTTGACAATGTTCAGAACTTTATAAAGTTTACCTGCTGGTTGGTGAGTTTACGCCTGAGTGGCTTTACTAGGTTGCAACCTGCTCTCGCACAAGACAGCACAAATATGACTTATTGCTTATGCAACCCTAGTTTGGTGCTTGCTATCCAGGGCGTGACACGGGTGTACAGGATGGATAGGTCTTAATCCCTCGATAGATTTTAATTCCAACATCATTTTTTTTTTATGTAATTGTGAGGGATGATAGTCCTATGTTAGTGGCGATACATGTCGTGGCAGATGTAGTGCTTGTAGTTATTAATATAAACGAATATAGCTGTATTTGTTGTAGTAGTGAATCGTTGATTAGGCTATGTTTCAATGTTTCTATTTTAATTTCCGTGGAATTATTTATTATTATGATATGTTATAGCTTTATGTAAATATATTCCTGTCAGTGAAACGAAGAGTGGTAAGAGAGCCTTCTGTTTTTCTCCCTTAACTCTTAACAAAAAAATTTGCCCAATTGGGCACAGTATATCTGAAAGATCATCGTTCATTCGTTAATTCTTTCAATACACTTATCCTCTCACCTCTCCTATGCTATATGATCTTCTCTCACTTCCAGACACGTTGCTTCCCTTCCATCCCCCACAGCAACCCAACACAACTTCATTTGGATGAAACAAGAACGGCGTTACAACATTGATTCTATACCGGGTATCTAACTCCCCATTTTCCATCCGTCTCTCACCTTAAACCTGGTCTTCCACAGGGGTAGGTGGGTTCGAATCGTCCCGTAATGGGGTTTTGCTTCATGGTTCCCCTGAAGTTTGACCTGGGAGCCTCCAGCAGGTATTGCCTGTCCAGCGTACCCCAGCTGTACGCCAGCTCAGAGCACCGCCGCTTCCATAGCTGTGGGGACAAAGTACCGTTGAGAATAAGGGTCATTTAGGCTACAGGCCGGTGGTGGCGGGAGGTGGTGCTGTAAAAAATGGCGGGAATGGTGAAAAATGGCGAGAATGGTGAAAAAATTTGCAGGAAAGTTGTATTATAACATCATGGCCGCATAAGTCATCAATCATAATGAGTTATTGATGTAAATCATTACTGTAATTAAACATTTATGAGTTGCAAAACAAATACAAGTTAAAATGCAAACAAGTACGATATGTACACACAATACTCACACGTTAGACTATTATATATAGATATAGTATGATATAAATATTATATATATATATATATATCATGAATATGGACCGACATATTCTGTATTACTATCTTTCGATTTAGGGCTTATATCCCGCTAATCTATTTTCTTAGCATCAGGGCTTAGCTGAAAACAGGAGCTTCTCCAAAACTAACTATTTTCGTAATTTCTGGGGTGAAGAAAAGATGTGGGTCACTATAGAATGTATTACACTTATTTTAAACAATTTGCACAGACGCTTCGAACCTCCATGGTTCATTATCAAGTGAGGAAATGTTACAATGTTACATTGTAACATTCACACTTGAGAATGAACATGGAGGTTGCGAAAACGTTGTACAAATTGTTTAAATAAGCGTAATTATACATTCTATAGCTAATCAACATTCTTTTCTTCACCAGAGAAATTACGAAAATGAGTTTTGGAGAACTCCTGTTTCAGCTAAGCCGGATGCTAAAAAATAGTTAGAGGGATAGAACGCCTAAATCAAAGATAGTAAATACAGAATATGCGGTCATATTCAGATGAGACATGTTGTAAAAGAAAAACCTGCTGCCAGTATACAACAAATATATATATATATAGATATAATACTATATTATATATATATATAATATAATATATAATATATCACTAAGAACTCTTTACCCGGCCAGGTATCGAACCCATGCCGTCAGCAGATCACCCTAAATGATCGCACCACTGATAGTCTAGACGATAATTGGTTCGGTGGACACGGTACTGTGTACGTTTAGGGGTGACCTGGACGGCATGGCGTTCGAATCCTGCGGGTCAAATTTAAGGTCTTAGTGATATTGGGCTTGCGCGTTATGACAGCTTTCTAAAATATAATATTATATATATAGATAGATATATATATATATATTATTATATCTTATATCTATAAAGCAATGGAATGCGCTGAGGTGGTGGAGGCCTATATATACAGATTTAAATGGAGATATGACTTTACGGGCTACTCAGTCCGTGCCACGTTTACCAATCAGTGGCCGCCCATCAAAAAAAAAAAAAAAAAAAAAATGCCTGGAGCAACCCGTCTCTTAAAAATAACGTCACCTTTGTCGCTCGTATGCGCGCTAGGGCCAAATTTGGACGTACATTTAAAATGACATCGATTCCAAGTGACGTACTGTCCCGTTTTCTGTTAGAGTCGTCCGGCTTACTCGGCCCAGATTAGAAGAGGATTCTTTCCATTAACGTTTTTCATACCGTTTGAAACTCTATGAGGATTTCCTGCCTACCTAACCTATCAGAGGACCCTTAACTTACTGTTGTTGAAAGAAAATTCCCAAATTTATATTCATTTTTTTTTCATTTTCAAATTACGTCCATATTCAGCCATACGGGCAAACGGCCAAAAGCGACGTTCTTTTTAAGAGGACAGGTTGGTCTGGGAACGCTGAAGCAGTAGAGATGAGCATGGGGTTGAGAGCCATTAGGATGTGAAAACACATTTCTTAATTAAGACGTCTCATTTTGGTCGTCCCAATACAAATTACAAAGCGATTTGAAGAGTTGCGACTCGCCATAATATCCACGTTTTCTATGTATGGCTCGGTGATGGGGTTAGCTGCGTGCCTTAATGGGTTCTGTTCGTTTCTGGTTAAGTTAAAACGTTGTATTTCGTCTACCACCCCACCACCCACCTCCAAGAGGATGGTGACCCAGACGAGGTTGAAGGCAGCGAAGAGGGCGTACTCCGTCAGGGTGTCGACAGAGAGGATGGTCTGCGCCAGGCCCAGCACGGCCGGCACCACCAGCGCCACCGTGTAGAAGCCCAGGAAACTAAAGTACATGGCCACGGCCTCCCCGAAGTACGCCCGGATCTCCTCTGTGGGGTGAAGTCATCATACAGTGTGGGGGGGTCATCATATAATGAGTGGGGGGTCATCATATAGTGAGTGGGGGTCATACAGTGCATGGGCATCATACAGTGAGTGGGGGTCATCATATAGTGAGTGGGGTCATCATATAGTGAGTGGGATCATCATATAGTGAGTGGGATCATCATATAGTGAGTGGGGATCATCATATAGTGAGTGGGGGTCATCATATAGTGAGTGGGGGTCATCATATAGTGAGTGGGGTCATCATATAGTGAGTGGGATCATCATATAGTGAGTGGGATCATCATATAGTGAGTGGGGGTCATCATATAGTGAGTGGGGGTCATCATACAGTGAGAGGGGGCATCATACAGTGAGTGGGGTCATCATACAGTGAGTGGAGTCATCATACAGTGAGTGGGATCATCATATAGTGAGTGGAGTCATCATACAGTGAGTGGAGTCATCATACAGTGAATGGTGTTATCATACAGTGAGTGGGGTCATCATTAAAATGAGTGGGGATCATCATACATTGAGTGGGGTCATCATACAGTGAGTGGGGTCATCATACAGTGAGTGGGGGGTCAACATACAGTGAGTGATGTTATCATACAGTGAGTGGGGTCATCATACAGTGAGTGGGGGTCAACATACAGTGAGTGATGTTATCATACAGTGAGTGGTGTCATCATACAATGAGTAGGATCATCATACAATGAGTGGAGTCATCATACAATGAGTGCGGTCATCATACAGTGTGTGGAGGACTAATGGTGAGGTTAATGGTGAACTCGTGCAGTTAACAGTGACATTGTTAGGTTAATGGTGACTTCGTGAAGGCCATAATGATGTCATGAGGTAAGCTGTACCATCAGGATGTAGTTTACATCATTCATATGGCAGTGACCTCGTGATGTTAATAGTGATGTCATGCTGTTAACAGTGACCTCATGTGGTTAATAGTGACGTCATGCTGTTAACAGTAACCTCATGCGGTTAATAGTGATATATACGGCTAAAGCTCATCATCATGCTGTTAATGGCAACATGAATGGTGTTAACGGTGGCATAGTACCGTTATTAGAGACATCACGGGGTTAATAAGGACGTCATACAAACGTCCTCGACTCAAGTCCATCCATCCAGCGGTCGACCCCCACAGACGCATTCATCAATTTTAACATGCTGATAATTCAAAACGGGAACTTTCTCAAATATAAAATATATATATAATATATTAGCATATTGCTGCATACATAGGCATAGGTTTGGTTAGGTGTGTTTAGGTTAGGGAGCCGGTCGGCCGAGCGGACTTGTGATCCTGTGGTCTGGGATCGATCCCAGGCGCCGGCGAGAAACAATGGGCAGAGTTTCTTTCACCCTATGTCCCTGTTACCTCTAGCAGTAAATAGGTACCTGGGTGTAGTCAGTCCAGCTGTCACGGGGCTGCTTCCTGGGGGGGGAGGCCTGGTCGAGGACCGGGCCGCGGGGACACGAAAGCCCCGAAATCATCTCAAGATAACCTCAAGATAGCAAAAATTGAAAAGGTTATGAAGTTATAAGCAGATGAAACGATATGACACCTTAAACGATAAGGTCATTATATATATAGTATAGATATAGATATATATATATAATAGAGAGATGATAGATATATAGATATATATATGTATATATATATATATATATATATATATATATAACTGAAAACTACCACCCCAGAAGTGACTCGAACCCATACTGCCAGGAGCAACGCAACTGGTATGTACAGGGACCGCCTTAATTTTCAGTTTGCATATAGTCCTGGGGGACCATTCAGGCTTGTGTCGCAAAGGTATTATATATATAGATATATAGTAGTATATATTAGAGAGATATATAGATATATATATATATTATATACTATATATATATATATATGATATATATATATACTCACCAGCTCGTAGCTGCTCTTAACAAAGACGATCCACCATAGCAACGGAAGGAGGAAAACACTAAAATTGAATCAAATAAAACAAAAATGTTACAGAACGAGAATCTAAATTCCTCACCAACAGTAAAAAATAAAAATAAAAAGTCCAATATTAAACTGTATCAAGTGAGCCGGACTCGCAAATTCATAAACCCAACCGCCCATCGAGGAACAAAAAAGATCACCACAAGGCTATAGCATGAAATTAATATTGTTGTATCTCTTTTTTTTTTGTGTGTGGTGTGGTTTGAAGGGGGTTAGGGGGGGGAGGAGGATGCCCGTCACTACCTCGAGGGGGCTGCAATTGTCTTGTCACGGGCTGCAGCCTCATGTATAACCCCAAAGGGCCGTAAATGCGCAGTTTAACATACGAATACCTTCAAGGCAGTGGTGGTGGTGGTGGTGGGGGGTGGCTGGAGGGAGAAGGAGGGAGGGGGCAGTTGGTGCACTAGTTGAAGGGGGAGTTAGAAGGTAGGATTGTTCATCTCATGCAACGTGTCGTTTCGGGGGCACACGCACCACACACCACACACACACACACGAGAGCAAAACCAAAAACCCCCCCCCCCCCCCACACCCCCCCCCCCCCCACCC
>WNGS01001312.1:45888811-45906818 GCA_020271785.1 Procambarus virginalis
ATATGATAGAGCCCAGAAGGCTCAGGAATCTGTACACCAGTTGATTGATAGTTGAGAGGCGGGACCAAAGAGACAAAGTTCAACCCCTGCAAGCACAATTAGGTGAGTACAATTAGTTGAGTGTACACACACACACACAACACACACACACACACACACACACACACACACACACACACACACACCCACACACACACACACACACACACACACACACACACACACTACTATCTTGAGATGCAACTAATGCTATTGGACCAGACAATGTATAACCATGGATGTTAAGAAAGGAGTCACAGGCCTTCAGTACACTTCCAGCACGGAGCTTTAATGATTCACTTTACCTGTCAGCTGCTGGAAGAAGACAAATGTTTACCAATATTCCAGAAAAGGATCAAGAGGAGGCACTGAACCACAGACTCGAATCACTGACAAGCCTACACTGGAAAAATGTACTCTGAAGAATAATAAAGTTAATTCTAATTAAACATTTAGAGGAGCTTAGGTATTTAAATACATATAAACATGGCTTTAGAGAAGGAAAATAATGTATTAAGAACATTATAGGGTTCGATAATAAAATAACGAATATAAACAAGACCGAGATTCGACAAATTGTATATTTCTGAATATACAGAAAGAGCCAAAGAGCCAAAGCTCAACCCCGCAAGCATAAATAGGTGAGTACAAATAGGTGAGCACACACACACACACACACACACACACACACACACACACACACACACACACACACACACACACACACACACACACACACAATTACACACACACACACACACACATGTATATGTATATGTAACCGACACACTCAGTTCAGGGATGGCAGGTCATGCCTCACAGGGTTACTTGAATTCAACGACCAGGCAACAAAAATAAGACAAGAAAGAGAAGGGTGGGCAGACTGCATATTTTTGGATTGCCAGAAAGCCTTTGATACAGTGCCACACAAGAGGCTAGTGCGAAAGTTGGAGATCCAGGTTGGAGTGAAAGGGAAGGTACTCCGGTGGATAGAGGAGTACCTAAGCAACAGGAGACAACGAGTCTGTGTGAGGGGTGAGGTCTCAGATTGGCGAGACGTTACAAGTGGAGTCCCGCTGGGGTCAGTCCTTGGACCTATACTGTTTCTGATATATGTAAATGATCTCCCAGAGGGTATAGATTCGTTCCTCTCAGTGTTTGCCGACGATGCATAAATTATGAGGAGGATTGAAACAGAGGATGATAGTAGGAGGCTACAAGATGACCTAGATAGACTGAGTGAATGGTCCAACAAATGGATGTTGAAGTTCAACCCGAGTAAATGCAAAGTAATGAAACTAGGCAGTGGAAACAGGAGGCCAGACACAAGATACAGAATAGGAGATGAAGTACTTAATGAAACAGACAGAGAGAAAGATCTAGGAGTTGATATCACACCAAACCTGTCTCCTGAAGCTCTCATGAAGAGAATAACGTCTGCGGCATATGCGAGGCTGGCTAACATCAGAATGGCGTTCAGGAACCTGTGTAAGGAATCATTCAGAATCTTGTACACCACATATTTAAGACCAATCCTGGAGTATGTGGCCCCAGCATGGAGCCCGTACCTTGTCAAGCACAAGACGAAGCCGGAAAAATCCCAAAGGTATGCCACTAGACTAGTCCCAAAACTAAGAGGCATGAGTTATGAGGAAAGGCTGCGGGAAATGCACCTTACGACACTGGAAGACAGAAGAGTAAGGGGAGACATGATCACAACCTACAAAATCCTCAGGGGAATTGATCGGGTAAACAAAGACAAACTATTCAACACTGGTGGGACGCGAACAAGGGGACACAGGTGGAAGCTGAGTACCCAAATGAGCCACAGAGACATTAGAAAGAACTTTTTCAGTGTCAGAGTAGTTAATAAATGTAATGCAGTTGGAAGTGATGTGGTGGAGGTTGACTCCATACACAGTTTCAAATGTAGATATGATAGAGCCCAGTAGGCTCAGGAATCTGTACACCAGTTGATTGACGATTGAGAGGCGGGACCAAAGAGCCAAAGCTCCACCCCCGCAAGCACAATTAGGTGAGTACACTCACACACACACACACACACACACACACACACACACACACACACACACACACACACACAAATGGAATGCACTTAAGGAACAGGTTGTGGAAGCAAATACTATTCATAATTTTGAAACCAGGTATGATAGGGAAATGGGACAGGAGTCATTGCTGTAAACAACTGATGCTCGAAAGGCGGGATCCAAGAGTCAATGCTCGATCCTGCAGACACATATAGGTGAGTACATATAGGTGAGTACACACACACACACACACACACACACACACACACACACACACATGGGGTTGGGAGCTCCTGGGTTATTAGTGAAGTGGGAAGGATAATCAGGCTACTTCGAAGTGAATAAGTGTAGACAAGTGAATGAAAACCTTAGAATTTGATTCAAACCGTAAGGAAATGAAGAAAAAGTCATAGCATAAATGAAAATAGGTGTTGAACGCATTATGGCAGTGTGAAGTAGTCGAGCAGACCTCACGCAGACTGTGACCTCACCAGCATCAGTCTGTGACCGACGTGACCTGACCCCGGCAGCAACCTTCGTACACCACTTGGGAAGATGCCTGGTGACTCACTCGCCTATATTGTGTATTACAGATCGGTAAGGTAATTGGAACGCCTGTGGGTAAGGTTGGTTATAGCAATGACTAGATCAGGAAGGGTATCTAGGTCCAGTTGTATTATGAATGAAGGAGAGGATAGGTTTGTAGAGAAGCTGATTGGGAAATTTGTGGAGAAGAGGGATGTTTGGATAGAGGATCTAATCCAAGGGATTAAACGTGAGATCTTTAATAAAATTTAGGACGAGGTTCAGAGACAAAAACAAGAGTTTTTGGACTATATTTAAGAAGAAATAAAAAAGAACAGGGAAGCATGGGAAAGTTAAATAACTCGGCTTGCAACTGAACTTGGCAGGAATAACAGCATATCCAGGGATGGGGGAGTAGTGGGGGATGGAGTAGCGTGTGTGGGAGGGATGGGGGTGTCCAGGAGAGAGGCGACCAGCATGAGAGTGCGTCACGAGAAGGCAGTCAATTATATTCCATAATTGATTATTTTTGTTGCCGCCGAAGGCGGCTAGTTTATTGTGCACCCCATACTCATCCTGTGAGCGGTAGCGCAAAAGCATTACAGAGGGCACAAAAGGTCTTTATCAGAACTCATCTTAGATTATTCATAAACAATTTCATCTATCCTTCACACCTTATAGTTACAATGTCAGCTAGTTACAGAGTAAGTGCTATTTCAAGAGCTACATATTTACAGTAAGTCATCATACATTAATGGTAGGTCTTATCGCTAATACATAATAGTTTGACCAATGGGGACATTACAGAGTCATAGGGGAGCTTCTGTTTATTATTAGTCCTCACAATACACTACTTGTTTCTGAATCTCATATGTCGTTCATCTACTGGAAGCGAAATGTGGATACAGTGCAAGGATTTCAGGTAATTTATCCATGGTAATAAGATAGGTTGCCATATCATACAGAGTGAGCTTAGATTTATCTCTAAATGGCTCAATTTTACTACAATCCAAGATATAGTGCTCGAGTGTGTGTCCCTGTCTTTGTCCACACACTTTACACTTTACTTCATCTAGATCCCTATACAAGCCGAACTGCCAGAGATACTTGTAGCCAAGTCTTATACGAGCTGTGACAACATCTGTTAGTCTACTGACTTTGTTACTTGCCCCATACACATGTTTTACTTCACACATTTCATTGTGATGAACAATGGACCTGCTAGTTCCAGTTTGCACAGTTCTACTTTCTTCAAATTCATCCAGGAGTTCTCGTCTAATGACATTTTTAAGGGACCTATTTGATAACTCAAGATTCCGTTCAATACTGTCTTTATTTACTGCAGCCTTAGCAAGGGCGTCAACTTTGTCATGTTCCTGCAGGCCAATGTGAGAAGGAATCCACAACATTTTTATATTTACCCTCTTGCTAAGTATTCTTATATATCTACGTCTAGCTTCCAAGACAAGCACGTTATTACTTGATTGCAAACTGTTTATTGCTCGTAGTGAGGAAAGGGAGTCAGAAATAATTAAGCTGTCTACTTCAGTGTTGTCAATAATTTCGAGTGCTACCAGTATCGCTACCAACTCGGCTTGCATTGTGGACGCCCAGTTACTAATTCGGATATTCCTTTGAATTGTGCTGCCATCGGGCTGATGAGCAATAACAGCACTTCCTGCCCTCCCTGTAGCTGTATTGAGTGATCCGTCAGTGTATATGGTCTGTGCAATGTTGTTTTCAGCTTGTATATTGTGAATGTGTTCTATGGTGCTTAATTTAGCAGCAAGCTGAGCATGAGGGTTGTTTGTGATTAGTTTCTTGGTGGGGTATGCAGGGTCAAAAGGTACTATCTGCCAGGGTGGAAGGAAGTGCTGTACTCTTTCATCTGTATATACATCGTGCAGTCCCATCATTTTAATATGAGTGGCTGTTCTTTGAATCCACTTAGACTCGCTAGTTCCATTTCGTATGTGTTCTAACAGAGCAACTGACACAATGTTGTTTTTGTTATCACGCAGAAGCTTTAGTCCCATCATAAGATTAATTTCAAATATTCTATCTCTAATGCTAAGTATATTTAATTCTTTCCGCATGTTGAGAACTTTGGTAGTTATAGGACAGCCAAGTATAATTCTGAGTGCTTCATTTTGCATTTTTTCAAGTCTATCAATACTTTTGCCATTTTGCAGGACCAAAGCTGGTGCATGATAGTCTATCAGAGACCTTATATACGCTAAATACATCATTCTTGCTATTCTAATATTAACACCATATTTCGGGCTGTACCCCACTACAGTTCTGAGAGCCTTGAGTCTGTCTCTACATTGTTGATGTAATTTATTGACTGCAGTTGAGTTACAAGGGACATAGACTCCAAGGTATTTGAAAGAAGAGACATAGTCTATTGGTATATTATCTATCTTAAGTTTTCGTGGGCCACTTTTGCGGTTGCCAATTTGTCTGTTAAATACCTTAGTTTTAGCAGCGTTGATTACAAGACCAAGGCTCTCACAAGCTGTATGTATACAATTTAAGACTGTTTGCATTTCGCGGTGGGTTTTAGTATGTACAAGGATGTCATCTGCATAGCTGATAGTGATGTTTGCCGGACTAGTTGGAATTGATTTTAGTAAAGCATTAATTAGAACATTAAACAAAGTAGGACTGAGTACTCCTTGTGGGGTGCCTAGTTGCATTACTTTAGTTTCACTCTTGTAGCCTTGGAACAGTGCAGAGGACTTCCGGTTGGTAAGATAGCCTCGTATCCATTGTAATAAATGTCCCCCTATATCCATTCTCGCTAATTCGTACATAATCACTTCCCTATTAGCAATATCAAAGGCATTTTTTAAATCAAGAAATGTTGTGTACTTGTGCCCTTTAACTCCATGAACAGTGAGAAAGGTTGTGATACAGTTGTGTACACTTTTACCATGTGTGAAACCATTGATATCAGGTGACATGTGCTCTTTAACTCTATACAATAATCTATTAAGCACCATTCTCTCAAAGGTTTTGCACATGCAACTGGTCAGTGAGATGGGACGGAAAGCATCAGGTTGGCCAGGCTTGGTACAGGTACCGTAAGACTGGTGGTCCATGATACTGGCAACTGCCCAGTGACATAACTGGCATTAAACAATTCTAATAATGGGTTACCGGGTACACGATGTAGGAGTCTTAGAATATCATAGGTGATACCGTCCTCACCAGGAGCAGTGCTACTGCCCCTGGAGAGGGCTGCATCCAATTCATAATCTGTATATGGAACATCACATTCATCATGTTGCTTGCTCAACATGAAATTTATGAGAGAATTTCTGTCTGTGGACCTCTCCTGCAATTTCTCCCTAGTGCTAGCTGGTAACATTCCAAAGCTGGAAACCTGAGCCCATTTTGCAATTAACTGATTAGCTTTCTGTTGCGGGTTTGGGTGTGAAACTTGTTACTATTTTTACCAATAATTTTGTTTATGCCTTTCCAGGCTTTGCCCAGGGAGTATGCAGGTTAAGTCCACTAACAAAACCCTCCCATTCATTTTGTCTCAGTTCAGTCATTCTCTCCCTTGCCGCTGCAAGCGCGGCCTGAAACAGTTTTAACATTTGAGGAGTTCTAAGGCTCTTATATGCTTTACCTGTCTGTCTAGCAATTGATTTAAGCTCTTTCAGTTTAGCATCATCATAGTACTGGTTGTGTCTGACCTGTTTTCCCAGTACGTCTTTTTGTTTGGTGTGACTGTTTTTGATNAAGACTGGTGGTCCATGATACTGGCAACTGCCCAGTGACATAACTGGCATTAAACAATTATAATAATGGGTTACCGGGTACACGATGTAGGAGTCTTAGAATATCATAGGTGATACCGTCCTCACCAGGAGCAGTGCTACTGCCCCTGGAGAGGGCTGCATCCAATTCATAATCTGTATATGGAACATCACATTCATCATGTTGCTTGCTCAACATGAAATTTATGAGAGAATTTCTGTCTGTGGACCTCTCCCGCAATTTCTCCCTAGTGCTAGCTGGTAACATTCCAAAGCTGGAAACCTGAGCCCATTTTGCAATTAACTGATTGGCTTTCTGTTGCGGGTTTGGGTGTGAAACTTGTCTACTATTTTTACCAATATTTTGTTTATGCCTTTCAGGCTTTGCCCAGGGGAGTATGCAGGTTAAGTCCACTAACAAAACCCTCCCATTCATTTTGTCTCAGTTCAGTCATTCTCTCCCTTGCCGCTGCAAGCGCGGCCTGAAACAGTTTTAACATTTGAGGAGTTCTAAGGCTCTTATATGCTTTACCTGTCTGTCTAGCAATTGATTTAAGCTCTTTCAGTTTAGCATCATCATAGTACTTGTTGTGTCTGACCTGCTTACCAGTACTTCTTTTTGTTTGGTGTGACTCACTATTTTTGATGGCCTCATAGGTTTTATTTACGAGGTCATCATAAAACTGTTGTACATTCTCAGGCTCATAATTGTTATACCAATGTTCTATGCTGTCTATAAAGAATTTTTCTTGCTCTTTCCTTACTGTTAGCCTGCGTCTATTCTGCTTAGTGCCAGGTAGGTCAACATTAGCCACGTGTATGTTAGCTGTTATGGCTAAATGGTCAGACATTAAGTCATCCATAATATCAGTCTCATGAGTTGTGTATGACAGGTTAAAGCCAATGCACCTATCTAGGACTCCTCCATATATTTGCGTTGGTTGATTCTTACTGATAATTTGAACATCACCATATGCATCGAGAAGTGCCAACAATCTTCTCCCGTTGGTGTTTGTGAGTTGATCCCCTAATTGTTTGTGTTTAGCATTTAAATCCCTAATTAATATTGTGGAATCAGTATGTGCAAAACTAGGTAGGTCAGTATACTGGAGGAGGCCAGTAGGTGCATAGGCATTTAAAACATTAAGTGTAGAGTTACCAACGTGTAACCGGATACCATGATATTGAAACCCCTCTCGTTGTTGGGCGGGAAGTGGCTCATGTGGCAAGGATTTTTTAACATACATGAGACACGTATTTTTTGACCTGGGATTATAACACTGATAACTAGGCAAATTCTGCGGGGTTTTACCTGCTCATCGACAGCACTATGCGTTTCTACGTGGAATAGTTTACCTCTGTTCATAGCGCACGACGTTGATGAGGCTGGGGTGTGGGGAGCCGTGGTGGGTGAGCCCAGCTGGTGTGAGGGCTGGGACACCCCCTGCTGGGGTCTCCCCTGGGGTACTGGCCGCATGGGAGCACATGGTGGTACCCCAGGTTGGTGTGGCCCGCACTCAGTTAATACTCTCAGTGTCCTGAAGAGTGGTTATCATCGTCTTTTGGGGCATGATTTCCTTATTTTGTTCGGCTATCTGATTGGTCAGCTTTTCCTCAATTTTACTTTGTTTTTTCTACTGTATTCATAAGCTCACTAGTTTTCTGTGCCTGATCCGGACCCCCCGACCAACATGAATTGGTAGGGACTACAACTGTGTCATTCGAGCTACTAGCCGTGGCGTTGGAGTGGTTGGGTAAGGCAGGAGAGTGTGACGGAGTGACCGGTGGTGGCACAGCAGATGAGCCAGGGTGGTTACTGGCGCCCCCAGCTGGTGTACCCCGGGCAGCCCGTCTCGGCGGGAGTGTGGTACAGTCCTCATGCCAGGTGGGAACTCCTTCCACGTGACAGTTTGCACACCTCAGTTTCAGTGCGCCACCCTTTTTAGCATCACACACAGACGTTGCAGGCTTTCTGGCATGTTGGTATGGAGCGGCATGTTGGTTCCAGAGCGGTGTAGCACAGTGCCAACACCGCTTATCAATAACACCGGTCCTTGCAGGATCAGCATTAAACCGGTGGCACTTGTAACACCTGCGACTGGGAGGGTTGTAAATCTTCATTATTAGTTGCCGATCAAGACATGCTTCACTCACTTCCAGTCTATAATGCAAATACTCCCTAAATCAATGTATCCAAAACGCTTTACCTAACATTTCCTAGATCTAACAATACTTAAACTCTCTATATAAAATTTGCATATATTTGAAATGAAACTGTTTGGTATTACACTGTACGCTAACAAAGTAGATTCTAAATCTTGCACTGTGCATCAAGTATGTATAATTGATATGATAATTATGATATCTGTTTTTCTATTTAGATTTACAAGTGCTTGAAGATCTAACGTTAAGTAACAGATAATTACTCTGCATGAATTTTTAATGTATCATTGGCTATTTATGGTGCAGTCAATTCTGTTGCATTTAGCCAAATGTTTAGTCCAACACAATGATAGCGTATGTAGGCCTACAATTATTATTTATGTAGAAAAACGTAAAAAACTGCTACAGTGCAACCTATTGATAGCTGTCAGTGCAAGCCTAGTGCTCATGTGCCTGTAGGAGCCCATCCTCGGAGCAAATTCATTACCTTGAGCACCACATTGCTATCAAACCACCTGGATAGTTATCTAGATATTTGTCAGGGTCTGAAAACATATTATGGCTCCAGTAATAGTCTACTTGTAAACTGGCAAGAGTATCTTTGTCCTGAACAGAGAGCATTCTCAAGTTTAACTTTATTGTATTATAAATCACTGGTTTAAAATATAAAAGTGTATGCTGAATTTTTTTTCTTTTAAGCAGCTCTTAGAATTTGGTTTTCTGTAAACAAAATTCAAAGAGTGCAGTTTAATAGTTTTGAATTCCATATTTCAGATTTTGGGCAATATTGCACCATATTAATGTAACCAAATGTAATGAAGCCTAACCTAACTAAACTTTAAATACAGTAACCTTAACCTAACCTAACAATGGCTAGAGTAAATAATAGCACCAATTATGAAGGCGTTCTCATTCCATTCTGTGAGATTTCCATCCTATTTAGAAGAATCAAGTGTCAAATATTGCTGCATTGAGTAGCACTTGGTTTTTATTACTTTTATTGATAATGGATATATACGACACTTGTATTCCATGGAAAAAATGAAGCTGAATTTCATTAGCTAGTACACTGCACACCTTCACTGAATGTACACTGAAGCACATTCAGTTTGGTGAGGGGTGGGAGCTCACTCATTTTGTTTATAGACTGCCTGCTGGTAGCACTTACTGGCTCTCCAACAGCACGTGACAGTTTGTTTCTCAGCAGTGCTGGTACTGTAATTATCTAAGTGAGATGACCAGACCACACACTAGAATGTGAAGGGACGACGACGTTTCACATTCTAGTGTGTGGTCTGGTCAACATACTTTAGCCACGTTATTGTGACTCATCGCCTGCATACCTAAGTGAGAGCTACACAAGCAGTATCCTGTCTTCTCAGTACTTTGTCATATACTGTAACACCGAAACTACTGACATTTCTGGCATCTACCACCACCTCACCCAACTTGTTCCAACCACAAAAATATAACTTTCTAATGTATTTTGGCAGCTTTGTTTCCTTAGCTTGAGTCTGTGACCTTATGTTCTTGAAGTTACAGTTTTCAAGTCATGAATCTTTATGATCTTAACACTTGGTTAGCTGTAAAATCCCTTTGTATAAGGCAGAAAGTTTAAATTCTTCCTGAATTTTGATTCTTGTGCATAAGTGAGCGTCAAGAAACATCCTCATGACTTCACTCGTTGTTTTAATGCTTTCAGCCTAGTGCTGGTGAAGTTTACAGGTTGTAGGATGTGGTAGCCAACTAGGGGATGAAATAAATATATAGAACAATTACAGGGGGGGGGGTATATATTTAACATTAATACCAATGTGCTTACCAGAAAGATTAAAAACATGTGTAAAACTCATTAACTACACATATAGACTACAGTACATATTAGTCAAGTTATTTTGTGATAAAAGCAGTTCAAATTTAACTTCAGCAGTTTGTGGTGCCTTATTTATACATTTACAGAATTTTCAGGACTGTGTATACGTTGAACAATTTTGTAATGCTCGTTCAGTACCTAGAAATGATAAGCTGATAGCCACATGATACCATAGATCAGCCGATATGTAATCCTCCACTCTCGTACAGTACTGATAAGTTTAAAATTTCAATAACGTTTAGCTGGGAGGAAATGCATACAGGCAAAGTATCTACGCAGTTATTAAAGCTTATAAAGCCAGTGTGGGCATGACAAACCAAATTTGGTGTAATGACTTGGTCGGAAATTTAATAAGGTTGATGATTTACTGGTAGAGTATCTGAAGTTTATAGCAGACCCACTAGTAAAGGTTTTGAAAACCAAGTCAGAAACAATCTTAGACTTAATACAGTACGTGGTACACCTAAATATTAAATCTCTTTGCTAATTTCTTGTTTTCCAGGTATAATTTTGTATTAGAAATAATCCAAATTTAGAAATGGCTATAAATCTGGCAATCTTTTTTTCAGGATTCTTAACTGTGGTGGCTGTGTGTGCTGCAGTGGGCAAGTGTACTCGGCAGAAAAACAAGGATCCCCCTCAAAGCAACAATCTGGACCGTCCTCCATCATACAGAATCTCTTGGAGAAGGTCCTTCCTACGCCGCTACCGATCCCAGTAAGTGTATATAGTATGCGGTACTTACATTAGCTCTTTTGCTATGTCTTTACTCATATTTTTACTTATTATCAGAAAAAAAAAATGTTACACATTCAGGTAACATTTTTTATTATAATTGCATTTATTATTCATTTCAGTGCATCAAATAATGAACTAACAGAACTAACACTTGTTAACAATGGAACTCAGGCCAATGAAACTACCCCGCAAGACCGTATTGCTCTCTACACTCAACCCATTCTCATCAACGCAACACAGCTCTCATCCCTGCAAACCATGTCCCACACCTCTCTAAATATGGACAACCATAATGCAACATGTCCTGAGGACATGTTTTCTCCAACTCTTACCACCATTGGTACTACACGTCACACTGTATCTCTCTCTAATCTCTTGGATCCACCTAGCTACGACGCCGCTTTGGCTAACATGGATGAACATTCGATCAGAAAGCTGAAATCAGAGATATATCTACCTTCATACAGCTCAACTGAACCTCTAAAGTGATACAGTATAAAAAATATGCATTATCTCAATTTAAAAAATTTCCTCAATTCTGTATTTTGTTTGGTTTATTTATAAGGTGTGAAAATACTTTATTAATAATTGAATAAGCAAAATTCGGAAACAGAAAAATCAAACTTATATTGTGATAGCTCTTTTTTCTTCATATATCTGAATTTTTAATGACCTAGAAAAGCTAATAAGTAATGAGCTACATTTTATTTTCTGCAAACCTTACCAAAGATAGTTTAACATGGACATAATTGTACTTGCCCAATGACTGAATGATTATGCTAAGGTTGTGAATCATATATACAACACAAAGGCAATGATTGAAAATACTTACAATAAGGTAGACTGTTTACCCGATGACTAAATACTCGGGCTAAAGTTGTATACTGGTATCATACACAACATGAAACAATGAGTAAAAGCTCACAATAAGGTTGACTGCTTGCCAATGATTTAATGCTTATGCTAAAGTTGTGTATTATATATACAACATGAAGGCAATGAGAGAGAAAGAACCTATGATTAGGTGGACAATACGTTACCAATAGGTTCTAGCAATTCACTTGGTAGGATAATGAGTCTACTCGTTTCCAATTATTGAAACGTCTATCATCAACAGTTTTTTCCTTTTAGTTTAATATTACATGGTCACAATTCTAGGTCAATAATATAAAAACCAGCATAGAATGTAATGAAATGCCTCTTTCTGGTAGAAAGGCTCTGTGAAGCTATCTCACTGAGATAGCTCCCCACTACTGGGTCACATCAATCACTGTAGTTCTATTTGGCTTACTGGAAACCAGAGCCAGAACTTGGCTCTCCCTCATCCTTAGGTTCTGACTTTGGTCTCCAGTGGGCCAAACAGGACTCCTGTTACTGATGTGACCCAGCAGTGGTGAGCCATCTCAAGAGAAATGGCTTCAGGAAGTCACCAAGGGTGGTAGAAATAAGGTCTTTAAATTTAAGTGCTGAATCACTAAATAAGATGTGGCACTTGGCCTTGAACCAAAAAACTTATTGTGCTGACTCTGTCTTAGAGTGTTATAGTACAGTATTGCATTTTATGGACTAGGTCCCCACCCCACCAAGTTTGTTTGCAAGTTTGCCCAGTCAGTGTGTAGGGACAAAGTATTTATAAGCCAATTGTTTCATGGGGGACAGATTTAAAGGAGAGTGTATACTACATGTCTGAACTATGTAACAACTTCATTAGTTTGTGGATCACCATTAGGTCTCAATACTAATGCAGAGAAAACATCTACATGAAAATAACTACAGTACATGACAATACAGAAAATAATCTATATGTCTGATCTATACTGTAAATTTATTCATGATAAAATGTTGATATATACTCTACCTTTTTTACACATTTAGACAATTATGTACAACTCTGGAGGGAAACCAATCCTAACAAATATACATACCATATTTTGTCATTTTCTAACCATAATTATGTACAGTGTATATAACAACATTACTACCAATGCACATATGACACATTTTGCCATCTAATTCTGAAGGAAACTTAGTGAGAACCGATTATAGCGAACTAAACAATTGTTATACGAGACTTACAAGTCTATTTTGTATAGCAATGCAGCTACTTAATATTCATGGTTATTAATTTAAAAGGCATAAATATGCCTTTAAATTATGGTAACAAATGTAGAACTCATTTCATATATCCCGATTGTTATTTTTTTAAATAAAAGTTACAAATATTTTTTACATTTTATTTACAAAGATGGTTTCACTCCTCCCTTTGCTATGGTTGAGTATATAATTTACCTTAGTCGAGGGACAGGAAGGCTGCTAGGCTTATCAAGGTCCCTACTCCAAACCAACTTAAGTGCTAGCCTTAAGTACTAGCAGCCCACAACAACTCCTGAATACTTATTTACTGCTAGGTGAACAGATGCATCTGGTAAAAAGAAACAGTGTCCAAATGCTACTGTCCTGCCATGGGAATCGAACACAGGCCCTTTTAGATGTAAGCCGACTGCTCTTATCACTGTAGCTAAAAATTGAGGACCCTAGGTTCATTCCCAGACATGAGAGAGAAATGGCTAATAATGTTTTCTTTCTCCTGATGTTTCTGATCACCTAGCAGTGAATTGGTACCTCACATTCTGTACAGAATAGGTTCCTGTCCCCAACAATAGGAATTATATGTACTATATGTATACTAGACAAGTAATCTCAAAACAATAATTACACTACTGTACTCTACAGAAAACTTCCAATAACACCGAAGTTCAACATATTTACTAACTGGAATAGCTCACTCTCAGCCTTTGCTAACTAAAACAGCTCACACTCCTCCTTTACTAACTGGAACAGCTAGCTCTTAACTTTTACTTGCTGGAACAGCTTGCACTTACCATCTACTAACTGGAACAGCTTGCACTTACCATCTACTAACTGGAACAGCTTGCACTTACCATTACTAACTGGAACAGCTTGCTCTTACCATCTACTAACTGGAACAGCTTGCTCTTACCATCTACTAACTGGAACAGCTTGCACTTACCATCTACTAACTGGAACAGCTTGCACCTACCATCTACTAACTGGAACAGCTTGCACTTACCATATACTAACTGGAACAGCTTGCTCTTACCATCTACTAACTGGAACAGCTTGCACTTACCATCTACTAACTGGAACAGTTAGTAGATGGTAAGAACAATGAACAATGGAACAGAACAATGGAACTCTTACCATTTACTAACTTGCCCGGAAGGCTATGCCCGAATTTTGCCCAAAATGCTATGCGTGCTAGTGGTTTTACAAGAATGTAAAATCATCATTACTATGTACTCTCTTAACCCCAATGTACATTCTTGTATACATATAAATAAATATAAATAAATAAATAAACTGGAACAGCTCTCTCTTACCATTTACTAACTGGAACAGCTCACTCATCATCTTTGAGACCAATCAAGAGGGGCATCAGCATAGGCTTTCTTTTCTGCATCTTGTGTTTGAGAAGCATTTCTTAGCAACTTGAAAACTTGATACAAGTCATGAACGTCTCATTCTTGAACTTTTTCTATTAAAAGTTCATTCATTCATTCTTACTGAGCAATCCAGTTTCATAAAATATATTTTGGAATGGTTGCAGCCACGATCATTTGGCAATAACATCGTTTGGCTCCTCATCTTGAAAACTTGCCTTGTGGAAATTTTCATCCATTACAATTTTACTCAAAGACCAAATTTGTTATGTATCTTTGTTTCTATCTCAAGGTTATATGTCCTAGTTCCCAGATCACTGTAAAATGTGCTTCATTGACTTTCATTACATTTAATAACATATCAATAAGCTTCTCATCCTCTTGCTTAAAACTTTAAAGTCCCAGTTTCTTTGAAAAAAGTTTGGTTTCGATATATTGAATTTGATGAATCCATCAAGAATTGTTTTTATCTGGTGCTTTATTCTTAAGTAAGAAGCCGTTTGTTAAATTGTTAAATTATTAAATTATTTAGAATTATTTTTTAAATAACATTTACTCAAATAGTGGCATAAAAGGCACTTTCACTGCATTCTAGTGTATTTCATAGACATTTGTTACTACAAATATGGTCCAGTGAAACCTAAGTCAATTCATATTTCTAAGTCATACAGAGGTTCTGTGGCTACTTCTATACTGGGAATGCACTTCATTCTAGCATGAATACACAGTACAGTATAGGGGTGCTAGCATTTACATTTTCCATCACTACATATAAAACTCTAAATTATTTAGCATTAACTAATTATTATCATGGTGTGTGCCAGGAGCACATTTCTCCAATAACCCATTTAACATGTATGAACAATGAAAGAGCTTTAATTTTGTTGTTATATTAGATGTCTAGCTTACTGCAAATACAGTTTCAAAGTACAGCTGGCTTCATTCTTGACTCACAATCAGGGATTTCAGGCTCAATTCTCAGCAGGACTAAAATGTTCAGCACACTTCCTTCACCTAATACTTCTGTTCATCTAGCAATAAATAGGAACCCTGAGTTAGGCAACTGTTGTGGGACTAATTCCTGGCGAGGGTCAGTTGTTTGACCTAGCGGGGACCTTAATACAAGCCTAAAGTTAAAGCTTCTTTTCCAGACAAGACAAATTATCATTAAACTGAACAGTATATCAATCACCACACATTTACTCTACAGCAGAATTATTTAAATAAATACATGTACTGTATATTATATGGCCTCAATTATTTTTTGTTTATTTATACAGTACAGTATATACAAGAATTCTCACAGTCTTGTACAGCTACTTGTATGCGTAGCATTTCGGGCAAGTCCTTAATCCTATGTTCCCTGGAATACGACCCCTGCGAAGAATCGTTTTTACAACCAAGTACCCATTTTACTGTTGAGCTAAGCAGAGGCTATAGTTAAGGATTTGCGCCCAGTAAATCCTCCCCGGCCAGGATACAACCCAGGACAAAGCGCTCGCAGGATGCCAGGCGAGCGTCTTACCACTACTCCACGGAGACTGCCGAGATTTATTTATACTCAAAATGTTCTTGTGACTTCATTGCATAAGTGTAACCTCTTTGTATAAATGCTGTGCAACTTTGAAATTAATAAGTAATAGAGATAATAAACTTTCTGGTACAAGTAAAAACTACTTTTTATTACCTGGTGCAGTCCCAGCTTCAGCAGCTAAAACTTCCCTCACAGATGATTGTATGACTACTCACCCATCTCCATTTCGTGAGTATGGTGTCTTACCTTTTCCTTTTTTTCCACTTCCATCCATTCTCCTTTCCTGTAATAAAAATCTGCAATTACACTGGGATTTTTTTCACAAACATTAGAACTAAAAATTATGATAAATTAAGAACTTTTATATATTTTTTTTAAAGTAATATTAAAATATCGATTAATCTCCTAAACTATGGCGGAAATCATTTACTCCATACAAAATGTCTTACTGACAAAAAGGAGAAAGAAAAGGGAACTAGATGGACGACGCAGGTATGTAGTAAAAAGAGCTGTAATAACTAAGTGAAACCTTTGGTGAAGGTATAAATCCATGATGAAAATCATGGATTAAGAGATATATATATATAAAAGGGCATTAAATTCAACTCCTCCTCTTTCTCCAGAAATCAAATCAACCCAAATAACTACAAACGAAAACTTGCCCAAAACAAAGCTCCTAAGTTGTTCTATGCCTACATAAGAAGCCAAAACAAAGGGACTCCTTTACGGGCTCACCATACATGGAAATTTCTTTACGTGCTACATGGAAATTTCTTCCGGGTAACTGAATCTAAAATAACAACAAGAAGGAACTCCTGGTTCAACCTTGACGATGAGCGGATGTCTGGACACCAGCTCCACTTGGGACCACTGACTTACATTTCATTACATGTTATTACCCATATGGTTTGATATTGTCTTGTGGCATTCCTATTCAACGGTCCAGAATGTTACGACATAGGGCACCTTTGCCGTTGCAGCCCCTAAACCAGCAACAACAACCAAATCAAAGGACTCGGTATGACCTTTAATAGATGAAACTTACCAAGTTTGTTTTGGGCTTTAAGGCCTATATCAGACCTGCCATTTAGTCTCATGGAGAAAATGTTGTTGTTGTTGTTGATTTAGGAGCGACGACGATCATGGGATCGGATGTGCCCCGGCATACCCATTAAGAGTTAATCGTGAAGCCCAGAAAGGTCAATCGCCAAGCCAATCGCGAAACGAATGACGCCAATCACTGGAAACTAATATTCCTCGCGGCAAAGAAATGCAGAAATGCAGACAAGCAGATAATTGGGGAGCCTCATGGTGACAAGCACCGGCCCCGCCCCACACAGAGAACACCGGGTAGCAAAATAAAAAACTCGGCCCCCAACTAAAATGTAAAAGTCATCCAGTGCCCCCTGGCAGAGCAGAAGCCAGCCGCCCACCACGACTGAGGGCACTACGGGAGCCCATCAAAACCCACCAACTCCCAGCACCTCTCGGCCAAGCTGGCGCCGGACACCGTCACTCTTCCGGGAGAACCAGCCAGAACACATAAAAAACCTATCAACAATCCCGTGACCCATGGAGAAAATGGTCTCCGTTGTTGTTGTGTTTTAGATTCAGCTACTCGGACAAAAGTTCCAAGTAGCACGGGATATGAGATCGATCTCGAACCCATTGTTGATGTGAAGATGTGCACTGAATTTTTTTTTTTTTTTTTGATATATACAAGAGTTGTTACATTCTTGTACAGCCACTAGTACGCGTAGCGTTCGGGCAGGTCCCTGGAATACGATCCCCTGCCGCGAAGAATCGTTTTTTTCATCCAGTACACATTTTACTGTTGCGTTAAACAGAGGCTACAGTTA
>WNGS01001312.1:45907818-45958363 GCA_020271785.1 Procambarus virginalis
GATGAACGGACCGAAACGTCTCGTCCCTTCATTTTCTATGTGTGGTCTGGTCAACATATTTCGGCCACCACGTTATTGTGACTTCATGCTTCAATTATATATATATATATATATATATATATATATATATATATATATATATATATATATATATATATATATATGACTATTATCTACAGCTGCTATTGTATTATTACTATACTACTACCACCATTACTATTGCACAGTGTTGTACCAATACCTATCACAACTCAAATTATTTGTTCAATTTGTTACAATTTGTATGTAAAAATATGTTTGATTAACACTGCTGTACACCTGTTGTAACGATTTGACTAAGGGAGTGTAATTATGAGGCGCAAGCACTAAGTCAATATGGCTATACAGCACCTGAAGGGAAACGAGGATAGGAGATAGGATAAAAGGATGGGGTGAAGGGACACAGCTGAAGGAAGATGGAAGAAAAAACCTTTGATTATGTAGCCTCGTCCTCTCAGTTCTCACGTCACAAAATTTTGTACTCAATTAACCTAATCTAATCGAGCCCAAGAAAACGGACTTTTGCGAGCCGCTATGATTTATAGAACAGTATATTTTGGCCGTTGGGGATTTATGCTTCTAAATACGATATGGTATTCGAGTGCAATTCGATGTGATTATGTATAAAACTTAAGCTGAAGCGTGGCTAGTTTTCCGTGTTTTAAGCCATCAACATGGATACAAGTCACATTGTACACAAGAAGGTTCGTCAACTGATTTCGTCAACCTAACCTTACCGGACCCAATGTAACATTACCCGGCCTATCCTAACCTAACATTACCCGGCTTAACCTAACCTTACCTTATTATTGGATGAGGATATTCAGCATTTAAATAATAATCGCTAATACAGCACAAAATTCAGTACTCATCGCTAACAATATAAGACTATTATTCACTAGGACTAAATTATTGTTGGTAATTGGTCAGTAAGCTCTTGTATGGCATGTAAGCATCCATGGAAGATTATAGACTCAGATAATGACCTTTTGTGCCCTCTGAAATCCTTTTTTTTGCGCTACAGCTCACAGGATGGGTATGGGGTGCACAATAAACTAGCCGCACAATCATAGAGCCTCATAAGAGGCTTATAGGCCTTAAACCACAGTAGAACGCCAAATAAGTTTGTACTCAATTATCTCAATGTACAATGTCATTTCATAACTACATCCTGGTCAGCAGTTGACCTAGGGAGGGGGGGCATATTTAGGCATTTAGGCATATTCCCTAGATATGCCTAAATACAGAATTCCTGACCCCAACAATGATAATTATATTCTATGTTCAGATGGCAGCCCATCCTCCTGAAATTATAGTACTCAGAGTAACTGAGAACATGTGGTCTAAGGCGTGTGCTTGGGAGTACCCAGAGTACAGGTTCGAATCCTCGTCAAGGCTCCTTTTCTGATTTTCCTATTGATACATCACGTTAATGTGATTTATCTGTGAACTTATAATAACTATTTAGTCCGAAATACCCAAACTTAGGTATTCCTAGGCCTAGTATTGCACATATTTGTACTGTATCCGGCCTATGATAGTGTGTATTATACATAGGATTGCTAGGAGCGGTTAGGTTAGAAGAGGCCAGGTTAGGTTAGGAAAAGTTAATTTGGGTTAGCTTAGGACAGGCTATGAGACGTTAGGTTAGGTTAGGTTTGCTTAGAAGAGATTAGGTTAGGAAAGGTTAGGTTAGGTTAGGTCTTATATTTATGTTGCGGTAAAAAAACGATCATTTAAATGTTTTAATTACACTGGGAGAATAAATCTTCCTGTACTAAGCTTCTTGTTGTTGTTGTCTCAAAATACCACTGTTAACAGTTCATAATTAGTTTAATTAATTCATTATGGAACAGTGACAAAAATTTATGTACAAAATCTACATTTCTTTTCTGAATAATTGTATGCATAATTTTTCTATTTAACAATAAAGGCTATAATTCGTATATTTGGCAATTGAACAATTTAAAAGAATATAAATTACCTAATTGGACATTTTAAAGTATGATAATTTTCAGACAAGACTGAAAATATAATATATATATATAATGGGTATAAAGTGTAAGCGTTAAACCTGTCTCACTATAGTGTGTGAGGAGCGCCGGGGCCGCCCAACCCAACTGGTGGAGCCTCGCGGCAGCTTGTCCTTCTCGCGTTTATATATGGAATGCCAAAGAAATTAAGAGGCTTGGCACCGTTCCTGTAACTCTCGTTGCTTCATCATCTCTATTATACTGCGGGTGTCGGCTCTCTGCAACGTGTGTGTGTGTGTGTGTGTGTGTGTGTGGGGTGCTTTACAGTCTAACCTAACAAGATATACATGTACACAATTCCTCACACAACGCCTGTATGTTGTAGCGACGACTATATAGCCTCTGTAAACGGTTGTAATTTCTAATTTAACCGGATGACTAAACCGCTGTATTTTCTCCGCTTGTAAATTGAATCTCATCCATCCTGGCCGACGGTGAGCAAGGGCATATAGACATATGAGGACATATGAGGTCTTGCTAATCACGACTCGCAGGGAATGAATTTAGGAATACTTTACTTGTATATCTAATAATGTTCCTTTAACGCAGTAAACTCAATTAGAGATTAAAGAACACACGAAATAAATGAATTAGCTATACAACCCTCTTGATCATGATACTTGACCTTAAATCCTTAACAGAAGGTATCATGAATCCTACACTCCTCACAAACTAGTGAATAAATGAAGACTAATTAAATTGCAAAATGATGCTTCATACATTATTTACATACATATGCAGAGTCTTCATAAAATACATACAATTTCAACACTGATCATACTGACCTCAAGGCAACATTTAATTATAAATCCATAAAAAAATACAACTCAAATAAATTAAATAATCGATAAAAAGTTCGAATCTGCTTCGGAAGCTTCCCCCCTCCCCCACACACACGATGACCTCTAGTAAGCTCCAGCATTATACAACCAATCGTTTTAGGGCATGAAGTCGAGGACTTAAGAATGTGGACGATTTTCAGGCTGCCAGGTAATGAACCAGGATTATCAAGTGTATGTGTTTTTCCAAGTCCCGGGCCAATGTGTGTGTGTGTGCGTGTGTGTGTGTGTGTGTGTGTGTGTGTGTGTGTGTGTGTGTGTGTGTGTGTGTGTGTGTGTGTGTGTGTGTGTGTGTGTGTGTGTGTGTGTACTCACCTACTCACCTAGTACTCACCTAGTTGTGCTTGCGGGGGTTGAGCTCTGGCTCTTTGGTCCCGCCTCTCAACCGTGTCAATGTGAGTAGGAATCCACAGGGGAGAAAAACTGACTCGATCATTGATAATTTCATTTTATTGTCTAGCTTCAGACCCAAGGACAGTTATGCCTTGGGAGCTGAGTGCAGTCAAGGATGACAAGGAGTCACAAATAACGTGTCGACTTTGGACTTTTATACCAGTTCGAGTGCCAGAATTATGGCAAGCAGTTCTGATCAACTGTCTGTCTGTCTGTCAACTGTCTGTTCTGTCTGTCTGTCAACAAACCTTTATTTTTATCGATTGTGTGAGTGTGTGTGTGTGCGTGCGTGCGTGTGTGTGTGTGTGTGTGTGTGTGTGTGTGTGTGTGTGTGTGTGTGTGTGTGTGTGTGTGTGTGTGTGTGTGTGTGTGTGTGTGTGTGTATGTGTGTGTATGTGTGTGTGTGTGTATGTGTGTGCACACACTCACCAGGGGCACACATACAACAGCAGCTGAGTGTGAGTTAACAAGCTATAAAGTGTCTACAAGTACCAGTGCGTTAATATTCCCTACCGTGGTCAGATGATGGGGTCACTGCTGGTGATGGGGGGCTTATAACAGGTTCGTGAACCATAAACTACTATTCCAATACGACCACGGCAGGCAGACAGCCTTGTGGTTGCCCCCCACCTCTCACACCAACCACTGGCTAGAGGTTCCGAACCTCACAACCGTATCACTAATGCCACTTACACAACGTGAACCTGCCCTCTCTCCAGCTCCCCTCACTGTGAGAGGTTCAAGGTGATAGCCGGCAAACCTCCGACCGAGAGCCTGAAATAGAACTACCTTTGCCTTTGCGAGAAACCTAGTGCTACCAGCATCCAAACAGGTGCTCTACGTTTTCTTTGTTTTCTCTCCGCGTGAAAGAAAACTTGCTATTATGCTAAACTATTGTAAATGGTTGATCACCCCCCCCCACACTAGAAAGTAAAGGGACGACGACGTTTCGGTTCGTCCTGGACCGTTCTCAAGTCGATTGTCTTGAGAATGGTCCAATATTGTAAATGGTATGCAAGTTTACGCAGGCGAGCTATTTATTTTACATGATTTACCTGAGGGCCACTAACTCTAGTAGCCTCGTCGAGGACAGGAAGCCGGCGGCTTATCGACCTCTCCACCCCATCTGCATTGATAATCTTTGCCATTTATTTATATACAAGAAGGCACATCGGGTTGTGAGAGTGCATACATTGATGATTGAGTGTTACATTTTTACAAAGCCATTTCACATTCATAGCGTTTCGGGCAGGTCCTTAAGCTAATCAATAAATAAAATAATAGATGGACATGGTAACAGAATTTTAATTTAGCATAATAACTACATTATAAATTGATAGATGTTACTGATGAAGTTGCATGTCTTTACTGATAAGCTGGATGAGTGAGTATAGCACAATATACAGTGTGAGTTAGTAGCCCAAGGTGGGATATTATGGAGAGGAAATTAGGTACTTTTTTGTTCTACTTTTGAATAAAGTACAACTTTATTCATTTGGACAATTGTTGGACATTTTTTAATTCATTAGGGTATGGAATGTTTGAACGAATTTAGTCTGACTAAGAATATCAAAGAGATATTTATTTCTGGTGTGGTGCTCATGGGTTCTATCACATCTATCAAGGAAGAGTTTCAAATTAGGATTAGAATCAAGGAATAAGGATTTAGTTTAGTTTAGTTATTATGCACCTCATACCGATCCTGTGGGGGGTAGTGGACCCAATACCGATCCTGTGGGCGGTAAGGAACCCCATGCCCATCCTGTGGGTGGTAGCTAGTGGACCCCATACCCATCCTGTGGGTGGTAGTGGACACCATACCCATTCTGCGAGCGGTAGTGAACCCCATACTCATTCTGTGGGCGGTAGTGGACCCCATACCCATCCTATGGGCGGTAGTGGACCCCATACCCATCCTATGGGCGGTAGTGGACCCCATATCCATCCTGTGGGCGGTAGTGGACCCCATACCCATCCTGTGGGTGGTAGTAGACCCCATACCCATCCTATGGGCGGTACTAGGCCCCATACCCATCCTATGGGCGGTAGTGGACCATATACCCATCCTGTGTGCGGTAGTGGACCCCATACCCATTTGGTGGGAGGTAGTAGACCCCATACCCATCCTGTGGGCGGTAGTGCAAAAGGTTACAGATTCCTATAATTAGCTCAGAAACTGAACCTCTAACTTCATTTAGCTAAGCAAGTTACAGTCTTCTTGTAAGTATAAATAGCACTTGAATGTGTGGAGTGAGTGTATATTCAGCATGTTCAGAAATTTAAACAGAGAGGCTGTGTGTTGTCTGAAGACAGAGTTTATTATGGTTCTGATAGCAGATTTTTGCTGAGTGATGATGGATTTGTGGTGATTTGCAGTGGATGAACCCCATGCACAAGATACCGTATGTTAGATAGGGATAGTAATATGATGTTTGATAATGATAATGTTTATTCAGGTAAGGTACATACATACAAGAGATTTTACAAAATTGGATAGATTTATAGATAGAACTAGTACATTCAATGCCTAAAGCCACTATTACGCAAAACTTTTCTTACACTATAGTGTAAGAAAAGTAATAGTAGTTTAGTTTAGTTTAGTTCATTTATTATGCACCCCATACCCATCTTGTGGGTGGTAGTGGAAAGGGTTACAGAGGCACATAATGGGCTCAGGGACTGAACCCCACAGTTCATGTAACTAAGCAAGTTACAATCTTGATGAGCTAGTTACAAAATTCAGTGCACATCGTCACATCAACAATGGGCTCGAGATCGACCACAAGTACAGTTTCTAAATTTAGCAACTGACATATGTGGAGAGCTAGTGTCATAATTGATATGTTTGTCCTGCACACCGCCCCCCATCCAGTGGGCAGCGGTGGATAGGTTACAATCACTTAGTTACTACCTACAGTTAGCAAACTGGGGATATTTGCAGGCGATGAGTCACAATAACGTATGATGACCAGACCACACAATCGACTTGAGAATGGTCCAGGACGGACCAAAACGTCGTGGGAATATTTGGCTAAGATTTCTGGTAGCAGATCATTTTGAATAAAATATCAAAGGCCTTTCTCAGGTCAAGGAAGAGACCAATTGGGACCTCATTTTTGTACATTTTTGTAGGCCTGTGTAGATTAAATCAAGCAAACTAATAACAGATTCACTGGTATTCGTTTGGAATCGGAAGTCAAACTAGCTATAGGACTTAATATGTTGAATTTCACAAGATAGGAGTAAATCTGTAATTAACTTTTCAACTTGTTGAACTTTAAAATCAAGCTTAAAAAAATCATCAGGACCTTTGACAAGCCGCCGGCTTCCTGTCCGCGTCGAGGCCACTAGAGTGTTGGTAGCTCGCAGGTAAATTCGGGTATGTTGTTCTCTTGATGTACGAAATTATTGTTGTGTTTGTACGAAACATTCAGCCTACGAAATAACTATTGGTGTACGAATCATATAGTGTTTGAAACTCCTATATTTTTAACTGGCGCGGACCTCTGCTTCTCTATCTCATCTACAACATACACAAACATATTAAAAACTGCAATAAATCAACTAAATAAAAAATAATTTAAGGGAAAATGTGTTTAATCGGAGTTATGAATTTGTATTAATTAACAAAGGAAAATTGTGCAAGTCGTGAATGCAAGCACATGGACGAATGTTGACAAACTGGCCGGGAGGACGTGTTGTTGTCTAGTCCTTCTCCCTCATTCTTTCCTCACTCACTCACTCTCCCTCATGTAGGTGGCTCAGGTGGGTGTCACGGCTTCACCTTAGGCTTCCCCGAATGCTCCAAGCCTCTAAGGCTCGTCTTTTTATTCAACTGTTGTGTGTAGTGTTGTTGCCAAGGTGGCCACTGGAGGTCCAGTCAACTCTACACACACACACATTATGTGTATCACGAAGCGCGTTTTTTAGCTTTGATGTCCAAAGAGCTTGGAGAGGATGTGGGAGGAAGAAGGATGGGGCGATGAAATTCTTGGAAGAGGATTTGGATGTGGAGAGAGGAGGCTTGAAAGTTCGGTGGCCTCTCCACCGTGGTTTGGAGATGTTTTTTCAGTCAAAGCCTGTAGCTTGAGTTCTTCTTGCGCAGCAGGAGGCTAGTGGTGAGGGGAAGTGATGTAGTCCTGGTTCTCTTGAGGTGTTCTGTCTGGCTTGGAGGAGGCGTCTTCCTTATGGTGTTGTTGGATCTGCCCGTTCTGTTAGCTTAGATACGATCTTGAAGTGTCGCCTGAAGTATCCGAGTGTGAGCTTGGGTGTTGGAGTTCCTTCTGGGTCTTCAGGCCAGGCAGAGAAGTCGATTTGCTGCATCTTTTCTGCCGTGTTGAGTGGGTCGATGTAATTTTTGTTCAGGATGGAGAGGTCGATGTATCGCTCTACTGTGGCATGGTGGACGAACATGTAGTGGGGTAGTTTGGTGTTATCTTTGCTGTAGATGCGCTTGTTGCATTCTATGGCCAGGGCTTTTCTAGTAGTGCTGTTGCCATTGAAGCCTGTCTCCTTTGCGATATAGATGCAGTAGCAAGGTTTGCTTCAGTCCGGTATGCCTGGTATGGGTGCTGGTATTGGTTGGAAGTAGGTGACTTCTAGCTCTTCAAGTTCAGTGTCTGGTGCTGGTGCTTGCTGTGGTGGTGCGATGGCCGGGGTCTGTGGCCTTGGAGCGGGTGCCTGAAGTGCTGTTTCAGTTGGGGTACGAGTTGGTGTTCCCGAGGTTGTCGGTGTTGTGGTTTGTACTGGTTCCATGGTAGATGTTTCTGTCTCTGCCGGTCGGCGATGCTGGAGTGCTGGCCGTGAATGGGGGCTGCTTCTCCTCTTTAGTTTTTTGGGTGGAGGGGTCTGCGGTGACGACCGTCGGCCTGGAGATTTTGTAAGTTTCTTGGTGGTGAACCAGGAAGTGGTGACAGATGGTCGAGGTGCAGTTCTTGTAGTGGGTCTTGGGGCTGGTTGAGGCTGAAGTAGGTCCTCAGGGATTGACATCGTGGGTAGGTTGTGCTGGGCGAGAAGTATGTTCAGTACTCTCACGTATTTAGCGGTGTCTGCTCCTGCCTCCTTCTCAGCAACACTGATCAGGCATGGGATAAGAGAGGTGTTGGCCGAGGTTGCTGATTGGCTGGTTGTCGAGTTGGTTGGCTGAGCTGCAGTCGCCTGAGTCCTGGGTCCCCATTGGGGGGGGGGTCTGGTCTGGTGTGGACGTCTGTGTAGCAGAGGCAGAAGCGTTGGGGAGCACTGGGAACGACGTAGCTTGGATATTGAAGCTCGCCGGCTGATTGGTTGTTGGGTTGGCAGTTACTGATTTCTTGATTACGTCCAGACGTACTTGGCAGTCCATGGAGACGGCGATGTGGGCTCCTCCACAGTTGAGACACAATTTGCTGGTTGACTGGCAGGTTTTGAAGTGATGATCTTGGGTGCAAATGCTGCATTTTGTCTCAGCTTGTGGGCAGTTCTTGGTATCGTGGTCGTACTTGTAGCACTTAAAGCATTGGCGTATGTTGTAGTAACGCTCCTTCTTCACAGTGACCGGTGTGATGGAAATATCCATGCATCTAAATCCATTTTCCACAGCCTGGGTCGCTGCAGCAGCTGTTGTGAAGGTGACCTTGAGAGTGGGTCTTTGGGTGTCGTCGTTCTTGATGACCTTGACTGTAGCTGCAGTAAGAGCAGGGTTACTGGTGTTTGCTATCCAGTATGGTGACAGGGTCCTGGGTGGCGATGTAGACACTCGTTTGCCTGACGAAGATGGTTCGTTCGGCCAAGTAGCGTCGGGAAGGAATGATGTTCAGGTTGGAGCTTCGTAGGGCGTCCTGGTGTTCTGGTGCAAACAGTTGCTCCAGAGCTTGCTCGCTTGAATAGAGCAGTACAGCGCCTTCAGCATCGTCGCGGATGTCCAATGGAGCTGCATTCGTGATGTCAACGATTTTTCGAAGTAATTGGGGCCCAGTGTAGGTGGTTTCTCCACGAAACCGGACCTTGATGCGGTAGATCATGATGATGTTGGTCTCTCAATGACTACCGCATCATTGGAGATTGCCTACCGTCTCTTCTTGGTATATAGTACCAAGATGGGAGTGGGGTCTGACAATCTGGAATGAAGCTAGTCTTCTGCCTTATTTTTACCCACCCGGCAGTGCTGGGTGCACGAGAGTCTTGCCTAGTAAGACTATCTTATCCATGTATATGTATAGCGCGTTTTCTACATTTTATACTGAGCTGAATACAGTATATCATATTTTTTGATAGAGTAAAGCTATGCTAAGTTGCGTTAAGGTTAGGTGAGCTATGGCATACTTCGTTCAAGCTCAACAAGTTTCATTGTAGAACAAAACAGGAGAACTACTTGTGGTTGATCTCGAACCCATTGATGATGTGACGACTTATATGGAATTTTGTAACTTAGCTAAATGAATTGTGTTTATAATTCATTTATAAACCCATTTATAAATTAATTATATGAATGAATACTGAGCCCATTATGTGCCTCTGTAACCCTTTCCACTACCACCCAGAAGATGGGTATGGGGTGCATAATAAATGAACTAAACTAAAAAACTAACTTAAAACTCATGAAACCGCCTACCCGTCGAAGTTGTGAATGCCAGGACATTACTTCCGATTCAAAATTCAGTGTGAAAAAGTTATTGGGGGACCTATGACAAACTATTGGCTTCCTGTCCACATCGAGGCCACTAAGAGAGGTGCTGGCCCTTCTCGAGAATTTAAATATTATCATACGAGTGGAAAATTTAAGAGGATTGCATTTTTCAAGATTGGTAGCTTGGGACGGATGCAGTAATGGTAAATGGGGATGTGGAGGTGTGCAGCTATGCATTTTTATGCCATGTTTCAAAGTGCTCAGGGGAATTTTAAAGTTATGCCTGTTGAGAATGGATTTAAGTTTGGCTGGCACACTGTATTTATGTATGTAGCTTAGCCTAACATTTTAAAAGCACTACGATCACCTTCTGTGGTTGTTCAATAAATCTCTGAACTATGTTTGACAAATCTTTCACCCTGTCCATAGAGGACAGAAGAAAATGTATATGCTAGTTAGCATTGTAAATGTGTGGCCACGTCTGTGGTAGAAAATAATAATAATAAAAAAAAACTACATTTTGTTTATAAAAACTTTTTTTTTTATATCTATGCATCAATGTTCATCCCAACATTTTTGAGTCATTATATGCTCAATATGTGGCATGAGCATTAGATGTTAAAGTTAAAATAGGTGTTTTATGGAGTAAAGAATGGTAATAACTATAAACAGGCTTTTGAAAGTCTGGAGCCTAACACTATTTTCTTAAAATTTTGAGTTTGATTTGCATAATTTGTGCAAGAACATAACCCATGCACAAATAGACTGCTTTGTGTATGCAAACCATAAAGTTACTTTTGTTGAAAAGGAATATAAATGGATAAGTATATTTTCAAGTGCCCAGTATCTGTAACCGTCTTTTTGAACATTTTTTTTTTTTTACTTTTTTTCTCTGGGCTGTTGCCATTTTATTATTTCATAAAAAATTAAAATAGGTTAATGACCTTCTTTATTTGTTATAAATTTTGACAAAATTCACCTCTAGTTTGAAATTAAAGTTAAAGGTCAAACTGACCCAGAGATTTTCTGTGGCTATTTTTGTTCATGAAGACTGCAACATTTGTAGTATAATTTCTATACTCATTTTTATTATCTATATTTTATTTTACTCGAAGGACGTGCCAGAAAAAGCCAGATGTAGGACAATGAACTCCAATGTTACGCCCACTGAAGAGAGACTGGTACCATCATACCACCGTCCACCGTGTCTGTCTTCCCTTGCTGCTGGGGCTGTTGCTCGGAGCCTCACGTATGAGGATTATGAAGAATGCAATCATTATAGGTAGTAACACCTTTCCTGGTCAATATTTGTGATGTCATTTTAGGATTCAATGTTGGAAATTTATATTTCTAAACTGATGATTTTTACAGATCAGTAACCGTACCATAGACTACTGCATTAAGAACTTAGACCACCACACCAGTAAGCAAAAATTTTCATATGATGTATAAGAAAGATTCTTTTACAGATGATTTGGAGAAATAAGAGAGTGTAGGTAATCTGTTTGGTGTTTTGGTATTCTGAAGGACATGTTTTGGGTTCAAAGCTTCAGTGGATGCAATGATTAAAGTTATAAAATGTACAGTATCTACCTTTTGTCTACCTTTTGTTGAGTTCGGGAATCAGTACCCCCACGGCCTGGTTGGTGGTCTGTTCATCCAGGTTGTTAGATGCCGCTGCTGGCAGTCTGATTTATGAATCATAGCCCGGTCATTAGGCACTTGACAGTAAACTGTGTAGGTCATCTGAAGAAACCATAATTAAAGTTCATGCAATATTGTTTTCTCAACAGTTATATTTTCACAGTTTTCTTCCTATTTAAATGACACAATAATTAAATTTGTTAATTTTACCATTTTCTTTAAATTTGTATTGGCAGATGGGACCCTGTCACAATATGGCAATATGAGTTACCACAAAAGAAGAAAAAAAATAAAAAGTCTGCTGAGAGAAGCCAGATATATAACCTGAATGATGTGACAATGCCAGTTCCAAAGCCACAATGGGTATGTTGATTTTGGTTTTGTAAAATGTACTGTGTTCCTTTTCTGAGCTATTGCATTCAGTTGTATCTTTTAGATAAGAATTGGCTGTGATATAAACAGGATTCATGAACAGTCAGGCAGCTTGAACTTTAGATACTGTCACAATGGAGATTTTTTCAAATGTCTTTGCCTAGTCATACAAAGTGCTACACAAGGAGTTACAGAAGAAAAGCTCAGCCCAGCTGACGATGACCATCGGAGGAACATCCATAAAGACACTGAGAATTCTCATTTGGCATCCCAATTGAATGACAAATGAGGCTTCATATACTATCTTAGCCATAATTACAACATGTAGTTTCAACATGTACAACCTGTAAAAGTCGTACATGAAGGACTCCCAGAACCCCATCCATGTACAATTCAGTTGCTACAACTACTAAGTGGCAGCATGGATGACTATCCAAGGTTCACAGATCAATTCATATCACATTCTTCCTGAAGCTAACACAAATCTGCATGCAAGAATGAACAGGTGAACGTGGATGAAACATAGAGTAGCAGAATGGCTATGTTTGGAATGAATTTTATTTGTACTCAAATCTTGATTTCTGAGTAATTACACTTGGTTGCTTCCTAAGGCAAGTGTCTGAAAGAAATTCTTTTGTTCAGTAATAAGAAAGAACTAAATTAGGAATAAGTACTTGCCTGCGATGCAATGGTTCCTAAGGAAGTGGGTAAAGAACTCTCATCCTGCAGAGGACAGACCACCTGGAAGGATTCCATCATGTGGATGGCCACACACTTTATGGCCAGGTACAAGGTATTATTTGGGAGATGAAATACTTCAAGAGTCAAAGAGAGAGAGAGAGAGAAACCTAGGGGTTGATATCTCACCAGACCTGTCCCCTGAAGCCCATATCAAGCGGATAACATCAGCGGTAAATGCCAGGTTGGCTAACATAAGAACGGCCTTTAGAAACTTGTGTAAGGAATCTTTCAGAATTTTGTATACCACGTATGTCAGACCAATCCTGGAGTATGCGGCTCCAGCATGTGGTCCATATCTTGTCAAGCATATGACTAAACTGGAAAAGGTTCAAAGGTTTGCCAACAGACTAGTACCCGAACTGAGGGGTATGAGCTACGAGGAGAGACTAATGGAATTAAACTTCACGTCACTAGGAGATAGAAGAGTTAGAGGGGACATGATCACCACATACAAGATTCTCAGGAATTGATAGGGTAGATAAAGACAGACTATTAACACAAGGGGCACATGCACTAGGGGACACAGGTGGAAATTGAGTGCCCAAATGAGCCTTAGAGATGTTAAAAAGAATTTTTTCAGTGTCAGAGTAGTAGACAAATGGAATGCATTAGAAAGTGATGTGGTGGAGGCTGACTCCATACACAGCTTCAAGTGTAGATATGATAGAGCCCAATAGGCTCAGGAACTTGTACATTAGTTGATTGACAGTTGAGAGGCGGGACCAAAGAGCCAGAGCTCAACCCCTGCAAGCACAGTTAGGTAAGTACACTAACTTTGAAGGCTTGGGAAAGTGTCTGTCTGCAAATTCTGTATCGGAGTGCCAGAAACCCCCTGTGTGTCGTGAGGTTTTACAAATGATATCCTGAAGGTAAGCATTGGTTTGATTACACCTCATCTGGTGCAGTAATAAGAGACCCATGTTTTAGAACAGAAAACCATGGTGCAATGATTAACAGACTCTACAAGGATGTTTATCAAAAGGTTGCAAGATATTTGTGTACAATAGTGAGGTCAGGATGAGCCTTACTGAAATGTGCTATCTTCATTTTTGGCAGTTGAAGGAAGGGTTAGGATAGAACCTCATATAGTCTACATTGTCAAATGCCATAATCCCTTCACAATGACCTAAAGCAAGGGCAAAGAGGAATCTCTCTCTCAAGAGAAAGATTGACAAAAAGAAAAGTAGAGATGTTCAAAATATCCAGAAAATGGGAAGTAAAGAGCTCTATCAAGAGATCAGGCCAGCTCAAGGAGAGCATGGAAAGGGCAAATATGAAGGAAGGCCTAGTTATGTTTACGGAAAGAAGGATTAGATCTAGGTTGATGCTGAAGCAGTTTAAGAAATGCTGACTTCTCTGAAACTCTCGTATTAGCCAAAGGTTATCCGGTGGGTTTATGAAACTTGTCTATATACTACAAAAGATTCTTACTTCAAGAAGCAAATGAATGACTAGCATCTTTCTGAGCATAATCAGGTGTAGACTCAAAATCCAAACTTTTCACGTGATACCCTAATAAAATGTATGTTTTTCAGTAATAATTTATGGTTATTTTTAAAAAACTATGGGCAATATTTGCATGCCACATACCACACATTCTGAAGGTGGTAACCTCCAGTAAGGAATTCTCAGGCTCTGGTTAGTGGTTTCTTAACTAGGCAAATGGTTGTGGCAATAAGGCCTTAAAATACAGGATAAGTTGAGCCTGTGATAATCCTTGGGTATCAAAGAGCGAGACCATGAGTCGCAATAATGTGGCTGAAGATATGATGACCAAAACCACACATTAGAAGGTGAAGAAACGAAGACGTTTGGGTCTGTCCTGGATCATTATCAAATAGTGTGTGAGCTCACACGACTTGATAATGGTCCAGGACAGACTTAGGGAGACTTTAGGGAGCCAGTCAGCCGAGCGGACAGCACACTGGACTTGTGATCCTGTGGTCCTGGTTCAATCCCGGGCGCCGGCGAGAAACAATGGGCAGAGTTTCTTTCACCCTATGCCCCTGTTACCTAGCAGTAAAATAGGTACCTGGGTGTTAGTCAGCTGTCACGGGCTGCTTCCTGGGGGTGGAGGCCTGGTCGAGGACCAGGCCGCGGGGACACTAAAGCCCCGAAATCATCTCAAGATAACCTCAAGACTGAAACGTCGTCGTTTCTCCATTGTCTGATGTGTGGTTTGGTCATCATCAAAGCTCAAGTCTGGCTCGCAAATGACAATCCTCAGGTAACAGAGTATGTCAGGCTCAGGGATGACACTCATTGGGTAACAAAGAATAGTTTAGAGGACCTGACCTAAAATTGATTGGATGTGGTGGCAATTACTAAGACAAAGGCAATGACTAGACTTTAATCACCAATATAGAAAATACTCCAATCCCTCATAACTATGGGGGCATAAACTCGTGTTACAGATAAAAAACTAACAAACACATTTAATCAAGCACCTTGGCTAGATTTCAGTGCGAGACAAATTTATTCGATTGTGATTAATTAACATAGTAAGAAGAAAATACTTTATTGTTCTTTACAATATCTGTTGTCTGTATTTTATGCATATTTTGAGTGGTATAAAGATACTGAGAGTCTCTTCTTGGTCTGTTGCACTTGCTCTTTGCCCCAACTGAGTCTGGTCCAGGTGATGATTAAATATTTATATCATGGAAACATAAACGTTGCTGCTAACTGAACCATAAATAATGGATGTGGGAATTGCATAAAGTTTAAGTGATTACTGGTACAGTACTTGGTTGGTTTTTACATATTGTTTATGTTCAATAATCTGAATCATGTGTGGCTCATCCTAAATTTGTGTTAGCTGACTGTTATCACGAATGTCCAAAAATTCACGAATTACGATTGATTCAGTTTCACATTCTGCAGGAATTGCAGTAACCTCAATTTTCTATTAGAGTTAAAAACTCTAATCCAAAACACTTGAATCCAAATTGATTCGGGTCTTTCATTTGGTAAAACCTTTTAACCCGAATTCCTATTTGGGTTAAAAGGTCAAAAAGTGGTTGGACTTGAATATGAATTCACTTGGATTACTGTACTTGGACATTTAAGTTATCAGAATGCAAATTACAGAGCTCTTACAGTACCGTATTTTCTGGCACATGAGGTGCATCTTGTTTACAAAGATATTTTATGCTGTGATCATTTTGTCTTGCATTTATTGACAATTTTATTTGTATAAATAAAATATAAATTTGGTTGATAGTGGACTAAAAACATGCAACCTATCCACCAGTAAATATGGAAATTAGGATAATTAAACATATCAGTCCCTCTCAAAATTGAATAAACATTTTTTGTAAAAAATCTGATTAGCACTATCTGTAATAAACACTTGAAATATGAATCATAACTGTTAATATAAGAAAATTTTTGCATTAAGTAATATTAAAACATTACATTTTGACATTCAACAGCAAGAAATGAAGAAGTTTCGTGACTGGTGGTGGAACACGAGCACGCTTGGCAGCCTAGATTCAGTGCTGCGTGCACAAGTTGTAAATGCTTTTGAGCAGTTAAGTTGGACCTCCAAAACTGAGGAAGAATTTGTCCTTTCTTGCTACTCCGACTCTGCGTTGACACTAGGATTGAACTTGGTGGGGAACGCTTTGAAATTTTGAGGTAGGAATATATTTTATTGTGAATAACAATTCTTCATTTGATTGTCACCACTTTCAGTAACATAATTTAGTTTTCTTATACAAGTATAATTAAAATTATGTACTATTATACAAATAGCATATACTGTACAGGCATTTATACCATATTCACGGAGGTCAGGCCCAAAAGCAAGTGGATAACTGACTTTCATGCCAAGGTCATACAAAGGTCAACTCAAGGGTTGATGTTTTGTATGCCAAGCATTAGCTTTCAACAATGTAAATGTGAAGATGTAATGGCAGTGTGTGATTAGGGTACTGTACTGTAAAGTCCGAGGATACAACATCTCTGAATATAGTTCCAATGCCTGTAGTTTGTTTTTACCAATTTTACTTAACATTTTGTAATGTAATTTATATCGATGAGCTATTACTGTACAATACTGTACAGTAATTGTGAATTATGTGAGTTGTGTATTCATTGGACAAGTTATATTGTTTGTATTTATTATTTAAAACCTGTAATATGACCTTATAGTGAGAGCTGAAAAGATCCCCACAGAAGATGTCTTGCATGATTGTGCATGATCCTGTCCAGTGAAAACAGCTGATAACAGCTTATTTTACTGTAGGGAGCAGCACAAAGCTCTGCTCAGAAAAGTGCTTTGTATATTATTCAAAGCCTGCTTTTTTTTAATATCAATTTAATCTATGTTCCTTATTATTTCATTCTTATATTATAAAGTACAGTAATAAAGTGATGACCTAACCACAATTCGGAAGATGGAGAAGCTACGACGTTTCGGTCCGTCCTGGACCATGTTGCTCGAAACGCTGTGCATATTAGTGGCTTTTAGGTATTGTATGTACTATTTCTATCTATAAATCCAACATTATGTTTGTAACTCATCTTCTATGTATGTACTTTTACCTGAATAAACATTTGTATTTGATTTGGTTATCAAGTCGTGTGGCTTGATCAACGCATCCTCCGAATAGACAGTATGTTTTAATACTAAATGTAATAAGTAAATTTCCTGACTGTCCTGCATAGTACATAATTACACTTCTTGTGCTGTTATATTTACCTCCCCATATATTTTTCTCATTTTCTATTAAGACACTCAAATTTTAGGATAAAGTTTTCATGTTCAATTCTATATACACAAGTTTTAAATATAAAGAATTTCTTTTTCAGTTTTATTAAACAATAGAGTTTTTATACAAAATTGGAAAATATCTTGAGTTTATAATTTATTGAAAGATTTTAGTCTTGTTTTATTAGTTTTATAAAACTGTAATATCAATAAATCTATGGGTTAAGTACTAATTGGAATTAAGAAGCAATAAAATGCTTGTCCTCATACACTGAGAAGGTTAGGTTAGGTCGTGGTTTTCTATTCAGGTTTTCAGGTAAACTAATATTCACAATATTTCAGTGCAATTCTGGCAATTAAGTGTATTTATGTACTAAACCTTTAGTCAGGATTGTACTTACACTTAGTATTAAAACGTACTGTCTATTCGGAGGAGGGGCTGGACTTGATAATGGTCCAGGATGAACCGAAGTATTGTTGCTTCTCCATCTTCTGAATTGTAGTTTGGTCATCATTTCTTAAGCCATATTATTGTGACTCATCATCTGCATACAGTAATAAAAAGCAATTCATCTATGTATCTCCCTGTTTCCTTGCTATCATATTGGCATCCGGAGTGATATTTAGGACTTTCTGAACATCCTGCAACACAGACCCTGCTTAATAGACTTCCCAGCTTGGTGCTTTCTTTTGATAATTACTTGCTTTGTCTTGCTATTATTTTTTCAGTGAATGGTGTTTGGATCTTGCTCAAGTAATAGCACAATTGGGGCCATTCCCACTTCAGAAGTTGTTTGTAACTGATGATAAACTGGGAATTAAGCCTGTCCTTACTGCTCTGGTGCAACAGTCTCCACATCTACAGGTCAGGGACTTAGGGTAATCTTGCATATTATTGGTCTCGAGTACTGTACATTTCAACACCTTTTTGAAGATACTCAACTGAATCAGCAGTAACTTAAAAGAATAATGGATTATTGTCATATTTAGTAATACAGTAGATTTAGCATTTGCCTGTTCAGTAACATTTTTCCATATTCATGACTTTTCCCCTGTCTGGTTGAGATTATTAGAAATCCCATGGGCTGGCTAAATTTATCTGCAGCAGGAGCCTTTCTGATTGAAGAAAATATTATTTGTATAATGAATGATTAATTTAGTCTATAGAGGGGAAAAGACCTTTGATGCCAGAAAGCAATGTGGCAGGTTTGGCATGCTAAGATTTCTGTCTCATGATCACTTCTCTAAGGTGACTTTCCAATAATGTAGTGGTCAGATAATGTATATAAAGTTACTGTATCTTGTGTAGATGTTTAATCTTGCTCTCTTTTCCTCACTTCAGGTGTTAAAAATGAATCAGTGGGCTCTTAGTAACGACTTCATGATATCTTTGGGGAGTCGCTGCAGGATGCTTACAGAATTTGCCATTCCATTCATGCAGCCACAAGTATTTATGAGTGACGAGTCATTATTTGGATGCTTTTTTGATGGCATGACAAGTGAAGAGGTTGTATGCTGTTGGAAAGAAGGCACAAAACCAAAGATATCATTTGGTCACCTTAAATATGTTGATATTCTATACTGGAAGCAAACAGAAAGGTTTATTCAAATGTTGTGTGTTTTCTATCCAAATGTGCGCTTGTGTGGAATTGATGCTTATGTGGACGAGAGTGAAAAGAGTCTTGTACAACCCTTCTTGGATGTTGGGGCCCAAGTCATGGCAATGAGGGTCAGCTGCAGGACCAAAGGTATTCTTGATGAGAGATTAAGGAGTCTAGTCAACAATGCTCCAGTCTTACGAGAACTTAGACTGCACGTCGATGATAACTTTGAGGGTGCAGACTGCAATTCTGTATTTGCAAGGAGATTGGAAGAAGCAGGAGCAAAACTAGAGAAGCTGGTGTCTCAGATTAGTGCATTTGAATCTCTTGCCCTTCGCCCCTACGAAGAAGTAGACATAATGAAAGTCGTTTTGCCGACACTACATGCTCAAGGCAGCTGTATTACCAGCCTGCATATTTGTTACGAATACTCTCAACTTAACTCCAACACACTTTATCAGATCATTAACCTGTGCCCAAGGTTATATTTTCTGGCAGTGTCTGTGGCAATGAACGATAGTGATGATGCGTCCAGAAACTACAGGTGGGTGAGCTTAGGGTGACATTTATGTAGTATCTTTGATAAGTTCCTTTACTCTGGTTCAGAAAGACTAAAGTATACTCTTGAATATTTTTCTTAGCACTGGTTACCTTGCACTGTATTACAGTATATAGTTAAGTGGGAAAATTAGTCTGGTTTGCACATCATCCTTATTGTCAACACACGTGTGGTCTGTGGGGTGGTGGTAGTTTTTGTTCCCAAAGTGAACCACCCTCTTCACCCACTCTCTATGATACATAAAATAGCTATATTGTACTCATTTTGATTTGCAAACCAATGCTGTATCGACCAAATATTGTTTATAACTTCTACCTGGATCAAAGGCTACATTAAATAGAGAGACTTACAAACTAAAAAAAAAACAGGAGTTTTATTTTGTGATTGACTTGCCCTGTTTCAAATGGGAATGAAGGTACTAGTAAAGATATTGGAATTAAATAGAAGTGGGTATAAGATATGATTATGGTAGGGTATGGTGTAATTTGCCTTATCCCAAGCAGAACTGTCCTTCGCCCCTGTGTGACGTTGCATACCCTCGTGATCCAGGACATACCCTCGGAGACCGACACCACACCTGACGCTTCCTTCACCATGGTGGTGGATAATATATTGAAATCTGCTCCTAACTTAGAGGTATGTAATATTTGATTAAGGGTGTTTGTATGATGCACAGGACTGTATTCTTTTTATTTATACTTTTTGCATGTTGTACAAATTGTAATATTAGATCAATAAATTCTTAAATGTATTGCTTTTGTACCACATGTTAGGCCATACAAGTATTTCCGAGATTCGTCCATAATATCCAGTGGGTTTTGTAATGATTTGTAAATATTTTTGTTGGTGATTTTCTCGATGGTTTCACCATTGAGAAAAACCTTGTTTCACAAGAGACCAGAGTCTATGCCTCATACATTGGTGTTAAATGAGATATTAGATAAAGACGACCATTGTTTTTGAGCCTCTGTAAACTATACAGTACTACTATATTTTCTAGTGGAAAGGACTCGCATTTTTTTCCACTGCTGAGTATATATTGTATTTACATGCACAAATTCATGGTTTTTCCTAGAAAGCCTTTTGAACATTACTTTCAATAAATTTATAATGAAACAGAATAATCCCACAAAATATCCTTGTAAAGTAGATGCATCATATACACTGGCAAGTACGGTAGTAACTGCACGTACATAATTTACCACTGATATCCCTGCCGTGTAATCTCTCACTGACCATGTGGGTACTTTTCCCAAATAGAGTAACTTGCTTTCCATAGTTTTATAGGTAGTTGAAAAGTTAATTTCATGCATGTTCTTTCATATATTGTATTGTTTGTAACTGGCAAGTACAAGGCAGGTCCAGGACTGCATCCCCACTCACTAGGTAGTTTGTATCATATTGCCATGAACTGCACTAAAATATTTCTTTTCCAATTGCTTGGTTTTATTATGGAGTGTTATGAGAATAGAGTAGGAAAAGAAACTTTTGGAGAAATGTGGATTGCAATATTCAATAGACCACAGAGGTTGAGGAGAGTGTACTGAGATGGCAGACTGCTGAGGAAAGTGTATACTGGAGAAAAAAGAAATTAGAGGGTAGGAGAGGAAAATGTGAGGTGGGGATGGTGAGTGCGTGAGGAGGCAAGTGTGTTTGTTAACTCAAGATATAGCAAGGGACAGTTCTGGGTGGATACTAACCATAATTCTTCTGTTCTACAGATGCTGGGATTGTCATGTGACCTGGACATGGAAGACGAGTTTGTTCTTTTATCATCTGATTCTGTTAAAACTCTTCATCTTCAGTTTTGCTCTGATTTAGGCAGTCTGTCAGCCTTGCAGATTTTCCTGCAGCACCTTCTACCTAATTTTCCCAATCTGAGGACCCTTTCCTTGGATGAAAGAGATGGCACTCTTGACTTTGAGTCGCTGGCCCCGGTGTGTCGAGCTGAGATCAGTGTCACAAGATGGAAACCAGAGTTTTTCCAGTTGCCAAAATGGGATAGTTCGTGTGGCTCACAGAATACATTCTCTCTATATGTGATGTAAACATATCAGAAGGCAGTCTGTTGTTGTCATTCATGCCTTGATATCTTGTTAGTTCATTTTTATTTAATGGCTGCAAAAATGTCAGTAACATTCCCCTGTCAAGTATTTTATAAATTGGTAATAATACTGTATAGCAAAATATAGCCCTTTCTCATTTTTTCTTAAGTGTTGATAGTGTCATGAACCAAGACCCAAAAATTAACATCTCTATTAATGTGGTATACATGTTGACCTCAACAATGCTAATACTACTGACTGTGCCGGCTGTGCACTATCTAATGTACTTCTTGAATCATGTTTCTGTAGACCAGCACATTTAAAATATTTTATATAACTAATTTGTATAACCAGTTTATTTTGACACTCGCACCCATATTCTGTTTACATGCTAACATAATTTGTTAAAAGTTTTGGCTCTAGTTAACATCTTGCCTAGTATAAAACCCACACTTGTGTACAGTATTTATGTAGTTTACGTAAAGAATTGAAGTACACCCAAGTCTTTCGCACTCTCCCGAGTGCATTAACACGATCCGAGTGCAGTATCTGGTTTCAACAGGAGTTGCATTTCATTGACCAATCTCCGTATGTGATAGGTCGTTGAAATGAACAAATCCACAAGGGCTGTGACGAGGATTCGAACCTACGTCCGAGATCATCCCAGACACTGCCTTAATCGAATGAGCTACGACATGGTCAAAAAAATAACAAAGTTGAAACCAGAAGTTGTACCTAACCTACTTGGATCCTGCAGCCTCTCCGAGACACAAACCAGGGTTTTACACAACTTCCCCATGCACTCGAGTTATGTCAATAGGCCGTTCTACCTCTTCGCCCTTACTTCATTACACACAGAAATCACAGATAATCTCGGACGTAGGTTCGAATCCTCATCACGGCCCTTGTGGATTTGTTCATTTGATGCATCACGCTATTGTGATTTCTGTGTGTAATGTCGTTGAAATGTAAGTCCTATACAAACCATATGCTCAGTCCTTGTTAATGCACGCAAGAGAGTATGAAAAACTTGGTGTAGATCAGTTCTTCACATAAACTATGTAAATACGAAGGATAACAAAAACACTTACATTTTTATGTCTGTGATAAGACATTTGCATAATGTATCTTGCCTAGTGCTATATTTTTACTTATCTTTGTTATTGCTGAAGCAGTGTAATGATGGACTTAAGAAAAACACAGTCTTAACATTTTGGACCTTGGGATTTGTATCGAAAACACTGCAGATTCCTTATTGTGAGCATCTATGGCCTGGTTGATAGATTGAAACTCAAGCCTCAGAATACAGAGGCTTGCCCTGTCAACCAGTTCATGGATAAGGAATGACAATAAGTATTACAATAATGAATCTTTAATGATCCTAGTGAATGAAACTCCAGTTAAGCTTCTAAAGTGAATGACATGATTAAATTGGTATATACAGTACACCTGTTTAAGATTTCAAACATGCTTGTATCTTGAGGAGATTCAGCCTGACATCTTGGCGATACAAATTTTAATTCTAGAATTTATTTTAAAATTCATACTTTGTATACAAATTTTACCATAAATTAAAAATTGAAAATTGGCAGTAAACACGGTGGACCTTATTTATCATAGAATGGTTATAATATGTACAGTACAGTACTGTATCCACAACGTGTGTGTGAAATGTTCTTGCTTGTGTGATAACATAATTGTTATTACTAGTTGCTTTCTGGATTCATTGAATATGATCTCACCAGTGGAAATTACGTCTTGCCATTAAATAATTTATAATTCTTCATGTATACGTTTACACTGACATATCTTGTCCTTGCTGACAAATTAATGGTGCTAACAATGTAATAAGTTTAGACATATTGGGCAATCATATTGTGGCAATTAGATATTATGAATTAAGTTTTTCCCATCTGAGTAATGTGTTCTGCAAGTACCCTCAGGAGTCCACTTTCATGAGTGATTGATTATACATCTTACCCAGGTTGCATGCACTGAAATTTGTATTACTCTGTATCATTAACATAATGAGAATAAATCTTCCCAAATACATTTTTAGTACATTAAATCCTTTAATAGAGTAAGGGAATCTCACTCGTATCACTAGTAGTAGGCATCCATCAGTCTCGGGAGACTATAGAGTTGCTCTCTTATTGTTGGTCTGGAGTGGCACCATAACAATGGTTGTCGGTCTGGAGTGGCACCATAACAATGGTTGTCGGTCTGGAGTGGCACCATAACAATGGTTGTCGGTCTGGAGTGGCACCATAATAATGTCGGTCGAGAGTGGCACCATAACAATGAAAATTCAGTAATATTTGCAGTTTCCTGTTGAACTGTGTAGCAGAATAATATACAACTGCCATCAACATAACCTTAAAAGCTTTGGTATATTCTGAAATACACGAGAGCAGTAGTGTTAATAAGTCTTCGGCAGCAGTTCTTCCAAGTGAGCGTTAATCAAAAAGTCGTAATGTCAAACTCCAAATATGTGCAGTGAGCCAGAATTCGGCTCAAAAATAATGCTCAAGAGTCAGATTTGCGATATATCTGATATTTTGAAAACTGTAGGGGGGTTTGGGCAAAATGTGACTCATCGCCATTTTCACTAATTTTCATATTTTCAAACTCCATATAAGTGCAGCGAGTCAGAAATCGGCTGAAAAATAACACTTGTGAGTCACGTTTGTGATATTTCCGATATTTTGAAAACTGAAGGGGGGTTTGGGCAAAATGCGACTCATCGCCGTTTTCACTAATTGGTATATTTTCGGTATAAAAAGTTGTAATTTCAACTCCAAATTTGTAGTGAGCCAGAATTCGGCTAAAAAATAACAATCTTGAGTCAGATTTGACGTATTTCCGATATTCTGAAAACTGTAGGGGAGTTTGGGCAAAATGCGACTCATCGCCATTTTTACTAATTGGTATATTTTCTTCTTTTTTTTTTTTGCTTCTTTAAGTTAGTCAAACATACTCGCTTCTTTTTATATGAATGTATTGTAGGGTACAAAGTTTCTCCTGGACGAGTTGCTGGTCTATGCCGTCAGCTCAGAATCAAGAGGCCTGCGTTCAGTCTCTGGGTGGGATAGATCATTGAGCACTTTTCACCTGATGCCACTGTTCACTTGGCCAAAAAAAAAGGTACCCAGATGGTAGGCAATTGTTGTGAGCTGCATCCTAGGATTGGCCTAAGGCAAGGGTGGGAAATCTCTTGTCATACGAAGGCTATATTTCACTTGGTGACAACTTCATAATACTGCACATTGTATTATGTGCTGTATACATTTGTATGTCAAAAAGAGATGCTACAGATCAAGTTTTCATTATTTAAAATTGCTTCTGAAGGCTGCACCTTCTGCAATAAAAAGTCACATGCAGCCTTAAATAAATAGGACCTGTTTCATATGGGCCAATAGGCCTCCTGCAGTTTCCTTTATTCTTATGTGCTAGTGTTTATAGATTTGCTAAGAACCATTGTTGCAAATGAAGATGAAAATAATTAAGCACTCTGAAAGTTGATATTTCATCAAAGGTTATCTATATGAGTTAGCTGCCCAACACTTGGACTACTGCATTTTGAAGGATAATAAAAATTTTAGAATAAAGTTGTTAATACTGAATTAAAGCCCAGAATTAATTAAAGAGTACCAATCATGTCTATAATTCCTGTTGATTGGCCAAGTCTATACTTAGGTTATTTGGGGTCCCCCTAGGCCAGGAGTTGGGAATTGGCAGCCTTAATGGGTTTTTCAGTGTTTTAACAACTATGCTTGTCAATGAGACATAGAAATATATTTAAGTCTTCCATATCACCCTTTCGGGTGGCTCCCTGAGCCAGTACAAGGAGCCACTGAGGAGACCCACTAGGACATGTCTTTTCATTACATTTAATGATGTATATACAGTATACATGTATACTTTTAAGTTATCAACTTACAGTACAGTATTTAGAAAAACAGGAACTAAGAATAACAGAAACACATTTTACATAATTATATTTTAGCATTACTGTATTAGTGCAAATAATTTTACAAATTTTGACAACAGATGTGAAAACTGTGCTAACGTTTGCCAGTGTAAAGGCAGAATTTTAATTAAAGTCTATGTTTATAAAAGGTTAAAATGCAATACCTCATTAATATTTTCCTTAATTTTGTTAAAATTGCACAATTGCCTAAAATATTTAACTACTGGATTTTACTACAATAATTCATACATTTTATCACATTTACATCATTTTTGTTTTTCTTTTTGCTTTTCCTGTTGGGGCATTGGGATTTTCACCTTTATAAAATTCTTTCAAAAGATTAATAGCTTCTTCTGCTCGAACTCCCTTCTGAAGTTTCATTGGATACTTGTATAATTTTGGTATATCCACAACAGAACCACAGCCACCAAAGCGATCATTTGAGCAGCCATATATGATGTTCATGACACGCAACTGGCCAAGAGCGTCGGCGCACATCCCACATGGTTCCACTGTGACAAAAATGCTAATTTTTGGAAATACCGTTCTGTAGTCTAACTGTTGAACTTTACACCACGTAAGTGCTTGATCAATGCAGTTCATTTCTGCATGTCTAGTGGCATTACGAGTTTGGTTAACTGTGTTTCTACCCCTGGCTATAATTTCATTGTTAAAAACAAACACACAACCCACTGGTACTTCTCCACATGCTAATGCCTCTTTCGCTTGACTGAAGGCTTCAGACATCGACCAATCTTCTATTTCATCAATCATTTTGAAGGTGAAAAATTCTGTTGAAGAAGGTTCTGTTAAAAAACAGAACATGGCATATGCATCAATGCATTTTTCTTAGCTTCCTACACCATTGAGAAATTACTTGTATCTTTGTAGCTGTCATTATAACACCTTTCTTGTGTAGTCTCAAGGATTTGGTTTAAAATAGTGTATGATACCACTGTCTGTTAACTGCTTTGTTGCAATTGCATGCCAGCCTTTATTTGCAGCTGGATTGACAGGGCTCGGGTGCATCAGAGTGCTGACCTGGAATAATAACTACATATAGTATAATATAAAAATATAATATAATATAATATAATAACTACAAAATTGTATGATCACAATAAAGCCCAATTGTATTTTTGTTTACATAATATTTGGTGATGTGAGTGAGTGAAGTACTGCAATGTATTAGCCAACATATAAAATGCATCTAAGTTAGAAGGATGTTTTGTGAAAATAAAATTTTTGTTAGTATGATTCGTCATATAATTACAGAAAGTGATTTGCACGTGGTTAGGGGTAAGCTATATGATCTGTACATGTAAACTGCAATATATTTGGTTGGTGGTGGACCAAAAACATGCATTCTTTCCATTGACAAAGACAGTATTCTATACAGCATATGATTCTGTTGCTTACATGATATGCCAGAAAATTGATAAAGAATGATGAAAATGGAGCTCAGGTAAAAAAATACAAATGTTTCATTATGAAATTGAAATATTAAGTATATTAAAGATTACTATGTAAATAAAGCACTATAATGTAGATTTAAAAATCATTTACTCGAACATACCTGGACACCTTCTATGCCAGCTTTGAGGAGTGCGGCCCGTGTTCGCCCTGTGGCATAGTTACCTACACCGATAACATGCTCCACCCCAAGAAGTTCTATTGTCTTCACTAATGCGTCATCACAAATTTGTTCCAGTCTGGTACGTTCTTTTACCTGTTTAGCAAGGATGAACTTTATAATGCAATTATGACCCTTATGGGTACAGTACTTTTCAATCTAAGAAGCCACACTTTTTTCACTAAAACAACATCAAGGAATTATAACTGCAGGGATGGTATTGATAGCAAAACTGTCACCAGAGGCCCACATTAAGAGCATAGTGAGAGCTTATGCTACTCTGGCCAATTTCAGTTATATTTATATTCATGGTTGAAAAAAATGGTAAAAAAATTCATTCACAATACCCATGAGACCTAAACTGGAATATTCAGCAACTGTAGTGTTCAAACTATATATGCTCTCCTACCTGACTATTCCCTTATCCCTTGCACTTAACTTTAAACCATTTTTCTATGTGGAATTTACCTCAAAACAATAATGACATTAGGTGGAACATCCCATGGGATTAACTTGAACTAAGTGATATCCAGGTATTATACTAGAACCTTGTGAGACTGTAAAGCTAACAGTTTTAACCTTGCAGAGTGTTTATTTAATAGCAGGTCTATGAATGAAGAAATTATAAAATTGTACAATCTATATACAGTGCAAAGTAAACAAAAAAAAATATAAAATTAAAGATGGTAATTACTCTTACTATAGTCAATAATGTCAACAAACCTTCAATTCAGGGGGCGTGACATTTTTGGCAGACTCCTTGAGAAAGAAAAGTGGGCAGTAGTTATGGAGGAATAAGTGAGAAAACAATACTTGGGGAGAGCCACTCAAATCCTTCAAGAGTCCCCACATGCGGTCACCGCTCACCTGCGCAACACACATGTTTTCAAAAGTGAATTATTCTCTGTAGAAAGTGTGATCACTTGCATATATAAAATATCAAAAGCTAATTATCACTATTGCATATACAGTAATACCCCAGGGAGATTTTTTATTATAATAAAAAATAATGGCAATTACCAGTCTTAGACTCTGTAAATTATCGCTAGGTATATGTTTACAATGTACAGTACTTAAATATCTTTTATCTTACTTCATTTCTTGTACATTCCAGCCCAGTAACTGGTCTCTTGGGATGCTCCTTTATAGGCTTTGATACACTTCCTTTTATATCCAACCAATCTTTAGTATATCCTACATGTCCAAAAGGTACCTGCAAGATGTTTTTTAATTAAGATTTATTTTGATATTATAAGAAAATTTGTAGAATATTGTGTATTTTCCAAGAAGAAATACCATCCAATAAACCCATTTTCCAGTGTATCTATATAAAGTAGTGCCATACTGTACTTTTAATACAATTTAACAAATAGGAAGTCTATTTGAGACACATCAAGGATACGATCAGAGGAACTGTAAATGATGCGCTGTGCAAATACAGTAGGTCAAATATTTTTTTTTTGATACAGAGAGTAGGGAGGATTACAGTCCCCAAACCTTTAAGTGTAAACATGTATGTATGAAATTAGTAATTTATCATGTCTGCTGGTGAAAAAAAAGCTTGGAACAAAATGAAAGAGGAGAAATCACTGTAGAATTGCAGAAACCTTAGCCTAATCTAAAACTCTTTATACTACAGTACCTCTTATCTTAATATGGTTTTACACCTAAATGAAGCTAAACAATCTACTGCAATATTCTCATCACATCACATCTATAAAATCTAAATGTTTTCATGAATCATGAATCATAGATTAATGATTCATAAAACACAGGCAAATTTCCATCTACAAATACTACAGGAACTAACCCCAGTTTGCCCCATTCCCCACGGACCAGGGTTCATCCCCAGCATGAGCACTTTCTTTCGCCAGTTGCCGTACTTTATGACAAAATCTGAGTGCAATTCATGGGCATAGTCCACAGGGTTATAAATGTAACATATCTTTTCCCCATAGTCTAATTTCAAGAGGTCTTCACACTGATTTTTCTCAATGTCCAGCAACTGCTGGGCAATTGAAATATTATCAACATGGCTCTCTGCAGTAGAGTTTTGACTCTTAGTGTCCATATTAGCTATGTGGCTGACTTTATCTCCACCAGTTGACTGTAACTGATTTCCTTCAGCTGTCGTTTCATTATTAGTTTTGAGTTTCTTACTTTTGGGATGCATTCAGCTGGTTTGAGTCTTCCTAAAAAAGAAGTACAAAACTATATTTAAAAAATTGTATAGGTTAAAATCATTATTCATGCAATATCTGAAAATTATTAATATTGATCTTATACTGTAAAAATGTGGAAGTTGAAGAAACTAATAACATCGAGGGGGTTTATCTTCCTGCATTTGAACATTTCCATATCATACTAATTTGTATAAACAGGTGTCACTAGCATACTAATGGTACTCAACATTCTGCACCATATTAGCCAGGCATGTCATGATAATACAGTATTCTAAGTGGAACTTCGATGGAAAAGATAATATGGGATTGGACCTGTTTCAGGCCACTGATAATTCCATTCCATCAAGATTTTGCAGTTATTTCTTATTTGTTGCTATTATTTTTTTCTTTTCTTACCACAAATAAAAACAAAAGTTGACTGACAGTTGAGAAGCAGGACCAAAGAGCTGAAGCTCAGTATAATTAGGTGAGTACATCTTTGCACATATTTATACAACCAAAAAATATTTCAGCTAAACAATGCACTTCAAAATTATGTTAAATAAAAAGGAGAAAGAAAATTTAAATATATTTTTTTTCCTAACTTTCCAAACAAGCATGTACTGTATATCCTCCTTACCCTTTTTGAACAATTCTGTGGAACCCATATAATAAATGTACAGTAGTACTGAATCTAGACTGAGGAGAGGGATTATTAGGAGAAAGTGCCAAGCCATTACAACTACATAGCACTTAAAAGGGGTCAAGATAATGATTTGGAATGGAACGGGGGAGAAGGAATTATGGTGCCCAACTACTGTACTGTCCTGTACTTGGATTGTCAGGGATTGACCATCGACCTGCATGAAGTGAGACCATCGCTCTTCCGTCCAATCCGTCCAACTTTTTAACCAATTCCCTTCAGTTTGGCACTGAACTTTTTTTTAGTTTAGTTCATGTAATATACACCCACATACTCATCATGTGAACGGTAGTGGAAAAGGTTACAGGGGCACATAATTTCTTCAGCCACATTATTGTGAATCATCGTCTGCATAAGTACATAAGGAGTTCAGAACTGAACTCTGAAATTCATTTACCTAGGCAAGCTAATGAGCTTGCACTGATGAGCCACAGTACAGTAGTTACATATTGTAGTTGTTAACTTATAAATACAGTAATCCAATACAGTACTGTAGTCTTTTCACAATTGAGCCAGCCACATAGAATTGTCATTTGGCTCTCATACACCCCCTACCTACAGTTTCCAAACCTGGAATAATTGCTATAATTTCTGGTAGTAGATAATTTTAAATTAAATATTTACACTCCTTGAACATTTGTGATACAGTAATTTCAAAATTTGTAAATATTTTCACATTTTCTCACATAATGATGCAAGGGTAGGAATAATTTTGTAGAGTGATAAAACCATCACTCTCTGTAAAATCTCTTGTATGTATGTACCTTACCTAAATAAACATTTGATTCGATTTGATTTGAACAAAATTTACATTTGTTAAGGTTTACATTGGCAGGTAATGTAGACTTCCAGAGATACTGTAGTTATAACCGAGCCTAAGCCGAGTAATAGTAATATCTAGGACTCTGCTGCTTTTAGTGGATGACCAATATGTGGCTCTTCTTCTATGGAAGTACTGCTAGATCCCAGCCTGTCCTCGCAAATTATCATGTCACAAAAATTATGTACTAAATTGCCTGAACTTAACCTAACCTAACCAACGACCCCACATGTAGAAAACGAACGTTTCTGAGCTATGATTTATAGTACAGTACAGTGGAACCTAGGTTACCAAACGTCCCTCTTTATGAATTTTTCGGGTTACGAGCTCAATTTCTTTGTAAAATTTGAATCGGTTTACGAAATTTGCCTTGCTTTGCGAGTTTGTTGATACACGTATGGGTCGACTGAGCACGTGGTTCCTGGTGGCACGGGTGACTGCGTTTCAGTTTACCAGTGCCTCCCACCTAGTAACAATGATGCTTGAATTCTTTGTAAAGGATTTCATTGTTTTCAGCTTTTTTGGTTTCTAAACATAAAAGTCATTATTATATACCACACCATGGGTCCCAAGAAATTGAGTGGTAAGGTTCAACCTAAGAATATAGTTGTGAGTAGAGGCAATAGAGGATGTCCCTTCCTCATTAAGAAAATGTGTGAAGTATAGAAAGAACTGCAAAGTTTTGTTGAAAAAACTCACCCAGATAAAGCTGTAGCAGACTGTTGCATTGACCTTTTTAATGACAATGTGATGTCTCACTACAGACAAGTGTTAAAATGTAGGGAACAAACAAGTGTTTTAGACATATTCTTAGTAAGACAAGACAGCAGTGAGCCACAACCAGGTCCTAGTCGTATGCCTAGAAAACGTAGAAGAGAGAGCACCCCAAAGAAGTCATCACTGCCTGACGTTATAATGGAAGGGGACTTCCCTTCCATACACTAACATCTCTCCTCCTCCTCCTCCTCTCCCTTCCTCACTGTCTTCCATACACCAAAAAGTGTCATCAATAAAGGTAAGCACACTTTTACATATTATAGTACAAAACATGTGTGTATTATGTATGAAATGTATTTTGAAGTTAATATTTTTTTGAATGTGGAACAGATTAATTCAATTTACATTATTTCTTAGGGGAAAATTCCTTTCGGTTTGCGAATTTTCGATTTACAAGGCGTCTCCAGGAACAGATTAAATTTGAAAACCAAGGTACCACTGTACGTTATATTTTGCCCATTGGGAAATTTGACATCAAAATGCGATGAATTATTCAAGAGGATACACACACAGAGATCACAGTAACGTGATGCATCAAATGAACATATCCACAAGGGCCGTGACGAGGATTCGAACCTGCGTCCGGGAGCATCCCAGACACTGCCTTAAACGACTGAGCTACGACAGGGCATGCATCACGTTATTGTGATCTCTGTGTGTGATGATGTAAGGGTGAAGAGGGAGAACGGCCTGTTGACATAGCTCAGGTACAGGGGGGGGGGTTGTGTAAAAGCCTGGTTTGTGCCTCGGAGAGGTTTTGGGATCCAGTAAGTTCAGTAGAACTTCGGTTTCAACCCTTTTACCCTGTCGTAGCTCAGTCGATTAAGGCAGTGTCTGGGATGCTCCCGGACGCAGGTTCGAATCCTCGTCACGGCCCTTGTGGATTTGTTCATTCAAGAGGATAGTTTGGGACCCTGGCATCACTCGGTCAAGCCAGCGACAGCCCCCCCCCCCTCTTTGCCCTAAGAGAACCAAAGGGCAAAAATCGACCATCTGGCATAGCAGAAGTCTGACAATCACTTGGCATCAAGGAGAAATACCTGTATAGTACTGTACTGTATACAAGTCGCATCGTACCAAAGATGGTCAGCCAACAAACTTTTAAAAAGTAGCTAATCTTACCCAACCTCTAATGAACCTAAACTAACACAGTTTAACATAAGTTATCATGACCTAATGATGTACAGGGTATATGGTTTTGACAAATAAAAAACAAGCTTCTTTGAGATGCCTGATCTCAGTGAAACTTAAAATACTGAACAATTTGGAAAATATTGAACCAGACCACTTCTTCTAAAGGTCAGATATAACACAAACAAGGAACAACAGCTTGAAGCTCAACAAGCCACAAAGTAGCAGAGAGAGCAGGAGATGCTTTTTCACCCACAGGGTTATAAGCCCATGGCTTCTCCCTATGACTGGCAGAGTCATGTTGATGGCCAGACAAAACTTACTGGGTTTAAGGTCCATCAACCACGGCAGGGTTACTCGCCCACCACAGGAGCGGGGTCTAAGACCTTCCCAAAGATTACATCCCTTACGTCATCACTAGTCTATAAACACCCTTTAACGAACCAAAATTACCCTAACCTAAACTAGCTTAATCTATCCTAACATAACCGAACTTAGCATAGCCTACCAAAAAAGATAATGCATGAAATTTGGCCCCTTGTAAATAGTGCAGGCGAGGTGAGTGACGTCACTGTGACGTCAGAGAATGCACTCTGGGGCAGGTTTTGGACTGTAGCGCGAGTGTTGGTAAACAAACCCCAGGCGTCCATGGCCGTCCCCGCAGACACAGGCTCACCATAGTGAGTTTACTTCATTTATTATGCACCTCATACCCATCCTGTGGGTGGTAGTGGAAAGGGTTACAGAGGCACATAATGGGCTCAGGGACTGAACCCCACAATTCATTTAGCTAAGCAAGTTACAATCTTGAGCTAGTTACAAAATTCAGTGCACATCGTCACATCAACAATGGGTTCGAGATCGACCTCATATCCCGTGCTACTTGGAACTTTTTGTTCCGAGTAGCTGAATCTAAAACAACAACAATAACGGAGACCATTTTCTCCATTGGTCACAGGATTGTTAATAGATTTTTATGTGTTCTGGCTGGTTATCCCAGAGGAGTGACGGTGTCCGGCGCCGGCTTGGCCGAGAGATGCCGGGAGTTGATGGGTCTTGATGGGCTCCCGTAGTGCCCTCAGCCGTGGTGGGCGGCTGGCTTCTGCTCTGCCAGGGGGGCACTGGATGACTTTTACGTTTTAGTTGGGGGCCGAGTTTTTTATTTTGCTACCCGGTGTTCTCTGTGTGGGGCGGGGCCGGTGCTTGTCACCATGAGGCTCCCCAATTATCTGCCTGTCTGCATTTCTGCATTTCTTTGCCGCGAGGAATATTAGTTTCCAGTGATTGGCGTCACTCGTTTCGCGATTTGGCTTGGCGATTGACCTTTCTGGGCTTCACGATTAACCCTTAATGGGTATGCCGGGGCGCATCCGATCCCATGATCGTCGTTGCTCCTAAATCAACAACAACAACATTTCTCCATGAGACTGAATGGCGGGTCTGATATAGGCCTTAAAGCCCAAAACAAACTTGGTAAGTTTCTTCTATTAAAGGTCATACCGAGTCCTTTGATTTGGTTGTTGTTGCTGGTTTAGGGGCTGCAACGGCAAAGGTGCCCTATGTCGTAACATTCTGGACCGTTGAATAGGAATGCCACAAGACAATATCAAACCATATGGGTAATAACATGTAATGAAACGTAAGTCAGTGGTCCCCAAGTGGAGCTGGTGTCCAGACGTCCGCTCATCGTCAAGGTTGAACCAGGAGTTCCTTCTTGTTGTTATTTTAGATTCAGTTACCCGGAAGAAAATTTCCATGTAGCACGTAAAGAAATTTCCATGTATGGTGAGCCCGTAAAGGAGTCCCTTTGTTTTGGCTTCTTATGTAGGCATAGAACAACTTAGGAGCTTTGTTTTGGGCAAGTTTTCGTTTGTAGTTATTTTGGGTTGATTTGATTTCTGGAGAAAGAGGAGGAGTTGAATTTAATGCCCTTTTATATATATATATCTCTTAATCCATGATTTTCATCATGGATTTATACCTTCACCAAAGGTTTCACTTAGTTATTACAGCTCTTTTTACTACATACCTGCGTCGTCCATCTAGTTCCCTTTTCTTTCTCCTTTTTGTCAGTAAGACATTTTGTATGGAGTAAATGATTTCCGCCATAGTTTAGGAGATTAATCGATATTTTAATATTACTTTAAAAAAAATTATATAAAAGTTCTTAATTTATCATAATTTTTAGTTCTAATGTTTGTGAAAAAAATCCCAGTGTAATTGCAGATTTTTATTACAGGAAAGGAGAATGGATGGAAGTGGAAAGAAAGGGAAAAGGTAAGACACCATACTCACGAAATGGAGATGGGCGAGTAGTCATACAATCATCTGTGAGGGAAGTTTTAGCTGCTGAAGCTGGGACTGCACCAGGTAATAAAAAGTAGTTTTTACTTGTACCAGAAAGTTTATTATCTCTATTACTTATTAATTTCAAAGTTGCACAGCATTTATACAAAGAGGTTACACTTATGCAATGAAGTCACAAGAACATTTTGAGTATAAATAAATCTCGGCAGTCTCCGTGGAGTAGTGGTAAGACGCTCGCCTGGCATCCTGCGAGCGCTTTGTCCTGGGTTCGTATCCTGGCCGGGGAGGATTTACTGGGCGCAAATCCTTAACTATAGCCTCTGCTTAGCTCAACAGTAAAATGGGTACTTGGTTGTAAAAACGATTCTTCGCAGGGGTCGTATTCCAGGGAACATAGGATTAAGGACTTGCCCGAAACGCTACGCATACAAGTAGCTGTACAAGACTGTGAGAATTCTTGTATATACTGTATAAATAAACAAAAAATAATTGAGGCCATATAATATACAGTACATGTATTTATTTAAATAATTCTGCTGTAGAGTAAATGTGTGGTGATTGATATACATCAATTTAACAATTGGACCAAAATGGACACGTCAATGTCTTCAAACATTGATGAAATACGTACGTATTTCAGTTTAATGATAATTTGTCTTGTCTGGAAAAGAAGCTTTAACTTTAGGCTTGTATTAAGGTCCCCGCTAGGTCAAACAACTGACCTTCGCCAGGAATTAGCCCCACAACAGTTGCCTAACTCAGGGTTCCTATTTATTGCTAGATGAACAGAAGTATTAGGTGAAAGGAAGTGTGCTGAACTATTTTAGTCCTGCCTGAGAATTGAGCCTGAAATCCCTGATTGTGAGTCAAGAATGAAGCCAGCTGTACTTTGAAACTGTATTTGCAGTAAGCTAGACATCTAATATAACAACAAAATTAAAGCTCTTTCATTGTTCATACATGTTAAATGGGTTATTGGAGAAATGTGCTCCTGACACACACAGATGATAATTAATTAGTTAATGCTAAATAATTTAGAAGTTTTATATGTAGTGATGGAAAATGGAAATGCTAGCACCCCTATACTGTACTGTGTATTCATGCTAGAATGAAGTGCATTCCCACAGTATAGAAGTAGCCACAGAACCTCTGTATGACTTAGAAATATGAATTGACTTAGGTTTCACTGGACATATTTGTAGTAACAAATGTCTATGAAATTACACTAGAATGCAGTGAAAGTGCCTTTTATGCCACTATTTGAGTAAATGTTATTTAAAAAATAATTCTAAATAATTTAATAATTTAACAATTTAACAACGGCTTCTTACTTAACACTTTCGCGCGCGCGGCACTCGGGGAAAAAAAATGCCGATTGTGCGCGCGGCATTCTGGGCGCTCAAGTGTAAAGACAAAAAAGTGTATAAACTTTTCACGCTCCTAACATCAATTCTCAAGCTACGTATTTCATTTTGGTATCAATGTGTTGGCAATAAAATTCTCTACAAGATCATATGCATAAAATGTCACCAAAGCATTTGCTATCCCACCACGAAATAAATAAACACGAAGATGACTCGCCGTGACACCCAAACAGGAAGTAAATGTTCATACTCTTTCGTTTGTTGCCAGCTCCACAGTGATCCTACAGCATTGATTTTGATATCACTGAACTCGCAATAAAATTCCCCACCCAGACATATGCCTATCAATGTATAATTATGATACGGGGTGACCCGCACGAGTGTGGGAAGTGGCCGAAGCGTTAGCCGTGATTTCAGCAGCGATGACACTGTTGTGATGCAGCGCTTTGAAAGTTTATACTTATTTCACTGTCCTGACATTATTTCTGGAGCTACGTATTTCATTTTTATAGCAATGTGTTCGCAATAGAAAGTTCTATAAGAACATGGGTAGAATTGGTCAACAGAGCGTCAAATAAATTTGCGGCGAATAAAATCTTACGCGTGTTTGTACCCGTGAACGTAAAAAGTTTTTACTTTGTTCATGTTTTTCAAGTTTATACTCGTTTCACACCGTTTTTTTTTTGTATAGTGTTCGGAATAAAATTCCCTACACAGACATATGCCTATCAAGTACAATTCTTGGGAATTCACAGCTGTAGAGACGGCCAAACACACACAACCGGAACCCGCTCTGGATACTCCAACTCACACCCGCAACACCCACAAAAAAAGTTTCTGGTGTTTCGTGTATACTTACTTTAGTTTTCGTGCTACAGTTGTCATTTAGGTATCAAAATATTCCTAAGAAAATCGACTACAATACTACAACAACCTAGGACAATTATGTGTACTTACCAAAGGAAAGACGATTGTAGAAAAATAAGTTGAGCATTTTCTCTCCACTCCACCTCCTTCAGGTACCGATTCCTGAAGTTGCTCAACAGATGTTCGTAGGTGGAGTGAAGCTGGTGCGGGTGGTTACTTCTTGTCCACCCAATACACCCTTTTCCTGTGATAACTGGTGTAACACGGTATGACACAAAGTGGAACATCGCATGTCTTGCATGCTATACCAGTTTCCTTCCTAATACCCGACTTTGAACACACTTGACACCTGCGACGTTTGGGGAGTTTTACAAGTTCATGCTTCAATTTGTAGTTCAGGCGAGTCTCTGATAAAACAACACGTCCCTGTTGTCTCTGTGTTGGTTGTACACTACAGTCTGAATCGTCGCTCTCACCATTGTCTTCAAACAACAGTGTAGCAGATGAAATATCTTCATCAGATTCATGGTCGGCTTCAGCACGAGGTGTAGACGTGAAGACAGGGCGCCTCACACCCGACGGGCCAGGTGTTGACGGGTCAGCAGCAGGATACACAGGACCAGTGTCATCATTTATGTCTGGAGAATGAACTAAATGAGGAGATGGTGTTGTTGTTGCAGGCCACTCTTCCTTGTCAAATTTCAATAAAGCCCAAATAGCAACCTCATGAAACTGGAGCAGAGTTAGTTTCTTTCGGTCATCTGTGTTGGCCTTGTACAATGCATAAGCGTTTTGCAAAGCCATTTGCAGGAAATAAAAGGTTATTTTCTTTGTCCACTTGTGACATTTCCTGGCGAAATGGTAATACTTTACCATTTGATCAAAGTGGTCAACACCCTTCATGAACTTATTGTAGTCAATAATTGCCTTTGGTTTGTTCACCACAACCTGCTGTAGTCCTGTTGTTCCATCTGGCCTACGAACTCGTTTGCGTTTTTGAACTCTATTTGTGTCTGCATTGTGGAGGTTGGTAATCATAGAGACAACTCGCTTGTCTTTCCACAGCAGAATGAAGGTGTTGTCCTTGCGGCGGTAGACTGTGGTATCCACATCAATCTTAGTCTTCGCTATATGTTGCAGGTCTTTTGGGGCGCCACGTACGAGTCTAATTGTTCCACACGTGTAGACCCCAATGGTGGAATATTGTCCTCAAGCCACACAACACTGGCCCCAGGCTGGCGAGTACGTACCGGACGTGTACGCTTGCGAGAAGGCTGGGGTGCCTCATCTTCCTCACTCGGTTCATCCTCACCTGATAATTCATAGCTTGAATCACTCCTACTATCAACAAATGGGGTTATTTTCAAACGACGAGTAGGAGGTCGTTTCCTTAGCTGGATTTTAGGCATGCACGCACCACGTGTGCGCCTTGTGGTGAGAGGCGGTGGTGCTGGTGCCCCCTCCTCTGTTAGGCCTTCAGTGTCCTCCTTCTGTCGATTCAGCCCCATGGGCTCCAGGCCCCCCAAATTCACATTCTTCTTCTAAATCCTCACCTTCTGCCTCACTTCCATCCAAATCCACTTGATCAAAGGCATCCAAGAGATTGGGAATCTTGGTGGGAGTGAGCCTCAATCCAGAGAACCTCCTATAGATGTCGGTAATCTTGTCTTTTCCAGATGAATCAGAGGCTCCTGTAGCCGAAACACTGCTTGGGCCTGGTGCTGGATCCATTATTGATGAATGTAGTTGGTTACAAACACACAGAAACGGGTAAAAATCCTTGAAACCGTGCGAGTTTGGCGCGCGAGGGGAGAGAGATGCGATCGCTCCACGTGACAACAAAATGGGCCTGTCACGTGGCCCAGTAGGCCGACGTGACATTCGGCCTACCTGAGAGAACGGGAATTTCATGGCGCACAGTTTGAAACAAACCCCAAGTAAATCGGATTTAAGATGGATTTTTTACAATTATTTTAATACGGACCGTAAATATACGACGCGACCGCACAACCGATAGAAATATTGCCGTCGTATATGTACGGGATGGGTGCGCGAAAGTGTTAAGAATAAAAGCACCAGATAAAAACAATTCTTGATGGATTCATCAAAATTCAATATATCGAAACCAAACTTTTTTTCAAAGAAACTGGGACTTTAAAGTTTTAAGCAAGAGGATGAGAAGCTTATTGATATGTTATTAAATGTAATGAAAGTCAATGAAGCACATTTTACAGTGATCTGGGAACTAGGACATATAACCTTGAGATAGAAACAAAGATACATAACAAATTTTGGTTTTTGAGTAAAATTGTAATGGATGAAAATTTCCACAAGGCAAGTTTTCAAGATGAGGAGCCAAACGATGCTATTTGCCAAATGATCATGGCTGCAACCATTCCAAAATATATTTTATGAAACTGGATTGCTCAGTAATAATGAATGAACTTTTAATAGAAAAAGTTCAAGAATGAGACGTTCATGACTTGTATCAAGTTTTCAAGTTGCTAAGAAATGCTTCTCAAACACAAGATGCAGAAAAGAAAGCCTATGCTGATGCCCCTCTTGATTGGTCTCAAAGATTGAGTGAGCTGTTCCAGTTAGTAAATGGTAAGAGAGAGCTGTTCCAGTTTATTTATTTATTTATTTATTTATTTATATGTATACAAGAATGTACATTGGGGTTAAGAGAGTACATAGTAATGATGATTTTACATTCTTGTAAAACCACTAGCACGCATAGCATTTTGGGCAAAATTCGGGCATAGCCTTCCGGGCAAGTTAGTAAATGGTAAGAGTTCCATTGTTCTGTTCCATTGTTCATTGTTCTTACCATCTACTAACTGTTTCAGTTAGTAGATGGTAAGTGCAAGCTGTTCCAGTTAGTAGATGGTAAGTGCAAGCTGTTCCAGTTAGTAGATGGTAAGTGCAAGCTGTTCCAGTTAGTAGATGGTAAGAGCAAGCTGTTCCAGTTAGTAGATGGTAAGTGCAAGCTGTTCCAGTTAGTAGATGGTAAGAGCAAGCTGTTCCAGTTAGTAGATGGTAAGAGCAAGCTGTTCTAGTTAGTATATGGTAAGAGCAAGCTGTTCCAGTTAGTAGATGGTAAGTGCAAGCTGTTCCAGTTAGTAGATGGTAAGTGCAAGCTGTTCCAGTTAGTAAAAGTTAAGAGCTAGCTGTTCCAGTTAGTAAAGGAGGAGTGTGAGCTGTTTTAGTTAGCAAAGGCTGAGAGTGAGCTATTCCAGTTAGTAAATATGTTGAACTTCGGTGTTATTGGAAGTTTTCTGTAGAGTACAGTAGTGTAATTATTGTTTTGAGATTACCTGTTTCTAGTATACATATAGTACATATAATTCCTATTGTTGGGGACAGGAACCTATTCTGTACAGAATGTGAGGTACCAATTCACTGCTAGGTGATCAGAAACATCAGGAGAAAGAAAACATTATTAGCCATTTCTCTCTCATATCTGGGAATTGAACCAAGGGTCCTCAATTTTTAGCTACAGTGATAAGAGCAGTCGGCTTACATCTAAAAGGGCCTGTGTTCGATTCCCATGGCAGGACAGTAGCATTTGGACACTGTTTCTTTTTACCAGATGCATCTGTTCACCTAGCAGTAAATAAGTATTCAGGAGTTGTTGTGGGCTGCTAGTACTTAAGGCTAGCACTTATGTTGGTTTGGAGTAGGGACCTTGATAAGCCTAGCAGCCTTCCTGTCCCTCGACTAAGGTAAATTATATACTCAACCATAGCAAAGGGAGGAGTGAAACCATCTTTGTAAATAAAATGTAAAAAATATTTGTAACTTTTATTTAAAAAAATAACAATCGGGATATATGAAATGAGTTCTACATTTGTTACCATAATTTAAAGGCATATTTTATGCCTTTTAAATTAATAACCATGAATATTAAGTAGCTGCATTGCTATACAAAATAGACTTGTAAGTCTCGTATAACAATTGTTTAGTTCGCTATAATCGGTTCTCACTAAGTTTCCTTCAGAATTAGATGGCAAAATGTGTCATATGTGCATTGGTAGTAATGTTGTTATATACACTGTACATAATTATGGTTAGAAAATGACAAAATATGGTATGTATATTTGTTAGGATTGGTTTCCCTCCAGAGTTGTACATAATTGTCTAAATGTGTAAAAAAGGTAGAGTATATATCAACATTTTATCATGAATAAATTTACAGTATAGATCAGACATATAGATTATTTTCTGTATTGTCATGTACTGTAGTTATTTTCATGTAGATGTTTTCTCTGCATTAGTATTGAGACCTAAAGGTGATCCACAAACTAATGAAGTTGTTACATAGTTCAGACATGTAGTATACACTCTCCTTTGAATCTGTCCCCCATGAAACAATTGGCTTATAAATACTTTGTCCCTACACACTGACTGGGCAAACTTGCAAACAAACTTGGTGGGGTGGGGACCTAGTCCATAAAATGCAATACTGTACTATAACACTCTAAGACAGAGTCAGCACAATAAGTTTTTTGGTTCAAGGCCAAGTGCCACATCTTATTTAGTGATTCAGCACTTAAATTTAAAGACCTTATTTCTACCACCCTTGGTGACTTCCTGAAGCCATTTCTCTTGAGATGGCTCACCACTGCTGGGTCACATCAGTAACAGGAGTCCTGTTTGGCCCACTGGAGACCAAAGTCAGAACCTAAGGATGAGGGAGAGCCAAGTTCTGGCTCTGGTTTCCAGTAAGCCAAATAGAACTACAGTGATTGATGTGACCCAGTAGTGGGGAGCTATCTCAGTGAGATAGCTTCACAGAGCCTTTCTACCAGAAAGAGGCATTTCATTACATTCTATGCTGGTTTTTATATTATTGACCTAGAATTGTGACCATGTAATATTAAACTAAAAGGAAAAAACTGTTGATGATAGACGTTTCAATAATTGGAAACGAGTAGACTCATTATCCTACCAAGTGAATTGCTAGAACCTATTGGTAACGTATTGTCCACCTAATCATAGGTTCTTTCTCTCTCATTGCCTTCATGTTGTATATATAATACACAACTTTAGCATAAGCATTAAATCATTGGGCAAGCAGTCAACCTTATTGTGAGCTTTTACTCATTGTTTCATGTTGTGTATGATACCAGTATACAACTTTAGCCCGAGTATTTAGTCATCGGGTAAACAGTCTACCTTATTGTAAGTTTTTTCAATCATTGCCTTTGTGTTGTATATATGATTCACAACCTTAGCATAATCATTCAGTCATTGGGCAAGTACAATTATGTCCATGTTAAACTATCTTTGGTAAGGTTTGCAGAAAATAAAATGTAGCTCATTACATATTAGCTTTTCTAGGTCATTAAAAATTCAGATATATGAAGAAAAAAGAGCTATCACAATATAAGTTTGATTTTTCTGTTTCCGAATTTTGCTTATTCAATTATTAATAAAGTATTTTCACACCTTATAAATAAACCAAACAAAATACAGAATTGAGGAAATTTTTTAAATTGAGATGAAGCATATTTTTTTATACTGTATCACTTTAGAGGTTCAGTTGAGCTGTATGAAGGTAGATATATCTCTGATTTCAGCTTTCTGATCGAATGTTCATCCATGTTAGCCAAAGCGGCGTCGTAGCTAGGTGGATCCAAGAGATTAGAGAGAGATACAGTGTGACGTGTAGTACCAATGGTGGTAAGAGTTGGAGAAAACATGTCCTCAGGACATGTTGCATTATGGTTGTCCATATTTAGAGAGGTGTGGGACATGGTTTGCAGGGATGAGAGCTGTGTTGCGTTGATGAGAATGGGTTGAGTGTAGAGAGCAATACGGTCTTGCGGGGTAGTTTCATTGGCCTGAGTTCCATTGTTAACAAGTGTTAGTTCTGTTAGTTCATTATTTGATGCACTGAAATGAATAATAAATGCAATTATAATAAAAAATGTTACCTGAATGTGCAACATTTTTTTTTTCTGATAATAAGTAAAAATATGAGTAAAGACATAGCAAAAGAGCTAATGTAAGTACCGCATACTATATACACTTACTGGGATCGGTAGCGGCGTAGGAAGGACCTTCTCCAAGAGATTCTGTATGATGGAGGACGGTCCAGATTGTTGCTTTGAGGGGGATCCTTGTTTTTCTGCCGAGTACACTTGCCCACTGCAGCACACACAGCCACCACAGTTAAGAATCCTGAAAAAAAGATTGCCAGATTTATAGCCATTTCTAAATTTGGATTATTTCTAATACAAAATTATACCTGGAAAACAAGAAATTAGCAAAGAGATTTAATATTTAGGTGCACCACGTACTGTATTAAGTCTAAGATTGTTTCTGACTTGGTTTTCAAAACCTTTACTAGTGGGTCTGCTATAAACTTCAGATACTCTACCAGTAAATCATCAACCTTATTAAATTTCCGACCAAGTCATTACACCAAATTTGGTTTGTCATGCCCACACTGGCTTTATAAGCTTTAATAACTGCGTAGATACTTTGCCTGTATGCATTTCCTCCCAGCTAAACGTTATTGAAATTTTAAACTTATCAGTACGAGAGTGGAGAATTACATATCGGCTGATCTATGGTATCATGTGGCTATCAGCTTATCATTTCTAGGTACTGAACGAGCATTACAAAATTGTTCAACGTATACACAGTCCTAGAAAATTCTGTAAATGTATAAATAAGGCACCACAAACTGCTGAAGTTAAATTTGAACTGCTTTTATCACAAAATAACTTTACTAATATGTACTGTAGTCTATGCGAATGAAAACTCACACCCCAGAAGTGACTCGAACCCATACTCCCAGGAGCATCGCAACTGGTATGTACAGGGATGCCTTAAATCAGGCTTGCTCGCACTGTAGTCTATATGTGTAGTTAATGAGTTTTACACATGTTTTTAATCTTGCTGGTAAGCACATTGGTATTAATGTTAAATATATACCCACCCCCCTGTAATTGTTCTATATATTTATTTCATCCCCTAGTTGGCTACCACATCCTACAACCTGTAAACTTCACCAGCACTAGGCTGAAAGCATTAAAACAATGAGTGAAGTCATGAGGATGTTTCTTGACGCTCACTTATGCACAAGAATCAAAATTCAGGAAGAATTTAAACTTTCTGCCTTATACAAAGGGATTTTACAGCTAACCAAGTGTTAAGATCATAAAGATTCATGACTTGAAAACTGTAACTTCAAGAACATAAGGTCACAGACTCAAGCTAAGGAAACAAAGCTGCCAAAATACATTAGAAAGTTATATTTTTGTGGTTGGAACAAGTTGGGTGAGGTGGTGGTAGATGCCAGAAATGTCAGTAGTTTCGGTGTTACAGTATATGACAAAGTACTGAGAAGACAGGATACTGCTTGTGTAGCTCTCACTTAGGTATGCAGGCGATGAGTCACAATAACGTGGCTAAAGTATGTTGACCAGACCACACACTAGAATGTGAAACGTCGTCGTCCCTTCACATTCTAGTGTGTGGTCTGGTCATCTCACTTAGATAATTACAGTACCAGCACTGCTGAGAAACAAACTGTCACGTGCTGTTGGAGAGCCAGTAAGTGCTACCAGCAGGCAGTCTATAAACAAAATGAGTGAGCTCCCACCCCTCACCAAACTGAATGTGCTTCAGTGTACATTCAGTGAAGGTGTGCAGTGTACTAGCTAATGAAATTCAGCTTCATTTTTTCCATGGAATACAAGTGTCCTATACAGTATATCCATTATCAATAAAAGTAATAAAAACCAAGTGCTACTCAATGCAGCAATATTTGACACTTGATTCTTCTAAATAGGATGGAAATCTCACAGAATGGAATGAGAACGCCTTCATAATTGGTGCTATTATTTACTCTAGCCATTGTTAGGTTAGGTTAAGGTTACTGTATTTAAAGTTTAGATAGGTTAGGCTTCATTACATTTGGTTACATTAATATGGTGCAATATTGCCCAAAATCTGAAATATGGAATTCAAAACTATTAAACTGCACTCTTTGAATTTTGTTTACAGAAAACCAAATTCTAAGAGCTGCTTAAAAGAAAAAAAATTTCAGCATACACTTTTATATTCTAAACCAGTGATTTATAATACAATAAAGTTAAACTTGAGAATGCTCTCTGTTCAGGACAAAGATACTCTTGCCAGTTTACAAGTAGACTATTACTGGAGCCATAATATGTTTTCAGACCCTGACAAATATCTAGATAACTATCCAGGTGGTTTGATAGCAATGTGGTGCTCAAGGTAATGAATTTGCTCCGAGGATGGGCTCCTACAGGCACATGAGCACTAGGCTTGCACTGACAGCTATCAATAGGTTGCACTGTAGCAGTTTTTTACGTTTTTCTACATAAATAATAATTGTAGGCCTACATACGCTATCATTGTGTTGGACTAAACATTTGGCTAAATGCAACAGAATTGACTGCACCATAAATAGCCAATGATACATTAAAAATTCATGCAGAGTAATTATCTGTTACTTAACGTTAGATCTTCAAGCACTTGTAAATCTAAATAGAAAAACAGATATCATAATTATCATATCAATTATACATACTTGATGCACAGTGCAAGATTTAGAATCTACTTTGTTAGTGTACAGTGTAATACCAAACAGTTTCATTTCAAATATATGCAAATTTTATATAGAGAGTTTAAGTATTGTTAGATCTAGAAAAGGTTAGGTAAAGCGTTTTGGATACATTGATTTAGGGAGTATTTGCATTATAGACTGGAAGTGAGTGAAGCATGTCTTGATCGGCAACTAATAATGAAGATTTACAACCCTCCCAGGCGCAGGTGTTACAAGTGCCACCGGTTTAATGCTGATGTTGCAAGGAACGGTGTTATTGATCAGCGGTGTTGGAACTGTGCTACACCGCTCTGGAACCGACATGCCGCTCCATACCAACATGCCAGAAAGCCTGCAACGTCTGTGTGTGATGCTAAAAAGGGTGGTGCACTGAAACTGAGGTGTGCAAACTGTCACGTGGAAGGAGTTCCACGTGACAGCTCAGGTTTCAGGAGTTCCACGTGACAGCTCAGCCCATTTGAAAATGGGCTCAGGTTTCCAGCTTTGGAATGTTACCAGCTAGCACTAGGGAGAAATTGCGGGAGAGGTCCACAGACAGAAATTCTCTCATAAATTTCATGTTGAGTAAGCAACATGATGAATGTGATGTTCCATATACAGATTATGAATTGGATGCAGCCCTCTCCAGGGGCAGTAGCACTGCTCCTGGTGAGGACGGTATCACCTATGATATTCTAAGACTCCTACATCGTGTACCCGGTAACCCATTATTATAATTGTTTAATGCCAGTTATGTCACTGGGCAGTTGCCAGTATCATGGACCACCAGTCTTACGGTACCTATACCAAAGCCTGGCCAACCTGATGCTTTCCGTCCCATCTCACTGACCAGTTGCATGTGCAAAACCTTTGAGAGAATGGTGCTTAATAGATTATTGTATAGAGTTAAAGAGCACATGTCACCTGATATCAATGGTTTCACACATGGTAAAAGTGTACACAACTGTATCACAACCTTTCTTACTGTTCATGGAGATAAAAGGTACACAACATTTCTTGATTTAAAAAATGCCTTTGATATTGCTAATAGGGAAGTGATTATGTATGAATTAGCTAGAATGGATATAGGGGGACATTTATTACAATAGATACGAGGCTATCTTACTAACCGGAAGTCCTCTGCACTGTTCCAAGGCTACAAGAGTGAAACTAAAGTAATGTAACTAGGCACCCCACAAGGAGGAGTACTTAGTCCTACCTTGTTTAATGTTCTAATTAATGCTTTACTAAAATCAATCCCATCTAGTCCGGCAAACATCACTATCAGCTATGCAGATGACATCCTTGTGCATACTAAACCCCACCGCGAAATACAGTCTTAAATTGTATACATACAGCTTGTGAGAGCCTTGGTCTTGTAATCAACGCTGCTAAAACTAAGGTATTTAACAGACAAATTGGCAACCGCAAAAGTGGACCACGAAAACTCAAGATAGATAATATACCAATAGACTATGTCTCTTCTTTCAAATACCTTGGAGTCTATGTCCCTTGTACCTCAACTGCAGTCAATAAGTTACATCAACAATGTAGAGACAGACTCAAGGCTCTCAGAACTGTAGTGGGGGTACAGCCCGAAATATGGTGTTAATATTAGAATAGCAAGACTGATGTATTTAGCGTATATAAGGTCTCTGATAGACTATCATGCACCAGCTTTGGTCCTGCAAAATGGCAAAAGTATTGATAGACTGGAACAAATGCAAAATGAAGCACTCAGAATTATACTTGGCTGTCCTATAACTACCAAAGTTCTCAATATACGGAAAGAATTAAATATACTTAGCATTAGAGATAGAATATTTGAAATTAATCTTATGATGGGACTAAAGCTTCTGCGTGATAACAAAAACAACATTGTGTCAGTTGCACTGTTAGAACACATACAAATGGAACTAGCGAGTCTAAATGGATTCAAAGAACAGCCACTCATATTAAAATGATGGGACTGCACGATGTATATACAGATGAAAGAGTACAGCACTTCCTTCCACCCTGGCAGATAGTACCTTTTGACATCCTGACCCCTGCATACCCCACCAAGAAACTAATCACAAACAACCCTCATGCTCAGCTTGCTGCTAAATTAAGCACCATAGAACACATTCACAATATACAAGCTGAAAACAACATTGCACAGACCATATATACACTGACGGATCACTCAATACAGCTACAGGGAGGGCAGGAAGTGCTGTTATTGCTCATCAGCCCGATGGCAGCACAATTCAAAGAAAATAGTTCCTGAATTGTAACTGGGCGTCCACAATGCAAGCCGAGTTGGTAGCGATACTGGTAGCACTCGAAATTATTGACAACACTGAAGTAGACAGCTTAATTATTTCTGACTCCCTTTCCTCACTACGAGCAATAAACAGTTTGCAATCAAGTAATAACGTGCTTGTCTTGGAAGCTAGACGTAGATATATAAGAATACTTAGCAAGAGGGTAAATATAAAAATGTTGTGGATTCCTTCTCACATTGGCATGCAGGAACATGACAAAGTTGACGCCCTTGCTAAGGCTGCAGTAAATAAAGACAGTATTGAACGGAATCTTGAGTTATCAAATAGGTCCCTTAAAAGTGTCATTAGACGAGAACTCCTGGATGAATTTGAAGAAAGTAGAACTGTGCAAACTGGAACTAGCAGGTCCATTGTTCATCACAATGAAATGTGTGAAGTAAAACATGTGTATGGGGCAAGTAACAAAGTCAGTAGACTAACAGATGTTGTCACAGCTCGTATAAGACTTGGCTACAAGTATCTCTGGCAGTTCGGCTTGTATAGGGATCTAGATGAAGTAAAGTGTAAAGTGTGTGGACAAAGACAGGGACACACACTCGAACACTATATCTTGGATTGTAGTAAAATTGAGCCTTTAGAGATAAATCTAAGCTCACTCTGTATGATATGGCAACCTATCTTATTACCATGGATAAATTACCTGAAATCCTTGCACTGTACCCACATACGGTTTTGCTTCTGATAATTACTTATGCACTGACCACATTTCGCTTCCAGTAGATGACGACATATGAGATTCAGAAACAAGTAGTGTATTGTGAGGACTAATAACAAACTCCCCTATGACTCTGTAATATCCCCATTGGTCAAACTATTATGTATTAGCGATAAGACCTACATTAATGTATGATGACTTACTGTAAATATGTAGCTCTTGAAATAGCACTTTCTCTGTAACTAGCTGACATGTAATTGTAACTAAGGTGTGAAGGATAGATGAAATTGTTTATGTAATATCTAAGATGAGGTCTGATAAAGACCTTTTGTGCCCTCTGTAATGCTTTTGCGCTACCGCTCACAGGATGAGTATGGGGTGCACAATAAACTAGCCGCCCGGCCTTGGGCGGCAACAATCAATCACGTCTTGATTCATGGCTTCGAATCACATTGACAAATTGTGGGATTGTTCCACCACAGTTGCTCTTTTTTTTTTTAACTACCGTATCACACGTTTTGATTAAATTTGAGATGCAGACCGAAATTTGTTAGCAGTGTGACTAAAGTCGTTTCTGGGGCCCCTCCAGAATTAGAGGCCCCTGAACCTTAAGCTTCGTTAGTATGATTGTTGCTCAGCCCCTGTTCATGTATCATCTTTCAGCTAGCTTTCAGCTTAGCTGAAAGCTTTTCAGCTTTCATTTGCTCACTATTCTTTCGCTGATGAAGTGCTTCCTTACATCTGGGTTTTCACCCTATCTTATTTCTTATCCATTGGTCATATTTATTTAGTTTTGTCCACCTCGTCTGTGGTTTTAACAATCTTATATGATGATATCATGCTGAATATTGCACTTCTATTACCCAGTGTGGCGAGATCTAGTTCATCGGCCAGACCTCGTAGCTCAGCCCAATAAGTTCAGAGAGACTTATCAGTTGCAGGCGATGAGTCACAATAACGTGGCTAAAGTATGTTGACCAGACCGCACACTGGAAGGTGAAGGGACGACGACGTTTCGGTCCGTCCTGGACCATTCTCAATTCGATTGAGAAATCAGTTCTCCTAGCTTAGCCCCCCAAGCTCCGAGACACACTCGGACTTCATCCCTCTGAACACTGAACCAGGTTAAGACACTCACCGCCAATGAACACCAGTACCAGACCAACGGAGCCGATGCTTCGGACCACGAACGACAATCCAATTAAGGCGACGGCTCCGGACACCACAATTGTACTCCAGATGGCGCACCACTGAAACACAAGGTCAGTATACAGTCACGCGCAGGTACACAAAAGTGACGCAAAGATAGATAATAGTGACCATGCGCTGCAGTAACACAAAGATAGATAATAGTGACGGCGTAACAAGTGCATTTTTTTTTTATGTTTAACACATCTCTAACCCTGTCCATAGAGGGCAGAAGAAAATGTATATATGCTGGTTAACATTGTAAATGTGTGGCCACGTTTGTGTAGAAATAATAAATAATAATAAAAAAAAGTGCAGTGACGCAAAGGTAGATAATATATAGTGATTCAGCGCTACAAGTACAGTGACGCATATAATAGTGACCCAGTGCTACAAGTGCTGACGCAACGACACGGTATAGTGACGCAATTATACAGAACAGTGACGCATACATACAATGTTGATGTAACACT
>WNGS01001312.1:45969099-45979099 GCA_020271785.1 Procambarus virginalis
TCTGTCAGTGCCCAAGAGGGTATTTTACCAGTACTCCAGAGGGTATTTTATCAGAGCCCCAGAATGCATTTTACGAGTGCCCCAGAGGGTATTATATCAGTGCCACAGATGGTATTTTATGAATGCCCAAGAGGGTATTTTACCAGTGCCCCGGAGGGTATTTTACAAGTGCCCAAGAGGGTATTTTATGAATGCCCAAGAGGGTATTTTACCAGTGCCCCGGAGGGTATTTTACAAGTGCCCAAGAGGGTATTTTACCAGTGCCCCAGAGGGTATTTTGCCAGTGCTTCCGAAGGGTATTCTATCAGTGCCCTAGAGGGTATTTTATCGTGCCCCAGAGGGTATTTTTCTGTGCCCCAGAGGGTATTTTACTAAGTGCCCCAGAGGGTATTTTACCATGCCAAGTATGTGCCCCAGCAGGGTATTTTATCAGTGCCCCAGAGGGGATTCTATCAGTGCCCCAGAGGGTATTTATCAGGCCCCAGAGGGTATTTTAGCAGTGCCCCAGAGGGTATTTATCGGGCCCCAGAGGAGTATTTATACAGTGCCCCAGAGGGTATTCTATCAGTGCCCCAGAGGGTATTCTAACATTTTGTGCCGAGGGTATTTATACGTGCCCAGAGGGTATTTAATCAGTGCCCCAGAGTGTATTCAACAGTGCCCCAGAGGGTATTCTATACAGTGCCCCAGAGGGTATTCTACAATGCCCCAGAGGGTATTATACAGTGCCTCAGAGGGTATTCTATCAATGCCCTCAGAGGGTATTATACCAGTGCCCCAGAGGGTATTCTATCAATGCCCCAGAGGGTATTATACCAGTGCCTATTACAGTAAGGGGTATTCATCAGTGCCCCAGAGGTTACGTCCATGTATTACCAGTGCCCAAAAGGGTATTCAGTCAGTGCCCAAGAGGGTATTATACAGTGCCCCATAGGTATTTTATTTACCAGTGCCCACAGGGGTATTCTAAGTAGTGCCCCAGAGGGTATTATACCAGTGCCCCAAGGGTATTTTACCAGTGCCCAAGAGGGTATTCATCAGCCAGGGTTTTTCGTGCCCCAGAGGGTATTCTGTCAGTGCCCAAGAGGGTATTTAAACAGTCTCCAGAGGGTATTTTATCAGAGCCCCAGAATGTATTTTACGAGTACCCCAGAGGGTATTATATCAGTGCCACAGAGGGTATTTTATGAATGCCCAAGAGGGTATTTTACCACTGCCCCGGAGGGTATTTTACAAGTGCCCAAGAGGGTATTTTACCTAGTGCCCAGAGGGTATTTTATCTGTGCCCCAGAGGGTATTCTTACTAGTGCCCCAGAGGGTATTTACAGTGCCCAAGAGGGTATTTACAGTGCTTTAGAGGGTATTACTTTCAGTGCCCAAGAGTGTATTTACTAGTGCCCCATAGGGTATTTTATCAGTACACCAGAGGGTCTTTTGGACGTGCCCAGAGGGTATTCTATCATTGCCGAAATGGGTATTTTCTCAGTGCCCCAGAGAGATTTTACCAGTGCCCCAGATGGTATTTTATCAGTGCCCACAGAGGGTATTTTATCAATGCGCCAGAGGGATTTCTAGTCACTGGCCAAGATGGGTGTTCTCTCAGTGCCCCAGAGGGTAGTTTGTCAGTGCTCCAGAGGGTATTCGATTGTGCCTAGAATGTATTTCACCAGTGCCTCAGAGGGTATTATGCCAGTGCCCCAGAGGGTATTTTACTAGTGCCCAGTATTCAGTAACCGAGGGTCTTTTACTCAGTGCCCCAGAGGCGTACTTTACCAGTGCCCCAGAGGGTATTTGTCAGTGCCCCAGAGGGTATTATACATGCCCTGGGTACCAGTGCCCCAGAGGGTATTCAGTATGGGGTTTAACCAGTGCCCCATAGGGTATTTTATCAGTGCCCAGTATTAGCAGTCAGGGTATTTTACCAGTGCCCCATAGGGTATTTTACCATGTGCCCAGAGGGTTATTCTTGTCAGTGCCCCAGAGGGTATTATTACCAGTGCACCCAAGGGTATTTTACTCAGTGCCCTAGAGGGTATTCATTCCAGTGCCCCAGAGGGTATTATTACTCAGTGCCCCTTAGAGGGTATTTTACTCAGTGACCCAAGAGGGTATTCATACTGTGCCCCAGAGGGTATTTTGTCAGTGCCCCAGAGGGTATTATACCAGTGCCCCATAGGGTATTTTACCAGTGCCCAAGTAGGGTATTTTACCAGTGCCTCCATAGGGTATTTTATCAGTGCTCCAGAGGGTAATTTCCATGCGAGACTTTCAGTGCCCAAGAGGGTATTTAGTCAGTGCCCAGAGGGTATTTTACCAGTGCCTTAGAGGTATTTTATCAGTGCCCAAGAGGGTTTCGTTACAGTGCCCCAGAGGGTATTATACAGTGCCCAATATGGTATTTTACCAGTGCCAGAGGTATTCAGCAGTGCCCAGAGGTATTTACAGTGCCCCATAGAGGTATTTTACCGTGCCCCATGAGGGTATTTTATCAGTGCCCCCAGAGGGTATTTTATCAGTGCCCCAGAGGGTATTCTATCAGTGCCCAAGAGGGTATTCTATCAGTGCTCATAGAGGGTATTTTATCAGTGCCCTGAGGTATTTTACCAGTGCCCAGGGGTCTTCTATCAGTTGCCCTTGAGGGTATTTTACCAGTGCCCGAGGGTATTCTATCAGTGCCCAAGAGGTAGTTTGTCAGTGCCCCAGAGTGCGATTTATCAGTGCTCCAGAGGTAGTATTTATCAGTGCCCCAAGCAGGGTATTCTATCAGTGCCCAAGAGGGTATTCTGTCAGTGCCCAGAGGGGTATTCTATCAGTGCCCCAGAGGGTATTTTACCCGTTTTTTATATTATTATATTTTCTACCACAAACGTGGCCAGACATTTACAGTGCTAAGCAGATATACTACATTTCATCTATCCTCCATGGACAGGTAGAGATCAGTTAAAATATAGTTCGGGATTTATGAACAATCAACCAGAGAAGGTGATTCGGTACTTTTAAAATGCTAAGTATACACCTACATTCGTAAATACATAGATACACAGATTTACGTATGCCCATACATAAAGTGGTCGAAGTGTCATTAATGTGCATCTTACAAAGGTGACTATGCATTCTGATCGCTTCCTAATGTACTTTATAGCATACATTTACCAGTGCCTCCAGAGGTAGTTATGCCAATGCCAAGAGGGGTATTCTATCAGTGCTCCAGATGGTATTTTATCAGTGCCCCAGAGGCTATTCTATCAGTGCCCACGTGGGTATTTCTATCAGTGTCTAGAGGAGTATTTTATTAGTGCCCCAGAGGGTATTTTATCAGTGTCCCCAGAGGGTATTCTATCAGTGCTCCCATGAGGGTATTCTTTTCAGTGCCTAAGAGGGTATTTTACCAGTGCCCCAGAGGGCATTCTATCAGTGCCCCAGCGGGTATTCTATCAGTGCCCAAGTAGGGTATTTACCAGTGCCCCAGATTGTATTCTAACAGAGCCAAAATGGGCCACTCAAGCAATCCCTTGGATTTCAATCAGTGCCCCAGGGGGTGGCATTGAAAAATTATGTCCAGGGGTATTCCATCTGTAGCACTATCCCAGCAATTATGATGCCTTCCAGGGGGGGGGAAGGGCATAATTTTCCTTTCCCACGGGGATGTTTATTTTCCCCCTTCCTAGGCGGGGGGGATATAAACCCCCTGGAAGGCGTTTATTTTCCACGGGAACAATGCCTGGTAACTGGAGGCAACTTAGAATATAATTATACACATATGAGTGATGTTTAATTAAAGAAAAAGTCTTTGCAAAACCTGAAGCAGAAGTAAATTTGAGATGTTGTGACCTCAGGGGAAATCAGTGCTCACTTCAAGACCCCGAGCCAACGCAGAGCTGGACCGATGACGCCTGCAACAGAACGGAAGCAGCCAAAAAGAAACATAAGCTGCCAACTATGCCACACTCTATGTGATCATTTAATACCTTATTAATATCCTCCGTGTAATGTCATTCATCCATATGTCCCTACCACTTCACGTAAGAGGATATAACCAGGTGCGACACAGTAGAATTTGTCTTTGAGAATGTAAGGCAGAAACCTTACGAAAGCTCATAGGCGTCGACCCACTATAAAAGTAAAAAGTGACACTTTGGAGAGTTAATTTTCACCTCCTGTTTCAATGAAGAAAAACATAAGAAATATCGAGATATTCGTGCCAGAATCATAAACTAAAAACGACCAAGTGTTGGGCACCATTCCTTCCCCTCGTCCCATCCCAGATTATGACCCCCTTCCAAGTGTCTCTATATGGTAGGGCTTGGTGCTTCCTTGATAGTTCCCCTTCCCTTCTCCCCTCCCTCCCTCCCTCCCCTCCCCTCCTCTCATCTCATATCTCCCCCTGCGGCGTCTTGACTGACAGACACATCACCCTCAATATCTCTCCTTAGTTTCCCTTAACTACACTATTATACCCCTCTCCCTATTTCACCCACACTCCCCTGCTCCTTCCCCCCCCCCTTTATACAGTTCCCTCTTCTATTGTGGGCTCAGACTCCTCCTTCCCCCCTTATTTGGGCCCAGGTACCCCTCCCTCCCCTCATTGTGGGCTGAGACGCCCAGTTTGCCTCCGTCGTGAATGCCTCACTCCTCGCACTCTTGAATGTGTCGTAATATTGAAGGTTGTGTGAAGGAGAATTTGTCAACATTGCTGTTAATGAATGACTCTGAATTGGAGTGGTTATTGTTGGTAAACTCGTTAGTATATGTGGGGTGGGTTGGAGTGTGTGTGTATAGCGCCGTGTAGTTAGCCCCGTGTAGGTCAGTCAGTAGAGCCCGTTTTAGCGTAAGTAGGTCAGTATAGAGCCCCGTCTAGGTCAGTATAGAGCCCCGTCTAGGTCAGTATAGAGCCCCGTGTAGGTCAGTATAGAGCCCCGTATAGGTCAGTATAGAGCCCCGTATAGGTCAGTATAGAGCCCCGTATAGGTCAGTATAGAGGCATGAATGTTCAAAATGACCGCAGCCAGAAGAGAACACTGCATGGCTATTACTGAGGCTCAAAGGATAACAGCAGTGTTAGAAAGGTACAACCCACAACAGTTGATAACTCACATATGCCTATTTATTGCAAGGTGAAAAGAGGCATACGTGAAAGAAATAGCGCCCACCCATTTCTGACCCGTCCGGAGGTCGAACCCAGGATCCCCAACTGTGAGTCGTAAGATGTTAGGATATAGCACGAAAATTTAATCTCAATAGTTGAGGCGAAGACAGTCAAGAGCATCAGGGTCAGGGGTCACGGCGGGAGGCGGGGCCCAGGAGACTGTCCTCGACCCTACAAGCACATTGTGGTCAGTACATTACATACATTCAGTAAAACGTACACACACGCGCACGCACACACACACACAGTTAGGGGGGACATGATCAAGCGCACATTCAAGATTCTGAAGGGAATTGATAGGGTAGATAAAGACAGGCTGTTTAACACAAGGGGCACACGCACTAGGGGACACAGGTGGAAACTGGAGTGCCCAAATGAGCCACCGAGATATTAGAAAGAACTTTTTTAGTGTCAGAGTGGTTGAACAAATGGAATGTATTAGGAAGTGATGTGGTGGAGGCTGACTCCATAACACAGCTTCAAGTGTAGAATGATAGAGCCCAATAGGCTCAGGAATCTGTACACCTGTTGATTGACGGTTGAGAGGCGGGACCAAAGAGCCAGAGCTCAACCCCCGCACACAACTAGGTGAGTACAACTAGGTGAGTACACACACACACACCACACACACAACACAACACACACACACACACACCCAAACACACACACACACACACACACACACACACACACACACACACATGGAGCCCGTACCTTGTCAAGCACAAGTCGAAGCTGGAAAAAGTCCAAAGGTATGCCACTAGACTAGTCCCAGAACTAAGAGGCATGAGTTACGCGGAAAGGCTGCGGGAAATGCACCTTACGACGCTGGAAGATAGAAGAGTAAGGGGAGACATGATCACAACCTACAAAATCCTCAGAGGAATCGACAGGGTAAACAAGGGACAAACTATTCAACATTGGTGGGACGCGAACAAGGGGACCAGGTGGAAACTGAGTACCCACATGAGCCACAGAGACGTTAGAAGGAACTTTTTCAGTGTCAGAGTAGTTAACGGATGGAATGCATTAGGCAGTGATGTGGTGGAGGCTGACGCCATACACAGTTTATAATGTAGATATGATAGAGCCCAGTAGGCTCAGGAACCTGTACACCTGTTGATTGACAGTTGAGAGGCGGGACCAAAGAGCCATAGCTCAACCCCCGCAAGCACGAATAGGTGAGTACACACACACACACACACACACACACACACACACACACACACACACACACACACACACACACACACACACACACACACACACACACACACCACACACAAGAGGGCCGGTGCTGAGTGGACAGCACGCTGGGGAGTGTGATCCTGTGGTCCCGGGCTCGATCCCGGGCGCCGGCGAGAAACAATGGGCAGAGTTTCTTTCACCCTATGCCCCTGTTACCTAGCAGTAAAATAGGTACCTGGGTGGTTAGTCACTGTCACGGCTGCTTCCTGGGGTGTGGTGTGTGTGTGGTGTGGGACAAAAAAATAGTAGTTAGTAGCAATTGATTGGCAGTTGAGAGGCGGCCGAAAGAGCAGAGCTGAACCCCCGCAAGCACAACTAGGTGAGTACACAGGAGGGGCCTAACGGCTGAGTGGACAGTTCTCGGGATTCGTAGTCCTAAGGGTCCGGTTTCGATACCGGCGGCGGCGGAAACAAATGGGCAGAGTTTCTTTCACCCTGCTGGGCCTGTTCACCTAGCAGTAAATAGGTACCTGGGAGTTAGACAGCTGCTACGGGCTATTGTCATGGTGCCCCCCCCCAAGGTGGACCTACTGAGACCTACAACAGTTGCTTAACTCTACAGTACTTATTTGTTGCTAGGTGAATAGAAGCATTGAAAGAAAACATGCCCAACCATATATATTCCGCACGGGATTCAAACCCGGGATCCCCGACGGTGAGTCGACAACGGAGCCAACTGTACTACCGAACCTGTTGTGCCTGTAAGAGAGACGTTAAGATACACAAAGTCCACACCTAGACGCCAGCTCCCGGAGTGGCTCGGGGCGCCTCACTAAGTTAAACGTGGCGCCAGGCGACCCTAGACTCTCCTCACACTTCCCGTTTTCTTTACTTATCCCTGAGCAAATATTCACAAGTATGACGTAATTTATCCCACATATTCAGACAAATTCTGTGAAAATATTCCAGTAGAATAATTAAAACTAAAATTACATCACCTTTATTAGCATTTCTCAAAACTTTCTTTAATAAATAATTAAAATTACCCTCAACTCTATTTGGGAGACAACCATAAAAGCAGACCAGGAAGAGGGAATAAGGTAAATCCTTATTAATAATCACGTGAGGTCTTATTATCGCGGTGTCGGCTCTTATCGTAGCTCAGGCCCCGTGACCCTTGGCGGAGGCCACATGGCCCCTGGTACCTCCTGCACTGGCCTCCAGGAGGTCACATGCTCCCTGGTACCTCCTGCACTGGCCTCCAGGAGGCCACATGGCCCCTGGTACCTCCTGCACTGGCCTCCAGGAGGCCACATGGCCCCTGGTACCTCCTGCACTGGCCTCCAGGAGGCCACATGCCCCTGTACCTCCTGCACTGGCCTCCAGGAGCCACATGGACCCTGGTACCTCCACACTAGCCTCCAGGAGGCCACATGGACCCTGGTACCTCCTGCACAGCCTCCAGGAGGCCACATGGCCCCTGGTACCTCCTGCACTGGCCTCCAGGAGGCTACATGGCCCTGGTACCTCCTGCACTGGCCTCCAGGAGTCACATGGCCCCCTGGTACCTCCTGCACTGGCCTCCAGGAGGTCACATGCCCCCTGGTACCTCCTGCACTGGCCTCCAGGAGGCCACATGGCCCTTGTACCTCTGCACTGGCCTCCAGGAGGTCACATGCCCTCTGGTACCTCCTGCCTAGCCTCCAGGAGCCACATGCCCCTGGTACTCCTGCACTGCCTCCAGGAGGCCACTGGCCCCTGGTACCTCCTGCACTGGCCTCCAGAGGCCACATGGCCCCTGGTACCTCCTGCACTAGCCTCCAGGAGGCCACATGGCCCCTGGTACCTCCTGCACTGGCCTCCATGAGACCACATGACCCCCTGGTACCTCCTGCACTGGCCTCCAGGAGGCCACATGGACCCTGGTACCTCCTGCACTGGCCTCCAGGGGCCACATGGCCCCTGGTACCTCCTGCACTGCCTCCAGGAGGCCACATGGCCCCTGGTACCTCTTGCACTGGCCTCCAGGAGGCCACATGGCCCCTGGTACCTCCTGCACTGCCTCCAGGAGGTCACATGGACCCTGGTACCTCCTGCACTGGCCTCCAGGAGGCCACATGGCCCTGGTACCTCCTGCACTGGCCTCTAGGAGGACACATGGTCCCTGGTACCTCCTGCACTGGCCTCCAGGAGGCCACATGGTCCCTGGTACCTCCTGCACTGGCCTCCAGGAGGCACATGGTCCCTGGTACCTCTGCACTGGCCTCAGGAGGACACATGGCCCCTGGTACCTCCTGCACTGGCCTCTAGGAGGACACATGGCCCTTTCTCGCATTACTCAAATAGCCAGTCAATCACTCAGCTGGTCAGTCAGTCACTCAGCCAGCGAGCCTTTCAGCCAGACTCTCAGCTCCTAGTCAGTCACTCGGCCAGCCAGTCATGCAGCCACCCAGACGGTCATCCAGTCATCAGCAAGCCAGCCAGCCAGTCAGTCAGTCACTCAGCTAGCCAGCCAGTCAATTAGTCACTCAGCTAGCGAGCCAGTCAATCAGTCTCTCAGCTAGCCAGCCAGTCAATCAGTCTCTCAGCTAGCCAGCCAGTCACTCTGCTATCAAGTCAGCCAGTCAGTCATTCAGCCAGCCAGCCAGTCAGTCACTCATGCAGCCAGCAGTCAGTCAGTCACTCAGCTACCCAGCCAGTCACTCAGCTACCCAGCCAATCACTCAGCCAGCCAGCCAGCCAGGCAGCATTTCAGAGAGAGCACGTTTTACAAGCTTTACAAAATCAATTCGGAATACCGCTGTGTATCTACGCTCTTTCCAAAATTCTTCGGCCGTTATTTCAAGGGCCAGCTCTCCTCCTTGCCCGCCCTATCACACGCGGCCGAGGCGCGCGAGTTTGGCACCCAGTCGTCCTCCACCCAAGGTCCAAAATGCCTTATCTAGAGGCTGATGGAGGCAACTTCCGGCAGGAGCGAGGGGTGATGACGTCACTTCCGGCAGGCGGGCCCCAAACACAACGCGGCCATCCAGTTTTCCCGCGCTTTTCCGCATGAAACAAAGAGGCAGCGCCTAAGAGGTCTGATAACAAGGGTCTCACGCCGCACAGAAACATATAATTAAACGGAGCTCCACGTTAGTTTTATTTCCTCCAAACGTATTCCCCAGAACAGAAATACTGTTTGGTAGTCTTTTTCGACTATATTTAACATTCTTGAAGGCCTTGTAATAGTGGGTTATAAGAGTCTAAATTACTGTAGCCTGTGGTGATGTATTGTGTTGTCTGGATAAACTTGCTTGAGCGGTGACTGGGAGCGCTGGTGGAGGGTTAAGTCTTGCACTTGAGCGCAGGTATTGCCAGTCCTCTCACTCGTCACGTTAGTTACGGAACCGAGCAAGTAGATTAAAATGCAGCGCAGTGATGAATATTACAGCGCCGTAATGTTGACGCAGTGAATGTATCGCGGTAGGTTAGGTGGGATGCTTAGGTGTGTACGTGTCTGGTTAGGCAAAACGGTTGATTTTCTACAGTGTGGCAGAGAGGAGGGCTGTGTCACGCTGTGTCACGCTGTGTCACGCAGCGTGAGGGACGTCTTGGGCTGCACGAATCACAGCCTGGATGTGGCGCCCAAACGCCTCCGTCAGACCTCAATATCATTGTCACTTC
>WNGS01001312.1:45983119-45988119 GCA_020271785.1 Procambarus virginalis
TGTGTGTGTTGTGTGTGTGTGTGTGTGTGTACTCACCCTATATTACTGCACCTATATGTGTCTGCAGGATCGAGCATTGACTCTTGGATCCCCGCCTTTCGAGCATCAGTTGTTTACAGCAATGACATGACTCCTATCCCATTTCCCTATCATACCTGGTTTTAAAATTATGAATAGTATTGGCTTCCACAACCTGTTGCCTTAAGTGCATTCCATTTTCCCCCACTACTCTCACGCTAAAAGAAAACTTCCTAACAGATCTGTGACTCATCTGAGTTTCTAACTTCCATCCTGTCCCCTCGACACACACACACACACACACATGGAGCCCGTACCTTGTCAAGCACAAGACGAAGCTGGAAAAAGTCCAGAGGTATGCCACTAGACTACCCAGAACTAAGAGGCATGAGTTACGAGGAAAGGTGCGGGAAATGCACCTTACGACACTGGAAGACAGAAGAGTAAGGGGAGACATGATCACAACCTACAAAAATCCTCAGAGGAATCGACCGGGTAAACAAGGACAAACTATTCAACATTGGTGGGACGCGAACAAGGGGACACAGGTGGAAACTGAGTACCCACATGAGCCACAGAGACGTTAGAAGGAACTTTTTTAGTGTCAGAGTAGTTAACGGATGGAATGCATTAGGCAGTGATGTGGTGGAGGCTGACTCCATACACAGTTTATAATGTAGATATGATAGAGCCCAGTAGGCTCAGGAACTGTACACTGTTGATTGACAGTTGAGAGGCGGGACCAAAGAGCCATAGCTCACCCCCGCAAGCACGAATAGGTGAGTAACACACCACACACACACACACACACACACACAACACACACACACACACACCAACACACACAACACACACACAACACAAGGGGCGTGGCTGAGGCTGACAGCACGCTGGGCGTGTGATCCTGTGGTCCCGGGCTCGATTCCGGGCGCCGGCGAGAAACAATGGGCAGAGTTTCTTTCACCCTATGCCCCTGTTACCTAGCAGTAAAATAGGTACCTGGGTGTTAGTCAGCTGTCACGGGCTGCTTCCTGGGTGTGTGTGTGTGTGTGGTGTGGGACAAAAAAAATAGTAGTTAGTAGCAATTGATTGGCAGTTGATTGCGGGCCGAAAGAGGCAGAGCTGAACCCCCGCAAGCACAACTAGTGAGTACACTGGAGGGGCCTAACGCTGAGTGGACAGTTCTCGGATTCGTAGTCCTAAGGGTCCGGGTTCGATACCGGCGGCGGCGGAAACCAATGGGCAGAGTTTTTCACCCTGCTGGTCCTGTTCACCTAGCAGTAATAGGTACCTGGGAGTTAGACAGCTGCTACGGGCTACTGCCATGGTGCCCCCCCCCAAGGTGGACCTACTGAGACCTACAACAGTTGCTTAACTCTACAGTACTTATTTATTGCTAGGTGAATAGAAGCATTGAAAGAAAACATGCCCAACCATATATATTCCGCACGGGATTCAAACCCGGGATCACCCGACGGTGAGTCGACAACGGAGCCAACTGTACTACCGAACCTGTTGTGCCTGTAAGAGAGACGTTAAGATACACAAAGTCCACACCTAGACGCCAGCTCCCGGAGTGGCTCGGGGCGCCTCACTAAGTTAAACGTGGCGCCAGGCGACCCTAGACTCTCCTCACACTTCCCGTTTTCTTTACTTATCCCTGAGCAAATATTCACAAGTATGACGTAATTTATCCCACATATCCAGACAAATTCTGTGAAAATATTCCAGTAGAATAATTAAAACTAAAATTACAATCACCTTTATTAGCATTTCTCAAAACTTTCTTTAATAAATAATTAAAATTACCCTCAACTCTATTGTGGAGACAACCATAAAAGCAGACCAGGAAGAGGGAATAAGGTAAATCCTTATTAATAATCACGTGAGGTCTTATTATCGCGGGTGTCGGCTCTTATCGTAGCTCAGGCAACCCGTGACCCTTGGCGGAGGCCACATGGCCCCTGGTACCTCCTGCACTGGCCTCCAGGAGGTCACATGGCCCCTGGTACCTCCTGCACTGGCCTCCAGGAGGTCACATGCTCCCTGGTACCTCCTGCACTGGCCTCCAGGAGGTCACATGGCCCCCTGGTACCTCCAGCACTGGCCTCCAGGAGGTCACATGGCCCTTGGTACCTCCTGCACTGGCCTCCAGGAGGTCACATGCCCCCCTGGTACCTCCAGCACTGGCCTCCAGGAGGTCACATGGCCCCCTGGTACCTCCAGCACTGGCCTCCAGGAGGTCACATGCCCCCCTGGTACCTCCAGCACTGGCCTCCAGGAGGTCACATGCCCCCCTGGTACCTTCTGCACTGGCCTCCAGGAGGTCACATGCCCCCCTGGTACCTTCTGCACTGGCCTCCAGGAGGTCACATGCCCCCCTGGTACCTCCTGCACTGGCCTCCAGGAGGTCACATGGCCCTTGGTACCTCCTGCACTGGCCTCCAGGAGGTCACATGCCCCCCTGGTACCTCCAGCACTGGCCTCCAGGAGGTCACATGGCCCCTGGTACCTCCTACACTAGCCTCCAGGAGGCCACATGGACCCTGGTACCTCCTGCACTGGCCTCCAGGAGGCTACATGGCCCCTGGTACGTCCTGCACTGGCCTCCAGGAGATCACATGCCCTCTGGTACCTCCTGCACTGGCCTCGAGGAGGCCACATGGCCCCTGGTACCTCCTGCACTGGCCTCCAGGAGGCCACATGGCCCCTGGTACCTCTGCACTGGCCTCCAGGAGGTCACATGCCCCCTGGTACTTCCAGCACTGGCCTCCAGGAGGTCACATGCCCCCTGGTACCTCCTGCACTGGCCTCTAGGAGGACACATGGCCCTTTCTCGCATTACTCAAATAGCCAGTCAATCACTCAGCTGGTCAGTCAGTCACTCAGCCAGCGAGCCTTTCAGCCAGTCTCTCAGCTCCTAGTCAGTCACTCGGCCAGCCAGTCATGCAGCCACCCAGACGGCCATCCAGTCATCAACAAGCCAGCCAGCCAGTCAGTCAGTCACACAGCTAGCCAGCCAGTCAATCAGTCTCTCAGCTAGCCAGCCAGTCAATCAGTCTCTCAGCTAGCCAGCCAGTCAATCAGTCTCTCAGCTAGCCAGCCAGTCAATCAGTCTCTCAGCTAGCCAGCCAGTCAATCAGTCTTTCAGCTAGCCAGCCAGTCAATCAGTCTCTCAGCTAGCCAGCCAGTCACTCTGCTATCAAGCCAGCCAGTCAGTCAGTCATTCAGCCAGCCAGCCAGTCACTCATGCAGCCAGCAGTCAGGATTCACTCAGCTACCCAGCCAGTCACTCAGCTACCCAGCCAATCACTCAGCCAGCCAGCCAGCCAGGCAGCATTTCAGAGAGAGCACGTTTTACAAGCTTTACAAAATCAATTCGGAATACCGCTGTGTATCTACGCTCTTTCCAAAATTCTTCGGCCGTTATTTCAAGGGCCAGCTCTCCTCCTTGCCCGCCCTATCACACGCGGCCGAGGCGCGCGAGTTTGGCACCCAGTCGTCCTCCACCCAAGGTCCAAAATGCCTTATCTAGAGGCTGATGGAGGCAACTTCCGGCAGGAGCGAGGGGTGATGACGTCACTTCCGGCAGGCGGGCCCCAAACACAACGCGGCCATCCAGTTTTCCCGCGCTTTTCCGCATGAAACAAAGAGGCAGCGCCTAAGAGGTCTGATAACAAGGGTCTCACGCCGCACAGAAACATATAATTAAACGGAGCTCCACGTTAGTTTTATTTCCTCCAAACGTATTCCCCAGAACAGAAATACTGTTTGGTAGTCTTTTTCGACTATATTTAACATTCTTGAAGGCCTTGTAATAGTGGGTTATAAGAGTCTAAGTTACTGTAGCCTGTGGTAATGTATTGTGTTGTCTGGATAAACTTGCTTGAGCGGTGACTGGGAGCGCTGGTGGAGGGTTAAGTCTTGCACTTGAGCGCAGGTATTGCCAGTCCTCTCACTCGTCACGTTAGTTACGGAGCCGAGCAAGTAGATTAAAATGCAGCGCAGTGATGAATATTACAGCGCCGTAATGTTGACGCAGTGAATGTATCGCGTAGGTTAGGTGGGTTGCTTAGGTGTGTACGTGTCTGGTTAGGCAAAACGGTTGATTTTCTACAGTGTGGCAGAGAGGAGGGCTGTGTCACGCTGTGTCACGCTGTGTCACGCAGCGTGAGGGACGTCTTGGGCTGCACGAATCAGAGCCTGGATGTGGCGCCCAAACGCCTCCGTCAGACCTCAATATCATTGTCGCTTCCTACTTTACCATAGATCTTAGTGAAGGAACTTGGCTATAATTCCGTAGAACCTAAATTTTGGGCGGCAGCTTGCGACCTGCCTCACCACCTTGAGGCAGCATGGAGCGTGTACAGAAACAGTTGGGCTTTAACACACACACGTATATTGGGTCTCTCCTTCATAGATCTTTGTGTCAGCTGCAAAGTTGATCATTTTGTTTGTGATATTCTCATACATGTTTTTGATGTGTATGACAATAAGGGATGACCCCAACATGGCCCCAACATGGCCCCCAACATGGCCCCCAACATGGCCCCAACATGACCCCAACTGGCCCCAACATGGCCCCCAACATGGCCCCCCAAGATGGTCCCCCAAGATGGCCGCCAAGATGGTCCCCCAACATGGCCCCAACATGGCCCCCACATGGCTCCAACATGGCCCCCAACATGGCCCCCTAGCGGCACACGACACAACACTTTCCTCCGGTCAGATACATTTCCACTAAGGACGACTCTCCGTTTTCTTTGTTTTAACCTTAGCGTGATCTCATCCAGTACTCAAGCACTTGTCCCTCGCCTCACACAACACGCTCATATATCATCCAAACTTGTAACATACTGAACAAGTTGGAGGATATTAATCCAGATCACATGTTCAAGGGGCATACAACCGCATGCAGGGCATACAGGAGCTTACAAGAGCGTGCAGGGCATACAGGAGCATGCAAGGCATACAAGAGCATA
>WNGS01001312.1:45993119-45996990 GCA_020271785.1 Procambarus virginalis
GCACTGTCATGTGTAGTTGCCGTATGGGGCACTGTCATGTGTAGTTGTCATATGGGGCACTGTCACGTGTAGTTGTCATATGGGGCACTGTCATGTGTAGTTGTCATATGGGGCACTGTCACGTGTAGTTGTCATATGGGGCACTGTCACGTGTAGTTGTCATATGGGGCACTGTCATGTGTAGTTGTCGTATGGGGCACTGTCATATATACTTGCCATATGGGACACCATCACCTCTTTTGAGGTGATTTGGTGGTACCTCCACCAAATCCACTGTGCCTCCACTGTGGTGGTGGTGGTACCACCACCACAGGAGGAGGTGGTACCTCCTCCTGTACATACCAGTTGCGTTGCTCCTGGGAGTATGGGTTCGAGTCACTTCTGGGGTGTGAGTTTTCAGTTGTATCTAGTCCTGGGGACATTCATTCAGCTTGTTTGCATTTGTGTTCCTCACGTGTTGCCCCAAAAAAAAGGGTGATTTGATAAAATGCTATGCCCAAGATAACCATCCAGGTGCCGGCGGGGAAGTGGTTCATATAGCTCAGGCTATCACTTCCTTATGTCCGGTCGTGATGGTCAAGTGGTTTAAGGCATCCCTGTACATACCAGTTGCGTTGCTCCTGGGAGTATGGGTTCGAGTCACTTCTGGGGTGTGAGTTTTCAGTTGTATCTAGTCCTGGGGACCATTCAGGCTTGTTTGCATTTGTGTTCCTCACGTGTTGCCCCAAAAAAAGAGGTGATTTGATAAAATGCTATGCCCAAGATAACCATCCAGGTGCCGGCGGGGAAGTGGTTCATATAGCTCAGGCTATCACTTCCTTATGTCCGGTCGTGATGGTCAAGTGGTTTAAGGCATCCCTGTACATACCAGTTGCGTTGCTCCTGGGAGTATGGGTTCGAGTCACTTCTGGGGTGTGAGTTTTCAGTTGTATCTAGTCCTGGGGACCATTCAGGCTGGTTGCATATATATAATATATATTATATATATATATATATATATATATATATATATATATATATTATATATATAATATATATATATATATATACAGTGGTACCTCAGTTTAAGAGTTTAATTCGTTCCTGGAGACAGCTCTTATTCCGAAAAACTCGTATTCTGAAGCTAATTTCCCCATAAGAAATAATGGGAAATGAATTAATCCGTTCCTGACTACCCCAAAAAACCCCATATCAAACTAAATTTTATACCTAATTCATCTAAATAAACCTACAAAACTAGTTCAAGTTATTACTTACCTTGCTCTTGAATGCTGTAGGCGTATGGAAGATGGTGAGGAGGGGGGAGGAGGAGAGGAGTTACTGTTGGAAGGGGAGTCCCTTTCCATTATCACATCAGGCAGTGAGGACTTCACTGGTATGCACACACTGGCACATTTTGCCTGCATACCACTAGGACTTGCTTGTCTTACTAAGAATTTCTCTAAAGACACTTGTTTTTCCCTACATTTAACACTTGTCTGTAGTAAGACATCACATTATCATTTAAAAGGTCAATGCAACGGCCTGCTACAGCTTTATCTGGGTGAGTTTTTTCAACAAAACTTTGCAGTTCTTCCCATACTTCACACATTTTCTTAATCAAGGAGGGACATCCTCTACTGCCTCTACTCACAGCTATTTTCTTAGGTTGAACCTTATCAATGGCTTTCTTGAGACCCATGGTGAGATATATAATAACAAACTGTATAGTCAAATGACCAAAAATCCAACAAAACACTGAAAATCCAGGTGAAGAATTGATGTGGGATAGTCACTGGGCGCGAGACAATGGTAAACTGAGGGGCGGAGGGGCGACGATCGCCGATCGACCACGCGCTAGGTCGGCCTGTACGCGTATCAACAAACTCGCGTCCCGAGGTAACCCTCGCGTTCCGAGACATAATTTTCGAGGAAATCCTGCTCGTCTTCCGAAAAACTCGCATACAGGGACACTCGCATTCCGAGGTACCACTGTATATATGATATATATATATTATATATATATAATAATATAAATATTATAAATATATATATATATAATATTATACTATATAATATAGTAATATATATATATTGATATAATATATATAATATATTATTATATATATATTATATATATATATATATATATATATAGAAGTGATAATACCGTATATATATATATAATTATAGATAGCAGTATATATATATATATATCTATATACCGTATATTGAATATATATATATACCGTATTCTAATAATATATATACTATAGACAGTATATATATATATATATATATACACGTATATATGATATATATATATTATATATATATATACAGTAATATATAGATATATATGATATATATATATATATACAGTATATATATATATATATATATATCTATATATAATATCGACAGTATATATATATATATACTAACAGTAATATATATAATATACTGTCGACATAGTACCAGAACGCAACTTGTTCCTCCTACTAGTCAAGCCCGATTTGCCTATAGGGCCAAGTTTTCACTAGAATTAATTGTTTTTCGTACACTAACCCTACTACACCGAGCTACCTAACTTTTTGGTCTACCTAACCATACAACCTATAGCAGATGGTGTTAGGTTATAGGTTTAGGAAGGGTTGGTTAGGTTGCGTTCATATAATCTAACGTTAATTTAACTCCAATAAAAAAATATTGACACTATACATAATGAAATGTGGTAGCTTTATCATTTCATAAGAAAAAATATTGATGAAAAACTATATAATTCATGAAACTTGGCTTATTAGGCAAATCGTGCCATTGCATAGTAGGCCTAAAATACGTTCTGGTCTAATATAGTAACGACATATAATACATGATATTAATATATTATATATTATGGGATGTACCTATAAAATGTGACGCAATCCGGGAAAAGCATGTGAACAAACTAAGAGACTCAAAAGCCCTAGGTGAGGATGGATTTATATCCAAAGTCGTAAAGGAACCGGCAGATGAACTATGCCTACCCCTGAAAACCACTGAAACAACTTTTCAGAAAATCTGCATAAATCTCTGGTGTGCCCCACTTGGACTACTGTATCAAAGCCTTAGACCTATGCTCTTCAGAAAGACATAGCTGCTTTGTGAGAAAGCTAGCCGACTCTGGGCCACACGGGCCATAAGACTAACCACTGCCAAACCAGACATGGATAAAACTGTCTCCATTGAAAAGGTTCAGAAATGACTGTGCTGAACAATTCGGAGGATGTCTGATCTGGCTCAACTTTCTTCAGGTTAGATGTAACCCAAACAAGGAGTAATGGTTTCCAGCTCAACAAGTCAGTGTTGGACTGAAAATAGGAGATGCATTTTTCACCCACAGGGTTATAAACGTATCGAACACTACCCGCCAAAGCTGTAAATGCCAAAACTCTGCTGAACTCGTTCAAAATCTAGCTGGAAAAAAAATCATAAAGGCAAATCGGGACCTTTGACAAGCCAGCTGGCTTTCTGTCGTCGTTGAGGTCACTAGTGTTAGTGGCCTTGGGTAAATTCAGTTAAATATGGGGTGGTGTGATAGGCTGTCATATCATGTGGGGGTGCGTGGATACAGTGCCTTAAATAGCACGTGGGGGTGCGTGCATTACATGGCTAGTACACCGAGGCTGTCTTCTTCTACAATCTGCTCAAGGTAATATTGTTATTTGGTAGCTGTGACGCGGACTGTTATGTCCCATAAGCAACGTCTTGTATTTTTCACTGTCACAAGCACTTGCCAATCTTCTGACCATTTGTAGAGTTCATGTAGATCGCTTTGTAAGGCCTCAATATAATTTTCACTTCTACTGTACCATAAATCTTAGTGTCATGTGCAAATTTGATGATGAGGTGG
>WNGS01001312.1:46038936-46082089 GCA_020271785.1 Procambarus virginalis
TCAGGCCTAAGATAACATATATTAGGCCTAGGTTCTTTAGCCACTTTTTCCATTTTCTATAATGTCATTTGAGCTAATTGAATTAGGTCAAAACGTGGACATTCTCAACACTCCATTTGTGTACGTTTTCTGTAGCCAACAACGGCTACAAGCACTACCATTACTGGAGGACAGACTCACATAACACCATGAACCCCCCCACCATCACCACCGGTTAAAAATATCTTACCGAAACATAAACAATCCACAAGGGCCGTGACGAGGAATCGAACCTGCGTCCGAGAGCATCCCAGACGCTGCCTTACCGTAACATGTCTACGTGAAGGATCGAGAAGACAATAATATACTCCTACGTCAACCCCGTTTTCTCAAAACTCGCGTATTTTTTTTTTCTTACGTTCTCGCAATTAACGTTACTAATGGAACCTATTAAGAAAATTAGCGAAATAGCCACGTTTTCTATGCCTAGGACTCGGTGCGTTGGGTTGGTTGCTAGCGTTCGTACGAGTCTGGGTCGGGTTAAAGGTTAGATTAATGCAGCATACGGCAATTAACCCGCGTGTTAACTAACCTGGGGTTCTACCCAGACCCGTCCACCGCCAGTCTACCGGACCCGTCCACCGCCAGTCTACCCGGACCCGTCCACCGCCAGTCTACCCGGACCCGTCCACCGCCAGGGGGTCCTCACCCGCTACGCTTACTTCAATCAAGACGGCAAAGTGACCTTAAAATTCCCTTCATACCGGATTTCATAAACATTCTTGCGATAAGTAAGACATCTCAAGTTAGCTGAGACTGACGTCCAGCTGGGATACTAGAGCTAGGCAGGTTCAATCCCAGCAGCGGTAATATTAGGCATAAATGTGTCTCTCGCTGGGCTCCCAGGAGTAAATCACAGCTCAAAACGGCTTCCCAGGAGTAAATCACAGCTCAAAACGGCTCCACAGGAGTAAATCACAGCTCAAAACGGCTTCCCAGGAGTAAATCACAGCTCAAAACGGCTTCCTAGGAGTAAATCACAGCTCAAAACGGCTCCACAGGAGTAAATCACAGCTCAAAACGGCTCCATAGGAGTAAATCACAGCTCAAAACGGCTTCCCAGGAGTAAATCACAGCTCAAAACGGCTCCACAGGAGTAAATCACAGCCAAAACGGCTCCCAGGAGTAAATCACAGCTCAAAACGGCTCCCAGGAGTAAATCACAGCTCAAAACGGCTTCCCAGGAGTAAATCACAGCTCAAAACGGCTTCCCAGGAGTAAATCACAGCTCAAAACGGCTTCCCAGGAGTAAATCACAGCTCAAAACGGCTCCCCAGGAGTAAATCACAGCTCAAAACGGCTCCCCAGGAGTAAATCACAGCTCAAAACGGCTCCCAGGAGTAAATCACAGCTCAAAACGGCTCCCAGGAGTAAATCGCAGCTCAAAACGGATCTCCTCCATGAAGCTATCCCTGAATTCAACTTCAAAATGCTCTGATCTAAATTCTAAACGCGGCAGTAACTATTATTATTATTCTTAGATGTAAAGAACAAAATATAAAAGCATTAAACAATTTTTAAGACAGCGTTAAAATAGCCTATTTCAATTATTTTGCCATATTATCTTCGATATTATATATTAAAGCAATATTTTGCCATATTATCTTCTGTATATTCTTTAACTTTTTAAGCTATCATTATTGTGTTTCTTAACTGTAAATTTAGGCTATAGTGGTCGCGTGAACCACAGTTCGACTCCCGGGGAGAGCGAAGCGTCTGGGCCCCCCCCTACACCTGATACCTCTGTTCACCTAGCGGTAAACAGGTATAGTAGCCGTAACATTAAATAGTCTATATTATGGGTTGTATTTTGGGGACGTCAAATGTTGGACGGACGTCCCATTTTTATGGGGGGGGACGTCAAATGTTGGACGGACGTCCCATTTTTGCAAGGGGGGGGGACGTCAAATGTTGGACGGACGTCCCATTTTTATGGGGGGGGGGCGTCAAATGTGTTTTGATCACTATTTGTGGTGACTATTTTATAATATTTGTTCAATAATAATAATAATAATAATAATAATAATAATAATAATAATAATGAGAAAATCCGTAGGAGCCGTGATGATGAGGGTTCGAACCCATGCGGTGGGTGTTCCCAATGCAAGTCATAGGTTCGAGCCCTCATCACGGCTCCTACGGATTTCTTCATTGGAACATAACTTTAATGTGATTACTCCCTGTGTAATAATAATAATAATAATAATAATAATAATAATAATAATAATAATAATAAATCAGTCACAATCTCTCTCTCTTACTTTCATACGGTGGCGAGGAACTTAGTATTTAGTAAAGAAGAAGATGATTGAGAAGAGTCCCGCCTGGTCTCCTTAATCACAGCAGCAGGGAGGAGGAGCCTGACAGCACCAGCGGCCTTCATTAATGTCTACGTATTCATGCGAATTCTCCTTTCAGGAAAATACCGTCTTCCTAATTAAAACACAAATGGCTTCATTTCCAATCCACATTTTTAATGTCCAAGGTTTTTATACTAACGTTCACATTGAAAACTGGCCGGCAATAATATTTTCATGCCAAGAGTTTCCCAGATAAAGGGTTCACGTATCGCACAGACTACCTACAACAATATTGGATACCTTTGAAGAGAAACGCTCAACAAACATGCCAAATATATATCAGCTGCTGCAACGAAAATCAAATATATTTCACGATGTAAAGGAACAATATTTGTGTTGAATTCTGAGTACGTCGACCCATTTGGTCTGGTCGGGGGCAGGGGGGAGGGGAAGGGACCTCGTTTCTTGCAAGGTCGGCGTTCGATCCCCTATAATCCAAGCGGTTGGGCATTGTCCTTATATTCAGCTCCTTGACGTCATACCCACTTGTAAGTAATGCTAGCCTAGCGCTCTAGTAACAATTCCCGCCAAACACACACACACACCGAAACTACGACGTTGGTACAACTTTCAAACAAGTTTTAACACCTAACCAGTCGTAACAACCAATATAGCAAGTTGTAACAACGTTCTAATGCGTCATAAACACGTTAAGCCAAGATGTAACAACTTTATTACAAGTTGTAACAAGCGGAAAATAGAGACAGTTTGGGTTTGTGTCCAGGGTTACGTTGTTGTTGTTGTTGTTTTTAAGATTCGCTACCTGGAACCAATAGTTCCAAGTAGCACGGGCTATGGTGAGCCCGCAGTGATCCCTAGGGGGGTTACGACCACGACGTCAGGACAGCAACCATCATGGGGGAGACATTTCATGAAGGTCATCACTGAACTTGTTGAACAACACCTCCTAAGAAGGCGTAAGAAGTGTAAGAAAGTCCATGGGTGACAGGGGGCGATGTAAGGAGTACAAAGAACAAAGCAGCACCTCTGGAAGATGGCGATGTAAGGAGTACAAAGAACAAAGCAGCACCTCTGGAAGATGGCGATGTAAGGAGTACAAAGAACAAAGCAGCACCTCTGGAAGATGGCGATGTAAGGAGTACAAAGAACAAAGCAGCACCTCTGGAAGATGGCGATGTAAGGAGTACAAAGAACAAAGCAGCACCTCTGGAAGAGGCGATGTAAGGAGTACAAAGACAAAGCAGCACCTCTGGAAGATGGCGATGTAAGGAGTACAAAAAACAAAGCAGCACCTCTGGAAGATGTATCAGTCCACCATGAACCACAAAAGATTGTTAAATATACAGGACATTAAATTCAGCTACTCCGGAAATCAGATCAGCCAAAAGGACTATCTTCTTCTTGAGGTTATCTTGAGATGATTTCGGGGCTTTTTAGTGTCCCCGCGGCCCGGTCCTCGACCAGGCCTCCACCCCCAGGAAGCAGCCCGTGACAGCTGACTAACACCCAGGTACCTATTTTACTGCTAGGTAACAGGGGCATAGGGTGAAAGAAACCTGCCCATTGTTTCTCGCCGGCGCCTGGGATCGAACCCAGGACCCCAGGATCACAAGTCCAGCGTGCTGTCCGCTCGGCCGACCGGCTCCCTACTATGGACTATGAAAGAAAACTTGCTCAAAACGTTAAGAAAGCTCTAAAGAATATGTGTGCTTACATAATGAGTAAAACCAAGACAAAAGACTCAGTAGGATCCTTAACAAATGTAACCAACCCGGTTATAACAGCGATAAAAGGCATTCAACACTGAAGGAACACCTGACATCAGTGTTTACACTGGAGAGATTAGAAAACAGTCAAATTCCCTCACACATGTTTGAACCAGGGAATGAAAGGGTAAAAAGAATAAATTAAGTCATATTCCCATAACATCGGAAACAATCAGGAAGAGCATTGACAAAGTAAAGGATTCTTGAACCACAGGTGAGTATGGAATTCAATCCAGTTATAAAGGAACAGGAAGATGAACTGCGTCTCCCACTGAAACTCCTATTCAGAAACTCTCTGGACCAAGGGATACTTCCCCTAGATTGGAAAATGCAAACAATGTCGTCCCATCTTCCAGCAAAAAAGTTCAGAAGGAGTTCAATAGTGAACTACGGTCCAATCAGCCTGACCTCGCGTATCTACAAGTTCATGGAGCAACCCTTAATCTTAATTAAAATAACGTCGCTATTCGCTCGTATGCGAGCTATGACCAAAAATGGAAGTAATTTGAAATGAAATCGGCTCACGAAAATGACATACTGTCCCGTTTTCTGTTTGAGTTCTCCGGCTTACTCAGTTAGGTTAGGAGAGGAAACTTTCAATTAACGGTTTTCTTGACGTTTTTAAACCTTAGGAGAACTTCCTGCCCTACTAACATAAATGCTTGGAACCGCCTACCCGCCGAAGCCGTAAATGCCGAAACATCACGATTCTCAGGGAAAATGAGGAGACTTCTGACAAACTGCCGGCTTCCTACCCTTGTCGTGGCCGCTAAATAAATGGCGGCCTTCAGGTAAGTCTGAATTCCCTAAATACATGTTCAACGTTCACATAATGTGAAAGAATGTCGATCAAGACTTTCACGTAATGTGAGAGAATGTCTCAATGTTCACGTAATGTGAGAAAATGGAAGGGGTAGAGAGCCAGCTAGGGCAGGAGACGACAGGTTGACGGAGCCAGGACAGGTTGACGGAGCCACGGCAGGAGACGACAACCAGACAGTGTGAGAGCATGGCGGAGACCCACGGCAGGAGACGACAACCAGACAGTGTGAGAGCATGGTGGAGACCCAGGGCCGGAGACGACAGGTTGACGGAGCCAGGGGTCCAACTGGTGACATCTCCTCCACCTGAGTAAAGCCTCCGGCCAGCCTTCGTGAACCTCTAGGCTTTGTTCGGCTTAGCCTTCCCACAGGTCTGTTCTTCTCTACTTTCTCTTTCCCTCACTACCCACATTTTGGGTTTTGTACAAATTAATGAAAAAGAATCAAGTATTTCTTTGTAAATCAACAAAATATTGGTTGCCGTTGGCAGCACTGTCACAAGCAAGACTTGGTTACTGGTTCTTAATTTGGTACCCGACCACTTGGACGGTCGGGGATTGAACGCCGACCTGCATGAAGCGAGACCATCGCTCTACCGTCCACCCCCCAAGTGACTTAAGGAGAAGGGAAGGGAACTATCAGGGGGAAAGCGCCAAGCCATTACAACTATATAGCACTTGGAAGGGGTCAGGATAAGGATTTGGGATGGGACGGGTGGCAGGAATGGTGCCCAACCACTTGGGACTTAAGGAGAGAGAATGACAAGCCAATACTAGTCGTGTGGCGGTCAGCAATTCATTAACAGACTGCCCAGTAACGTAGGTATCAGGTAGTTTGCATTACATGTGTGTCGTAAGAGAGGTTTGCCCCTGTTCACTCAGCAGTAATTGGGGAACCTGGTTCTTGACCGATTGGCGGGTGGTGTTCCAGAGGGGGGTGGGGGGAAAACATGTCGGGTAAGGCTCACCATGAGCTATGTGAAGGGAAAAGCTCTCAGCCTGCTAGCAAGAGTCACAAGGCGCCTATTTCTGTACCCAACTGTGTAGCAAGAAGAGAAAATCCTAATAACTCTCAACCCACACATATAACATGCCTAACACTAAGAAGGTTAGGTTAGGTCGTGGTTTTCTATTCAGCTTTTCAGGTAAACTCAAATATTCACAATATATTTGACACTACTGTTTAAAACGGCGTCAGGATCATTCGTGTGGGTTGTGGACCACAACCAATGTGGACCAATAACTTGGGGTTATTGGATCAGACAGAGAAGGCTAGCGATCCCAACGTCACGAAAATGATGTACTAAATTGCCCGAGCCTACCCTAACTAGGACCCCAGGAATAGAAAATGGGACAATTTTTGCCACCCACTATGGTATACAGTATGGTATACTATGGTATATTTTTGTCGTTGGGGGAGTATTTATACACCAAAATGCTATGCATTATTCGAGAGGAGAGGTTGGCCCACGCTATTGTACGTGGACTCTTTATGTTAATATTCTAAAAAAAAATAATAGCTCATTCTTTAAGAATAAGAGAGAGAAAAAGACAAAAGTACAAAATCCTGCAGGAATATGCCCTAGATATCGTCTCTGACAGACACCGACGGCCAAGTTGACTTATGTTAAGGAATATTGGACGTGAACGTGGTATACGCTGCTCTCTGCACACTAATTATATTTGACTGAGAGCTTCCTATATTGCTGCCTGCATTACAGGGGGACATATCCTCATCCGTAATTGATGGGATAAGTTGGAAAGTGAGTGCGTGACTTCGGCCAAGTGACGTCATGACATCGGCCAAGTGACGTCATTTTGCCAACAGTCTTTCCCAGTTATTAATTCTTAAATAAGAATTTAGTAAGAAGGGCGGTATTTACACCGCAATCTGTTGACACATGTTCAGAGCATTGAAGAGCTGGACAGCTACAGCTGGATACATTAGCTGTACACATATATGTATACCACCCTGTTACATACATATATGTTCCATCCAGCTACACATATATGTGTCACACCACCCATTTACACACACACACACACACACACACACACACACCACACACACACACACACACACACACACACACACACACACACACGTGTCCCCACCCTGGTACACACAGTCTCAATAACGGGACTGAAAACAAAGACTTACACGGACTAATCTGAAAATAAAGGCAGTGAGGAGGTTTGGGTCCGGCCTGGACCACTACCACGGCTCATAACAGTTCACCACCAGCACCAAGGACCGAAACGTTGCTCCCCATCGTCCCTGGGTCTTATGGGTCTTATGGGTCTTATGGGTCTTATGGTCCCCCAGATGCCTGGGTACTCTTATGGCTGACTTCCTTTAATGCTGTTTTCTGTAAATGAGACGTAAATTCCCCAACAGTTTTTATAATACGATGCCTATCGGAAATATAATTCTTGGGCGTTATTTGTTAGCGGAATCCAAGGTGATTGCACATATTTGGAGTATTAAATTGCTAATTTTTATACAGAAAATATGCAAATTAGTGAAACTGGCAATTGGTCATATTTGCCAAACACCCCCAGCAGTTTATAAAAATACGATGCCTATCAAAAATATGACTCTTGGGCGTTATTTTTTTAGTGGAATGCTGTGTAATTGCACATATTTGGAGTTTTATATTACGACTTTGTATATCGAAAATATGCAAATTAGTTAAAACGGCGATTTGTCATATTTTGTCCAAATCCAAATTACGCTGGTAATTGTATGGGAAGCATTTCTTGAACACAAATATGAGCAGCATTTTCTAAATCGAATTTGTGATACGTTCTTAACTAAGCGTTGCTAGGCGAAGGCATATTAATTATTATATATTTACTCAGAGTTAACAAATACTTCAGAGGACTGTATGAGAGAGAGAGAGAGAGAGAGAGAGAGAGAGAGAGAGAGAGAGAGAGAGAGAGAGAGAGAGAGAGAGAGAGAGAGAGAGAGAGAAGGCCCAAGGAATAAGATAAAGGTATAAAGAAAGTTGGAGAGAGAGCACACAGGTGGTGTCCCCAGGGTAGTAAGCTGGACCAGGAAGCACCAGGGGGAGGGGGGCGGACGGTGTTCACGCACCAGGGGGGGGGGCGGACAGTGTTCACGCACCAGGGGGGGGGCGGACAGTGTTCACGGACCAGGGGGGGGGCGGACAGTGTTCACGCACCAGGGGGGGGGGCGGACAGTGTTCACGGACCCAATTTCACCCTCAAATTTTGCTGTGCGTCAAACAACGTCAACACAGTACGTCTAGAGGCAAGAATGTAACGCCTGGAGAGTACACCCATGATTCACCATGGGAACGTCCTGGTAAGATCAGCCTGTGACCTCAGATTCAGCTAGAGTTAATTGAAATATTTTCTGGCTCCTCCCTAGTCAGCTTGTTCCTGTTTATGAATAATCCTGATGGTCTTGGCAAACAACTTAATGGTACATCATGAATGCTTTTTTGCACATCATGGGAAGCTGACGCCCTGATGTGCTGACCAACTATTTAGGTGTGCAAAACACTTTTTCCCGAGTAGGCTGAATCAGCTGGGAACAGGACCACACCAGACTTTCCCACAACAGTGTAAAACGCCTCCCCTCCTGATTCAGTTGTATATATACCCCTGTATGATGGTTAGGAGACAGAGAGTGCTGGACACCAGGGTCCAGAGTGGGTCTGTGAGGAACATCACACAGCCAGGGAGAGACAGAGTGAATCCACCGGAAGGAGAGACAGAGGTCTTAAGGTAAAATGTGATCTCTGAGGGTTTTGTTCCATGTCTAAATTTCTTAACTATTGGCCAGTGTTAGAGTAGGATTTATAGTGGTGAATAGCATAATTTGTTCTCAATAAACTCATGTTAAACTTCCCGTCTGTGTCAATTGTTGAATTCTCTTAGCCTCTGGATATAGTGGGCTAACAACCGTCCCGTAATTAATGACAGTTAAAGAAAAAAGGACTCTCCAAGTCAAGCAATGTTTCTTGCCTCGTTGCTTGATATAGTTAATAGACAAGGCAGATGGTGGCAGCGTAGTTAATCCTGTGTAGCATTTCCTTGGAAGTGTACCTTTTGGTCCCAGTTACTCAGGATATATATCAGTGTAACCATAAGTGGTACTGTATGCTGGTGTTACAAATGAGTAGTAGTGTTACATTAACAGTTTATATTTATAGTGTCGTTACAAGAACAGTACAGATATCTTCAACTGTTACAAAAATACAGGTGAAGATATCTGCACTTTTGGTACAGATATCTTCCTCTCACTCTTAACGTTAAAAAATGAGACGAATTTTTACTCTGGTACGTTTTAATTAGAACGTTCAAGTTACATGTCAATATCTGAACTGTGAGTATTAGGAACATTCGATGAAACTCTATGGACTCGGCAGCCACCATTTCATTTTCAACCGACTGCATGGGGGGGGTGGGTTGTTATAGGAGCCTGACTTCCCCTTTAAGGGAGGCACTGGGACCAAGCCAGAACCACCGATGACAGTCCTCCCACCCCCATCAGTCACCCTGCAAAGTTGGGTGAGGGTAGCTCTTACGCCTTCCACCTTGGGCTGGCACACACAGATAAGTATACCATAAACAGTATAATTACCTATAAGTATACCATATATAGTATAATTATCCACAAATATGCTATATAGAATATAATTATCCATATATGATTTTTTGTATGCAAATCCGACGTTCTCCTATTTCAGAATAAGAAAACCTAGGATGATAAAAAAGTTATCATGTTAGATAACATTTAAACATATCATTGCTATCTTACATATAGCCTCACACAGCCTTAGGATACGTACACATTTCCTCAGATTCTGGCCTATATGTGTGTGTGCGTGTGTGTGTGTGTGTGTGTGTGTGTGTGTGTGTGTGTGTGTGTGTGTGTGTGTGTGTGTGTGTGTGTGTGTGCGTGTGTGTGTGTGTGTGTGTGAGTAATTACCTAAGTGTAGTTACAGGATGAGAGCTACGCTCGTGGTGTCCCGTCTTCCCAGCACTCTTTGTCATATAACGCTTTGAAACTACTGACGGTCTTGGCCTCCACCACCTTCTCCCCTAACTTGTTCCAACCGTCTACCACTCTGTTTGCGAAAGTGAATTTTCTTATATTTCTTCGGCAACTGTGTTTAGCTAGTTTATATCTATGACCTCTTGTTCTTAAAGTTCCAGGTCTCAGGAAATCTTCCCTATCGATTTATCAATTCCTGTACTATTTTGTATGTAGTGATCATATCACCTCTTTTTCTTCTGTCTTCTAGTTTTGGCATATTTAAAGACAGAAGAAAAAGAGGTGATATGATCACATACATACAAAATATAACAGGAATTGATAAAATCGATAGGGAAGATTCCTGAGACCTGGAACTTTAAGTGTGTGTGTGTGTGTGTGNGTGTGTGCACCTAGTTGTACTTACCTAGTTGTGCTTGTGAGGCTAGAGGTTCGGCTCTTTGGTCCTGCCTCTCACCCATCAATCTACTGGTGTACAGATTCCTGAGCTTCTCGAGCTCTATCACATGTACATTTCAAACTGTGTATGGAATCAGCCTCCACCACATCACTTCCTATTGCATTCCATTCACTAGCTACTCTGACACTGAAAAATTCTTTATAATATCTCTGTGGCTCATTTGGGTACTCAGCTTCCACCTGTGTGCCCTTGTGCGAGTACCACCCGTGTTAAATAATCCATCCTTGTCCACCCTGTCAATTCTCCTGGGAATTTTGCATGTGATGATCATGTCTCCCCGAGCTCTTCCGTCTTCCAGCGACGTGAGGTGCAGTTCACGCAGCCTTTCTTCGTGACTCATGCCTCTTAGTTCTGGGACTAGACTAATGGCATATCTCTGAACTTTTCCCAGCTTCGTCTGAGCGTGCGTGCGTGCGTGCGTGCAAGCATCAGTACACGAAGACTAAACAAAATAAAACAACAGCTGACCTGGATGGGGGAGGGCATTAGACTCTGGAAAACCACGTTCCTGGAGCTCGCAGTGTTAAAAAGTTTATGCTGACTATTACTGCCCCCAGAAGAAAAAAGAGGTTGAAATATATTGTGCAGACACTGCCTCTGTTGCCAGTGTCTGTTGCAACGGCTTCATTTATAATATTACCCTTATTATCATCCTTATATTTATCAATCATTATCGGTACCATTATCACTATCATTATTATTACTTTATTCAGCATTTGCTCGAGGCATGAAAGGAAGCAGTCGCCCCCGCCCCGCCCCTCCATGCGAAGATTTCACTTAATTAAATGGCCAGAATGCTTTGTTGAAGCAACGCAAAAACTGATTAAATTAATGGTGAGACACACGAGTGTAGAGAAGGGTAGTACCAGAGAGAGGCGGTGAGGGGCCATCATGACCCAGGGCTCCTCCACCTCTCTCACCCGGTATTAACCAAGACCAATGATACTACAGGCCGACGCCTTTGTCACCTCTGGTTTATATTGATCTAAATGTATTGCTCCTAGTTTATCCAACATGGCGCCCGTCTCCTGACATGGTGACGTGTTTCCCAACATGGCGGCCGTGTTTCCCAACATGGCGGCCGTGTTTCCCAACATGGCGGCCGTGTCCCCAATAAGGCGTATTAACTCTGGCAAGACCACTCAACCCGCGTATTTCGAAGGTAAGAGGTTATGGCCTGCACCACCGGCGGACATTTGAAGGCAGTTGCCACTGCCGCTATAAAGCACCGCCACCTTACGAGGTCCCGGCTCGTTTAAGTGCAGCGCCGACAATATATAACACCAGCGACGTATATTTACGATATTGTTTGTTATATAAGTCTCTTCCAGGACGCGGGGCAACAGCAGAGTCACGGCCATCCTGGGTTATGAATGTGGCAGTGTGGGGCTGGCGGCCATGTTTACCAGCGGACCCCCCTAGTGCAGGGTGCGGGGGTGTACTGCCTTTTAGCGGGAACACAGAGTGTCTTACACTACTGGGGGGAGTGTCTTACACTACTGGGGGGGGGTGTCTTACACTACTGGCGGGGTGTCTTACACTACTTGTGCAATATAATAGCTTAAAGTGGTCACGGTCTGACAGAGGGAGCAGGTTACAGAGGGAGCAGGTTACAGAGGGGACACAGCAGTTGAAACACAAGCTTTTGTAGTGGGGGGATTTAAGCCACTCGGCAACAGATTGGGTGAATCTTAACACCACAAATCAAATGACAGCAATTTCCTCTGACCTAATACAGACAACTTTCTCACTGAGCATGTGACAGAGTCCACCCCGAGCTAACAGCATTCCAGATCTTGTGCTAACATCAGAGGGAATGACGGCTCAAATCCATGTATAAGATAGCAACTCACCCCCTTACATGTGACCAATATACATCCTGAGATGATATGCAATTTTATAAACCCATACAAGGATCCAGGATGACAACTTCTTTGACGACTATCGAGTAGATTACCAGAGATTGAAAGATCAATGGCAACAAATGCCTCCTCCAGAAGTTAATAGATTAAGACACGAGCATCGTGGGATAATTTCACATGCATCATCACTCAACTCGTAGAAAATCGCGTGACAAGGCAACGGATAGAACTTTCTGTCTTCACTCAAACCAAGAAGAATTATCCAAAATATTTGTATGCTTGTATGTAAGGTTTAAAACTAAGACGAAAGACACAGGGTGACCCTTGAAAGATAAGACTAAGTTATAACTGACGATAAAAGGGCAGCCAACACTCTAAATGAATATGTGACATCAGTGCTCACACTAAAGAAATTAGCCCACGTCCTAGTCCGCGCTAAGGAGGCCAGGTCGAGGACCGGGCCGCGGGGACGCTAAGCCCCGAAATCATCTCAAGGTAATCTCAAGGCGCACACACACACACACACACACACACACACACACACACACACACACACACACACACACACACACACACACACACACACACACACACACACACACGTGTTTGAAGCAGGTGAAGAGAATGAATTAAGGGATGTCTCCATAACATTCCCAGCAATCAGGAAGACCACTGACAAATTAACGCAAGAAACTAAGGCTTCAGGTGTGGCTAGAATTTAATTTAAAAATCGGGCCGACGTTTATGTGTCTATCACTTAAACTCTTATTTAGAATATTTCTAAACCAAGGTTTAAATCGGTCATGGATTGAATTGAAAATATGCAAATGTCGCCTCCCATTCTTTATGAAAGGTGTACAAAATTCACGAGAAAATTGGCGAGAGAGCAATCACCTTAACCGCTCATGTCTGCCAGCTCACGACAAGAATACTAAGGAAGTAGGTCATTCATCATCTCACAGTGTACAATCCTGGAAAATCACCACAACATGCTTTTATATAATACAAAAACTGATCTAGCCTATTTAGTCTGCTCATATTTTTGCAAACTAATCAAACAAAAGACTTTCAGAAGATTTGGTGTAAATGGACACCTCTAAAATATTTTTTAACGACTGACACAGAACCTACAAGAACATGCAATAAGTGACGAAACGATGATTAGAACAAACACAGCAAACTGTAGTCCTAAATGGAGATGAAGTTGACTCAAGATGTTGGGAGTGGCGTACCACAGGGTGACGCCTCACACTCTCACAGTCTCGACCAACTGACTCACAGTTGTTGTTGTTGTTAAAGATTCGCTACCTGGAACAAAGTTCCAAGTAGCACGGGCTATGGTGAGCCCGTAGTCATAGTTAGTGCTGGAGAATACGTTGTTGTTGATGCTGCACTTCCAAGAGACACACACACACGAACACAATGACGTGTTCTCAAGCATCAGTGACAATAGACCAATAGTTCGTGACAGGATGAACAACCCAGCGGGTTTTCTTCCTATTGGGGAGTGTTGTACATGCGGCTATGGCGTGTGGCCACTCACAGGCTAAGTAAGTGCGCTGCCCAATAAACTCGCCCCTCGGGGCAAAATTTAACATTTAGAAATTTAATAGGCCACATATCGGCACTAACTTATACAGTGAAGGATGACAGTTCAGCAACGCGCATGTCAACATAAACACAGTCACCAACAACAACAATTTACCATTGTTAAGTTAAAATTGCCAGACTTTCCAAGTTAATACATGACACCTTAAATTGTAAACCATTTAGAACCTTTCAAATTTTTGTATTTATTTTCTGGTCGCTTTTTAATTTTTCTCAGGTTTTAGGCCTTATGCCAAAAACGGGTTAGGTTATTCAATAACCAATGTCCCCCAGGTCACGATTTGCTAATATATTTACATGGAGGTTTCCAATTACACGGAGTTCCAAGTAGTTACAGACCATTATATGCAAACTAGGCTATATATGAAGTCTATGGCGTTATAAACACGGATTGTCGCAGGTCTGATAATAAGTGCTTGTCTAATTCAGTTTAAACGTTTTAACTGTACCAATACTGTATGGTACAGTATTACAGTATCTCCTGGTAAGCTGTTTCATATCTTAATCACTCGATTACAGAAGCACTTAACCGCATTAGAGTTACAGTGGGCCGAGCAGTAAAGGACTGGCTGCCTTAAAAGTCTCTCCCGTCCAGTTCTTATAACAAATGGTCAAGAAATGTGTAAATACTTCCTCCAAATGATCCTGTAGCAGGCATCCATCAGTCTCAGGAGACTGTGGAGTTGCGCTCTGCTTGTCGATCTGGAGTGACCTCTCCAGGGCGCAAAGCCGGGTGGGTTGATACGGGAATTTATTAGGATTAACTAGGATTTACTAGGATTTACTAGGATCTACTAGGAGTAAGGTTTAAGATCTACCAATAAAAATTTTAGCCAAATATCCCCAGGTTTGCTAACTGTAGGTAGTAAGTGTGGGTGATTGTAACCTTTCCACACCTGCCCATTGGATGGGGGGGCGGTGTGCAGGATAAACATAGCAATTATGACACTAGCTCTCCACATATATGTCAGTTGCTTAGCGTGGAGGCTGTACTTGTGGTCGGTCTCTAACCCGTTGTTGATACATTAAACTATAGCTCACCTAGACTGTAACTTGCTTAGCTAAATGAATTTTGGGTTCAGTCCCCTGAGCCCATTATGTAACCTCCACTACCACCCTCAGGATGGGTATGGGGGTCCACTACCACCCTCAGGATGGGTATGGGGGTCCACCACCACCCTCAGGATGGGTATGGGGTCCACTACCACCCACAGGATGGGTATGGGGGTCCACTACCACCCACAGGATGGGTATGGGGGTCCACTACCACCCACAGGATGGGTATGGGGGTCCACTACCACCCACAGGATGGGTATGGGGGGTCCACTACCACCCACAGATGGGTATGGGGGGGTCCACTACCACTCCAGGATGGGTATGGGGGGTCCACTACCACCCACAGGATGGGTATGAGGGGTCACTACCACCCACAGGATGGGTATGGGGGACCACTACCACCAAAGGATGGGTATGGGGGGCCACTACCACCCACAGAATGGGTATGGGGGGCCACTACCACCCACAGAATGGGTATGGGGGGCCACTACCACCCACATAATGGGTATGGGGGCCACTACCACCCACAGAATGGGTATGGGGGTCCACTACCACCCACAGGATGGGTATGGGGGGTCCACTACCACCCACAGGATGGGTATGAGGGTCCACTACCACCCACCGGATGGGTATGAGGGGGGGGCCACTACCACCCACATGATGGGTATGAGGGAGCGGGTGCATAATAAATGAACTAAACAGAGCTTCGATCTCGGGTCGTTCCCGTGTGTGAGTCGAGTGGGTGACGGAGCTAACTCCAGCATCACTGGATGCTTCATATTGCTATCAGTGTGTGAGATGTTACGAACGTGATCTGAAAACTATAATATTACTCTTGCTCATTTTCCAATCGTATTTGAAGGAAATTATACAGATTTATAATTAATCTGTAATTTATAAAGTTGTATAAATTATACAGCTTCTCCCAAGATGAGTAAATTCAACAGCTTTTCTCAATATGCTGGTGAATAGATTATGCAACGTCTCCCAAGATGAATAAATTAATTACACAGCGTCTCCCAAGACGCATGTGAGTAAATTATGCAGCTTCTCCCAAGATACAATGAATAAATTATGCATCTTGCAAGATTTCCATAGAAAAAATATACAGCTTCTTCCCCCCCCCCCAAAAAAATCAAGTGACTGCATATCGGAAAGATTTAATCAAATACGATCTTTTTTCCCTTAATTAATCATTTTTTTGTCCTTTGTGTATCCAATTTTTTTTTTAATAATAATAATTTGGAGAACGGGTGGAGAGAGGCCTTGGAGAGGTCTACGTCGTGAACAACTCACTCCCAGGGCAACATCAGATGAACAATGATTCAAGAGGGAACCAACGCCTTAACCTGGGCATTGTGGCCCAACGGGTTCCGACCCTTACACGGCGAAACACATACACTTATGTTACTGTGGCAGATACTGTGGCCAGTACCGCAGCCACAGTCAGGCGAGCTTTTCATGTAGTTATGCCTCAAGGTATAAGCCTAGCCTAGCTGGTCCTAACTACCTGATCTTACCTGCTTATATTGGGCCGCTCGAGGCCTGGCCGCTTGTGTCTACAGTATACGTGTGGGAGACAGTTATAACGAACACCCACCAAACACACACCGTAACCACATCGTTAATTTGAGTTACGTTAACAGTGAGTTACGTTAACGCGTAAAATACGCCGCGTGTGTGTGTGTGATGGGGAAAGGGGGGGGGGGGTGAGTTAGGTTTATAATTTCTAGATAAGTCTAGATGCCACGTGGCTAGGAAGTGGAATAGAGGAGGCTGTACTTACCGTCGGAGGTGTCCGCTCGCACCAGCGTCTGACTGCTTCCTGAAGACTGCTGCCTGGCGTGGTGGGTGTGGTGGACGTGGTTGTGGTGGCCATGGTTGTGGTGGGCGTGGTTGTGTTGTTGCTGGGCGTAGTGCCGTTGTTCGGGTGGTGTGGGCGAGGGGTGGGCGGCCTGCGGGTGGCTGTCGTGGCCCGGGTAGTGCTGCGGGGGCATGGGTGGGCGTGGGAGGGGCGGGGCCCGCTGGTGAGGGTCCTCGTGGTTGTGGTACTGGGCCCCCACCGCGGGCCCCCACTGCACGCCCCACTGACTCATCGCCTCGTCCGTTTGGTTCTGCTCGTCCTTGGTGTTCTTCCTGCGGTCCTTCCTCAGGCTGCCGGCCTCCCTGCGGCCTCCTCCTCCTCCTGCCTCATACCGCTCCTCCTTCCCGTCCTGCTGGCTGCTGCTGCTGTCTGCTCCGGTGGTCAAGCCTACCTGCTGAGTGCTGTTGCTGCTGCGCCTGCTGCTGCCGCTGCTGGCGCCTTCCGGCACCTGCAGGGAGGAAGAGGTCTTGCCGCTGCTGGCCAGCTGCAGGTCGCTGGCTATGGAGAGCTCCGTCTGGCTGCTTTTGCTGGTGACAGCCGGTCTGCTGGCGTAAGATCCGGCCCGCTTGTCGTAGGTGTCCGCACCTGACAGGTTGTTCTTGCCCTCGTCGTTGTTGTGGCCGCTGTACGGCGACTGGTTGTTGCGACCGTCCGCCGCCGCGTAGCTGGAGAGTGTAGTCGTTCTGGCGCTGCCGCCGTACTTGCCGGTGTTGGTGAGGATGCCCTTGGTGACGGTGGGTCTGTTGTGGTTGGCCTCGGGCGGGTACGACCGCCGGTTGTTGTACAGCTCGCTGGAGGTGAAGTAACCCTTGTTATTGCTGCGTTTCAAGCTGTTCTGCCCCCGCGTCGTGTACTCCGACGACCTGCCGCTGTAGCCGTTGCTCAGCACGCAGTTGTCGAAGCTCCTGGGCTCCCTGTCGTCGTAGTCGTCGGCGGCGGGCGGGTAGCCCCGTAGGCTCCTGTAGTTGGAGGCTGGAGAGCCGTAGTCTCCTCTACTGGAGGCGGAGTAGCCTCTACCCTGCTGTGTTGTCCTGCCGCCGTTGACGGCGCGCTTCTCGACGCTTCTATAGAGGGCGTCGACGGGGGCGTTGCGCGCCTGGTGGTGCTGACGGGAGTAGTCGCGTCGCTTGAGGGAGTCCCTGGAGTAGGGTGCTGCTCCTGCTGCTGCTGTAGGGGCGTGGGCGGGTCTGTGACTCTCCCCCAGGGACGCGCGGTGGCCCCCTGCCGTGGCGCTGTGGACACTGCGGCCGGGCGAGGCGGCGGGCGCCAGGCTGTGTGTACTGGACCACTTCCCTGTGGAGAGGCGGGGGGCGCTGGGGGGCTGAAGCCGTACACCTTCTCCTCGCCCCCCCGGTCGTCCCTCAGGTCGTCCCCGGCGTCGTCGCCTCCGTCGTGGTAGACGCCGACGCCCGCCACGTCGCTGACGCTGTAGATGCCGCCGCGCACGTGTCCTGGGTCCTCATATATGCCCCAGTCCGTGCGCATCCTGATGCTCTTGTAGGAGCCCGTCTCCCTGCCACCATAGGCTCTCCTCGGTTCCTCTGGGCTGTATCTATCCGCGCCTCGCATCCACACACCCTCTCAGGGCCGCACACGCCTGCTGGGGGCCCACGCACACCTGCTGGGGGCCCACACACACCTGCTGGGGCCCACACACCTGCTGGGGCCCACACACACGCCTGCTGGGGGCCCACACACCTGCTGGGGCCCACACACACGCCTACTATGGCCCACACACCTGCTGAGGGCCCACACACACGCCTGCTGTGGTCCACACACCTACTGGGGCCCACACACACACCTGCTGGGGCCCACACACGCCTGCTGTGGTCCACACACTTCCTGGGGCCCACACACACACCTGCTGGGGTCCACACACACCTGCTGGGGCCCACACAAACACACTGACCTGCTGGGGCCCACACTCACCACCTGTTCACCCACAGGAGGCTTCCAGCTTCAGCCCGTCACACACACATGCCCCCGGGAGTGATGGCAGGCCTTCACTCTCCTGGAAAAGAAAAACGAAGTCATTATAGTCGCTGTCTATACTGTGTGTACAGGAGCCAGATTACGGGCTATTCATGCCGTGCCACCTCTTGGGTAGCTTAATCTTCATCAATCATCAGGAGCCCAGCCTCTTGAAATGTCAGTACTTACACCAACAACTTGGTGGTGGAACGGGCAAAAAAAAAATAACTGCTGGACCCTCCCAAAAGTTCACCTCTTTTGTAATGTTGAATTTTGTGGAGAACAAAAAAAAAGCAAACAAAAAGCAAAACTTAGTCATTCCTAGGTCTAGTATGGCACATATATATAATATATTAGGCCTAAGATAGCATAATCAGGCCTAAGATAACATATATTAGGCCTAGGTTCTTTAGCCACTTTTTCCATTTTCTATAATGTCATTTGAGCTAATTGAATTAGGTCAAAACGTGAACATTATCAACACTCCATTTGTGTACGTTTTCTGTAGCCAACAACGGCTACAAGCACTACCATTAATGGAGGACAGACTCACATAAACACCATGAACCCCCCCACCATCACCACCGGTTAAAAATATCTTACCGAAACATAAACAAATCCACAAGGGCCGTGACGAGGAATCGAACCTGCGTCCGAGAGCATCCCAGACGCTGCCTTACCGTAACATGTCTACGTGAAGGATCGAGAAGACAATAATATACTCCTACGTCAACCCCGTTTTCTCAAAACTCGCGTATTTTTTTTTTTCTTACGTTCTCGCAATTAACGTTACTAATGGAACCTATTAAGAAAATTAGCGAAATAGCCACGTTTCTATGCCTAGGACTCGGTGGGTTGGGTTGGTTGCTAGCGTTCGTACGAGTCTGGGTCGGGTTAAAGGTTAGATTAATGCAGCATACGGCAATTACCCGCGTGTTAACTAACCCGGGGGTCTACCCAGACCCGTCCACCGCCAGTCCGGACCGTCACCGCCAGTCTACCCGACCCGTCCACCGCCAGGCCACCCGTCCACGCCAGTCTACCCGGACCCGTCCACCGCCAGTCTACCAGGACCCGTCCACCGCCAGTCTACCCGGACCGTCCACCGCCAGTCTACCCGTCACGCCGTTACCCGGACCCTCCACCGCAGGGTGTCCTCACCCGCTACGCTTACTTCATTAGGACGGCCGAGTGACCTTAAAATTCCCTTCATACCGGATTTCATAAACATTCTTGCGATAAGTAAGACATCTCAAGTTAGCTGAGACTGACGTCCAGCTGGGATACTAGAGCTAGGCAGGTTCAATCCCAGCAGCGGTAATATTAGGCATAAATGTGTCTCTCGCTGGGCTCCCAGGAGTAAATCACAGCTCAAAACGGCTTCCCAGGAGTAAATCACAGCTCAAAACGGCTCCACAGAGAGTAAATCACAGCTCAAACAAAACGGCTTCCCAGGAGTAAATCACAGCTCAAAACGGCTGCTTCCCCAGGAGTAAATCACAGCTCAAAACGGCTCCCAGGAGTAAATCACAGCTCAAAACGGCTCCCAGGAGTAAATCACAGCTCAAAACGGCTCCACAGGAGTAAATCACAGCTCAAAACGGCTCCCAGGAGTAAATCACAGCTCAAAACGGCTCCCAGGAGTAAATCACAGCTCAAAACGGCTCCCAGGAGTAAATCACAGCTCAAAACGGCTTCCCAGGAGTAAATCACAGCTCAAAACGGCTCCCCAGGAGTAAATCACAGCTCAAAACGGCTTCCCAGGAGTAAATCACAGCTCAAAACGGCTCCCAGGAGTAAATCACAGCTCAAAACGGCTCCCAGGAGTAAATCACAGCTCAAAACGGATCTCCTCCATGAAGCTATCCCTGAATTCAACTTCAAAATGCTCTGATCTAAATTCTAAACGCGGCAGTAACTATTATTATTATTCTTAGATGTAAAGAACAAAATATAAAAGCATTAAACAATTTTTAAGACAGCGTTAAAATAGCCTATTTCAATTATTTTGCCATATTATCTTCGATATTATATATTAAAGCAATATTTTGCCATATTATCTTCTGTATATTCTTTCACTTTTTTAAGCTATCATTATTGTGTTTCTTAACTGTAAATTTAGGCTATAGTGGTCGCGTGAACCACAGTTCGACTCCCGGGGAGAGCGAAGCGTCTGGGCCCCCCTCTACACCTGATACCTCTGTTCACCTAGCGGTAAACAGGTATAGTAACCGTAACATTAAATAGTCTATATTATGGGTTGTATTTTGGGGACGTCAAATGTTGGACGGACGTCCCATTTTTATGGGGGGGGACGTCAAATGTTGGACGGACGTCCCATTTTTATGGGGGGGGGACGTCAAATGTTGGACGGACGTCCCATTTTTATGGGGGGGGGGCGTCAAATGTATTTTGATCACTATTTGTGGTGACTATTTTATAATGTTTGTTCAATAATAATAATAATAATAATAATAATAATAATAATAATAATAATAATAATAATAATAATAATAATGAGAAAATCCGTAGGAGCCGTGATGATGAGGGTTCGAACCCATGCGGTGGGTGTTCCCAATGCAAGTCATAGGTTCGAGCCCTCATCACGGCTCCTACGGATTTCTTCATTGGAACAAAACTTTAATGTGATTACTCCCTGTGTAATAATAATAATAATAATAATAATAATAATAATAATAATAATAATAATAATAATAAATCAGTCACAATCTCTCTCTCTTACTTTCATACGGTGGCGAGGAACTTAGTATTTAGTAAAGAAGAAGATGATTGAGAAGAGTCCCGCCTGGTCTCCTTAATCACAGCAGCAGGGAGGAGGAGCCTGGCAGCAGCAGCGGCCTTCATTAATGTCTACGTATTCATGCGAATTCTCCTTTCAGGAAAATACCGTCTTCCTAATTAAAACACAAATGGCTTCATTTCCAATCCACATTTTTAATGTCCAAGGTTTTTATACTAACGTTCACATTGAAAACTGGCCGGCAATAATATTTTCATGCCAAGAGTTTCCCAGATAAAGGGTTCACGTATCGCACAGACTACCTACAACAATATTGGATACCTTTGAAGAGAAACGCTCAACAAACATGCCAAATATATATCAGCTGCTGCAACGAAAAATCAAATATATTTCACGATGTAAAGGAACAATATTTGTGTTGAATTCTGAGTACGTCGACCCATTTGGTCTGGTCGGGGGCAGGGGGGAGGGGAAGGGACCTCGTTTCTTGCAAGGTCGGCGTTCGATCCCCTATAATCCAAGCGGTTGGGCATTGTCCTTATATTTCAGCTCCTTGACGTCATACCCACTTGTAAGTGATGCTAGCCTAGCGCTCTAGTAACAATTCCCGCCAAACACACACACACACACCGAAACTACGACGTTGGTACAACTTTCAAACAAGTTTTAACACCTCCTAACCAGTTATAACAACCAATATAGCAAGTTGTAACAACGTTCTAATGCGTCATAAACACGTTAAGCCAAGATGTAACAACTTTATTACAAGTTGTAACAAGCGGAAAATAGAGACAGTTTGGGTTTGTGTCCAGGGTTACGTTGTTGTTGTTGTTGTTTAAGATTCGCTACCTGGAACCAATAGTTCCAAGTAGCACGGGCTATGGTGAGCCCGCAGTGATCCCTAGGGGGGTTACGACCACGACGTCAGGACAGCAACCGTCATGGGGGAGACAGTTCATGAAGGTCATCACTGAACTTGTTGAACAACACCTCCTAAGATGGCGTAAGAAGTGTAAGAAAGTCCGATGGGTGACAGGGGGCGATGTAAGGAGTACAAAGAACAAAGCAGCACCTCTGGAAGATGGCGATGTAAGGAGTACAAAAAACAAAGCAGCACCTCTGGAAGATGGCGATGTAAGGAGTACAAAAAACAAAGCAGCACCTCTGGAAGATGTATCAGCCCACCATGAACCACCAAAGGATTGTTAAATATACAGGACATTAAATTCAGCTACTCCGGAAATCAGATCAGCCAAAAGGACTATCTTCTTCTTGAGGTTATCTTGAGATGATTTCGGGGCTTTTTAGTGTCCCCGCGGCCCGGTCCTCGACCAGGCCTCCACCCCCAGGAAGCAGCCCGTGACAGCTGACTAACACCCAGGTACCTATTTTACTGCTAGGTAACAGGGGCATAGGGTGAAAGAAACTCTGCCCATTGTTTCTCGCCGGCGCCTGGGATCGAACCCAGGACCACAGGATCACAAGTCCAGCGTGCTGTCCGCTCGGCCGACCGGCTCCCTACTATGGACTATGAAAGAAAACTTGCTCAAAACGTTAAGAAAGCTCTAAAGAATATGTGTGCTTACATAATGAGTAAAACCAAGACAAAAGACTCAGTAGGATCCTTAACAAATGTAACCAACCCGGTTATAACAGCGATAAAAGGCATTCAACACTGAAGGAACACCTGACATCAGTGTTTACACTGGAGAGATTAGAAAACAGTCAAATTCCCTCACACATGTTTGAACCAGGGAATGAAAGGGTAAAAAGAATAAATTAAGTCATATTCCCATAACATCGGAAACAATCAGGAAGAGCATTGACAAAGTAAAGGATTCTTGAACCACAGGTGAGTATGGAATTCAATCCAGTTATAAAGGAACAGGAAGATGAACTGCGTCTCCCACTGAAACTCCTATTCAGAAGCTCTCTGGACCAAGGGATACTTCCCCTAGATTGGAAAATGCAAACAATGTCGTCCCATCTTCCAGCAAAAAAGTTCAGAAGGAGTTCAATAGTGAACTACGGTCCAATCAGCCTGACCTCGCGTATCTACAAGTTCATGGAGCAACCCTTAATCTTAATTAAAATAACGTCGCTATTCGCTCGTATGCGAGCTATGACCAAAAATGGAAGTAATTTGAAATGAAATCGGCTCACGAAAATGACATACTGTCCCGTTTTCTGTTTGAGTCCTCCGGCTTACTCAGTTAGGTTAGGAGAGGAAACTTTCAATTAACGGTTTTCTTGACGTTTTTAAACCTTAGGAGAACTTCCTGCCCTACTAACATAAATGCTTGGAACCGCCTACCCGCCGAAGCCGTAAATGCCGAAACATCACGATTCTCAGGGAAAATGAGGAGACTTCTGACAAACTGCCGGCTTCCTACCCTTGTCGTGGCCGCTAAATAAATGGCGGCCTTCAGGTAAGTCTGAATTCCCTAAATACATGTTCAACGTTCACATAATGTGAAAGAATGTCGATCAAGACTTTCACGTAATGTGAGAGAATGTCTCAATGTTCACGTAATGTGAGAAAATGGAAGGGGTAGAGAGCCAGCTAGGGCAGGAGACGACAGGTTGACGGAGCCAGGACAGGTTGACGGAGCCACGGCAGGAGACGACAACCAGACAGTGTGAGAGCATGGCGGAGACCCACGGCAGGAGACGACAACCAGACAGTGTGAGAGCATGGTGGAGACCCAGGGCCGGAGACGACAGGTTGACGGAGCCAGGGGTCCAACTGGTGACATCTCCTCCACCTGAGTAAAGCCTCCGGCCAGCCTTCGTGAACCTCTAGGCTTTGTTCGGCTTAGCCTTCCCACAGGTCTGTTCTTCTCTACCTTCTCTTTCCCTCACTACCCACATTTGGGTTTTGTACAAATGAATGAAAAAGAATCAAGTATTTCTTTGTAATCAACAAAATATTGGTTGCCGTTTGCAGCACTGTCACAAGCAAGACTTGGTTACTGGTTTTTATTTGGTACCCGACCACTTGGACGGTCGGGATTGAACGCCGACCTGCATGAAGCGAGACCATCGCTCTACCGTCCCACCCAAGTGACTTAAGGAGAAGGGAAGGGAACTATCAGGGGGAAAGCGCCAAGCCATNTGATGCTGAAGCATGCATCTTGTCCTGGTCAAGTCCTTGACAAGACAATGAAAGGTTTTAAAACAACTTAATTCAGGAAATTCCAGAAGGCCTACTGGGCTAGTTCCTATCTTATATCCACCCAAACTCATTCCTATATGTCTGGCCTACGCTTGAAACAATCCATCGATCCCACGTGTATTATGTTCCCCGGCAGTTTGTTTAACAACCCTGTTTCCCAACAATGCGCCTTGGTCCCACGACGATGGAATGAATGCCTATGCAGGCGATGAGTCACAATAACGTGGCTAAAGTATGTTGACCAGACCACACACTAGAAGGTGAAGAGACGACGACGTTTCGGTCCGTCCTGGACCATTCTCAAGTCGATTGTGAAACGTCGTCGTCTCTTCACCTTCTAGTGTGTGGTCTGGTCAACATGAATGCCTATACAACCACACGAGCTCCTTGTGGTTGGCCCCCAAACACAGCCATGACGCAGTGTCAGCGGCCCCCTCCAGGACCTCACCAGACACAACAAAACACACCAGCACTCACTGGGGTTATGGTTCCTCGCTGTCAAGGACGAGAGTCCACGAGGTCCTGCAAGACCAGACCAACGCCTCACGAGGTCCCACAAGACCAGACCAACGCCCCACGAGGTCCCACAAGACCAGACCAACGCCTCACGAGGTCCCACAAGACCAGACCAACGCCTCACGAGGTCCCACAAGACCAGACCAACGCCCCACGAGGTCCCACAAGACCAGACCAACGCCTCACGAGGTCCCACAAGACCAGACCAACGCCCCACGAGGTCCCGCAAGACCAGACCAACGCCCCACGAGGTCCCACAAGACCACACCAACGCCCCACGAGGTCCCGCAAGACCAGACCAACGCCCCACGAGGTCCCGCAAGACCAGACCAACGCCCCACGAGGTCCCGCAAGACCAGACCAACGCCCCACGAGGTCCCGCAAGACCAGACCAACGCCCCACGAGGTCCCACAAGACCACACCAACGCCCCACGAGGTCCCGCAAGACCAGACCAACGCCCCACGAGGTCCCGCAAGACCACACCAACGCCCCACGAGGTCCCGCAAGACCAGACCAACGCCCCACGAGGTCCCGCAAGACCAGACCAACGCCTCACGAGGTCCCACAAGACCAGACCAACGCCTCACGAGGTCCCACAAGACCAGACCAACTCCCCACGAGGTCCCACAAGACCAGACCAACGCCTCACGAGGTCCCACAAGACCAGACCAACGCCCCACGAGGTCCCACAAGACCAGACCAACGCCCCACGAGGTCCCACAAGACCAGACCAACGCCCCGCGAGGTCCCGCAAGACCAGACCAACGCCCCACGAGGTCCCACAAGACCAGACCAACGCCCCACGAGGTCCTACAAGACCAGACCAACGCCCCACGAGGTCCTACAAGACCAGACCAACGCCCCACAACAGTCGCCAAACTCCCGGCCACCTGTAATAGTGTGACCAAACGACTGGAAGTCAACTACCAGCAATCTCAGCGCTATAAGTTGAAAATACACCTCACTGTAACTCGAGGAGTAAACATAGAGGGCCATGCAGTCGCTGATGGCGGAGGCGCACCTGACATAAGGCTTCGTGTGAGGGCGGGAAGGTCCGAACCCCCCCCCCCCCATCGCCTGGCCGCCGGGAATCGATCGTGGAGACCCGGCCAACTGTGTCAGCTAGCGTTGCCAACCATCTAGCTCCTATGTGTTACGCCTTTGCAATTAATTTAAAAATTTTCAAACAGTCTCTGGATGTAACTTGGATTATTTGAAGTATTGATTTTGCTGTTAATACTGATGATATTATCATTGTCAAGTTGTTGGTATTAGTAATTAAGATTGGTGAGAGAGTGCGTACGCCGGGGTTGCCAACGCTGGCAAGGATGACGCCACCACCACGTCACTAGGTCAACAATCCCGCCAACTCCATTCCTGACTTTTAATTATAAACTCTTGGCTCTTGATTCAGTGTGTAAACACAAGATGCAAAGAACCGAGCCGTCAACTGAGCGTTGCCTACTAGTGCAGCCCGTCCTCATAAACAAAGGCCAAAGTCCATTCCATCCACCCGCCAGACCCCCCCCCCCCATGTTTATGAATGAAAAATGGTTTACACACGACTCACAACTAATGACGTCCGAACACGTCCGGAACAAGTGCTTCGCTGACGACTTTTGTTCGAACGACAACGTTGTAAATGCAGCCCGTCCTCCAAACAAAGATCCAAAAGTGATTCCATGCACCCGCCAAACCCCCTGTTTATGAATGAAAAGCGGTTTACACACGACTCACAACTGCTGACGTTCGAACATATCCGGAACAAGTGCTTCACTGACGAATTTTGTTCGAATCACAACGCTGTAAATGCTTCACCCACGTACTACAAATACAAATAATCGCCAACAGAACCTGAACACCTAACCTAACCTAAATATGAACAGTATGTTAATATATTATATTATTAATTTATATTTGAAAAAATCCTAATTTGAATGAACAGCATGTTAAAATTCATGAATGTGTCTTCGGGGTCGACCGCTGGATGGAATGAACTTGATGTGAGGACGGGTTGCAGCATGGGTGAACTGACGCGAACATAAAACCTAATTAACTCACTCGGGAGAACAATTTCAGGTAAGTTTATCAAGATGATTAAATACACCCCAAAAGCATAGAGTAACTTAGGTTATGTCTATCTTCCAAAAACAATAACTCTCGTTATGAGGAACTGAAAGCTAGTGTATCACTAGGAACTCTAAATGATCCCACTAGGATTCGAACCCACGACGTCTAGGATCATGGCCAAACGTACACAGTACCGTGACAACCGTACCAAAGATCGTATATAAGTATATACACAAAGAAATCACAATAACGTGATATATCCAATGAACAAATCCACAAGGGCCGTGATGAGGGTTCGAACCTACGCCCGGGGTGTTCCCTCCCAGCTGCGCCTTAGTCAACTGTACCACGACGTGGTTAATGTGGTGGTACAGTTGACTAAGGCGCAGCTGGGAACATCCCGTGCGAAGGTTCGAACCCTCATCACGGCCCTTGTGGATCTGTTCATCGTCTATGAGGATTAGTCAGTCCTGGTGATTATTAACTACGCTCCACCACTGACCAACCCCCGAAGTGCCATGTGCAAGAATTTGATGAATAACTGTACACGAATGGAACCACGAGTGTGGTCGGGGAATGGTCAGTCGTGGAGCTTAGTTCATTGACCTGGACAAACTAAAGGAATGGTCTAACATATGGCTGTTAGACGTGTAACCCCAGTAAATGTAAAGTAACGAGGATAGGTGTAGAGAGCAGGAGGCCAGATACAAGGTAGTATTTGGGAGATGAAAATCTTCAAGAATCAGAGTGAGAGAGACCTGGGGTTGATATACCTGGGAGGGTTTAGGGAGTTCTTCTATTCCCAGAGCCCGGCCTGAATCAAGGCTCGACTTGTGATAACTTAGTCCAACAGGCTGTTGCTTGGAGCGGCCCGCAGGCCCACATATCCACTACAGCCTAGTTGGTCTGGCATTTCTTGCAAGAACTTATCTAATTGCTTTTCAAGAAGTCCACTTTTGTTCCGTCAATATTTCTAATGCTTGCTGGGAGGATGTTGAATAACTTTAGCACCAAATCTTAACTATTTGTCCCAGTTCACCCAGCAGTAATTAAAGACTTAGTTGCAAACCTTTTGGCGGATTGTGTTCCACCAAAACCTTGGTACTCTCTCAACCACCAACCCGGCCTCGCACAAGACAGCACATATAGGACTTATTACTTATAGTCACTACTTCGCTTATACATAAGTATATATGTGACATCAACCAACCACACGGGTTCTCTTATTGCTTATAGTCACTACTTCGCTTATACATAAGTATATATGTGACATCAACCAACCACACGGGTTCTCTTATTGCTTATAGTCACTACTTCGCTTATACATAAGTATATATGTGACATCAACCCACCACACGGGTTCTGAGGAGTGGATCCTCTGGCACACAGCCACTTCATTCTCTAATTCCTCGTAAGCTTGAATGAGAGCGGGAAATGACTCAAAAAATACTTTCTTTTTATTTCCAGAAATAAAAAAAAAACGCATTATTTTCCCCGTGAGATCTTCATGTTTACAGAACTTTTGAGTTTACAACGTGCTGTAAACTTTAGAGTTGATGTCCTCGTGGTCGTGTTAATGTTCCGTCCCTGGCAGATAGGAGTGTATGTTTACGTAGGGGGATGACAACATCAAATATGGCCGCCACTGGAACCGCGTTCCCGTTTTCTTTTTTTTTCGACTGAGAGAACGGGTAATGGAAGACAATATTTATACAGTTCATCAAACATTTCAAGCGTCGATTACTTGTATAGCTGCAGGGGTTGGATAATAATAATAATAATAATAATAATAATAATAATAATAATAATAATAATAATAATAATAATAATAATAACAGTGTTGTGGTGGGGAAGGGTGAGGAGGGGGGGGGTAGCTGAAGTACATACAAGCATCCCAACTTACCATGGAAATGGTAAGCTTACTGCTGCACGCACACACGTACACGTACGCCCGTGCGTGTATTTACCTAGTTGTATTCACCTAGTTGTGTTTGCGGGGGTTGAGCTCTGCTCTTTCGGCCCGCCTCTCAACTGTCAATCAATCAATGTTACTACTACTAACTAATTTTTTTCGCACGCACACACACACACACACAGGAAGCAGCCCGTGACAGCTGACTAACTCCCAGGTACCTATTTACTGCTAGGTAACAGGGGCATCAGGGTGAGAGACACTGCCCATTTGTGCATTTCCGGACTGCCTAGTACGGGAATTGAACCCGGGCAACAGGATTATGATGCCCGCGCGCTGTCCACTCAGCTACTGTACTCACCTAGTTGTGCTTGTGGGGGCTGAGCTTTGGCTCTTTGGTCCCGCCTCTAAAACGTCAATCAACAGGTGTACAGGTTCCCGAGCCATACACTGTACAGTGTGTGTGTGTGTGTGTGTACGTACCTATTTGTACTTACCTATTTGTGCTTGCAGGATCGAGCATTGACTCTTGGATCCCGCCTTTCCAGCTATCGGTTGTTTACAGCAATGAATCCTGTCCCATTTCCCTATCATACCTAGTCTTAAAAGTATGAATAGTATTTGCTTCCACAACCTGTTCCCCAAGTGCATTCCATTTTTCCACTACTCTCACGCTAAAAGAAAACTTCCTAACATCTCTGTGACTCATCTGAGTTTCCAGTTTCCACCCATGTCCCCTCGTTCTGTTATTATTCTGTGTGAACATTTCATCTATTTCCACTTTGTCAATTCCCCTGAGTATTTTATATGTCCCTATCATATCTCCTCTCTCCCTTCTTTTCTCTAGTGTCGTAAGGTTCAGTTCCTTCAGTCGCTCTTCATATCCCTTCCCTCGTAACTCTGGGACAAGCCTCGTCGCAAACCTCTGAACCTTCTCCAGTTTCCTTATGTGTTTCTTCAGGTGGGGGCTCCATGATGGCGCGGCATACTCTAAGACGGGTCTCACGTATGCAGTGTAAGTGTGTGTGTGTGTGTGTGTGTGTGTGTGTGTGTGTGTGTGTGTGTGTGTGTGTGTGTGTGTGTGTGTGTGTGTGTGTGTGTGTCCACGCCTCCCAATTAGCCTAACACGTGCAGACTGCTAGCCTAGCTCACTACAAAACCGCCGACCCCCGCTTTCAAAGTTCCCTACCACTTCCTACCCTCAACTCCACGGTCCTGTACAGAAATTACCCAACAATTGTATTGTACGTGTTGTGCCTTTTTTTTTGTACTCTTAATTACACACAAAAAACAGTAACACGAGGACAAACTATGAGAAACTCTTAACTTTGAGAGCAGCAAATTTTCAGGCGGTTCGTGTCGCAAAATATAATAGGTTTCCTGCATAATTACATTTAGCTAATGAACAACATGTTTTCTAACATATTTAAATAGGTGTTGCAAATATTTGTCCTGTCAAACTCAAGGGGATAAAGTGAGAGAGAGAAAGAGGCCGAGAGACAGACAGAGATTACGGTATAACCCAACAACTTAAGAGATCAAACAAGACATTGATAACAGCCTTCCCCAATACCACAAAAGCCTCATTTAATCCCTCCCACTAAGCGACACAATGCATAAAATGAAACAACTAATTTACCTTCATACTCCATTCTCGCTTATCCTAAAAGGAGTTACACAAAATTCCACTCCAATTCAATATCAGTGGACTTTCGAATTTGAATTTAATTTTGAATTTTTGAATCGGCGGCCGGCGCGAGACGCCCGCCAAAGGGGTGACTTCATCCTGCCGTGTCATTCTTCACTTTCTCCTTGTCACCAAATTCCACCGGGGAAAAAATTGGCGCCATCAGCGCGGGAGGCAGCGAGGTGGAAACTAGTTGGCAAAGTTGGGATGCGGCAACAAGCAGGAAATCTGGCTTTATTGAGAACAGTGGAGGAGGCCTCGTTCGGAAAATGTGCAGCGTGATGTATGGAGATTAAACTTAGCGTGATCTATTTAGATCAAATACAGTGTGATGTATTGGGATTAAACTTAGCGTGATCTATTTAGATCAAATACAGTGTGATGTATTGGGATTAAACTTAGCGTGATCTATTTAGATCAAATACAGCGTGATGTATTGGGATTAAACTTAGCGTGATCTATTTAAATCAAATACAGAATGATATAACTAGACAGCCCGTCCTCTTGTTTAGGTAGCACTTATTACAGTAACGATAAAGTAACACTGTACATACAGTACATTGACGTAAAAAGCAATTTGAAAGTAGAAATCGTTACTATTTAAGCTGGACAAACCGGAAAAGGTTTTGTACTGATGTTGTTGATAATTAAGTTAAGAAAACTTAACATACCCTTCCTAGGACTAATACACGCTAAAAAGGGTTGTATTGGTTTTGCAGGAGTGGCAAGTCAAGAGAATATGCTGACTATTAATATGCAGTTCCTGAATAGGTGATACGAGCATAGTATGCTAGTATACTTGTATAGTATACTTGTATAGTATACACTCTCAAGCTTCCAAACTACGCTTATAGCAGCTGGCAGTATTAAAAAAAATCAAATATTATTACTGGTTATCTTCTTCCTTACTGTGATTTTTCCAGGCGCCAAATAACACTGAGCCATATGTAACTGGCATGTTGCTCCCTGCACTAACTCGTTCAACTGAACCGTGCACACCACAACGTGATCAACACGCAACCCCCTCCACCACCTCCCCCACCAGCCCTGCTCAACCAGCATATATATATATATATATATATATATATATATATATATATATATATATATATATATATATATATATATATATGTTTTATTTAAACTTTATTACAAAAAAGGAGTTACATATAGGGTACAAAGATGATTTTCATAAGTTGTCGAGTTCCTCCAGCTCCTCAGATGGCGGGCAGGAACCCTGAATACAGTGTACATTTCCCCTCTGTATCGCCACGCTGAGGCGCTGCAAAAAAGGAAGCTGGTAACTCTCTAGGGTTCCAGGCGCCGAGTGTCTCAGAAGCAATGGGGTGCAAAATTATAGTAGTGATTCAGTTCTCTGTACTTACGGGACTTGGCTGATTCCCTGTGAGTGGCAGAGCCACCCGGTTGTGCAACACTGAGGTCAATGTAGGCGTTAGCCAGTTAGTTGATACGCACGTGTAGTTCCATACCAACTGCTTGCCATTCTTCCAGGGGCTCACTGTGATACCATCTGGGCGACCAATAAGAGCAGCAGGGATATGGGGCGTTAGGTAACGGGGCTCTCTCTCAGCTGGGCATCCAGCTGCGGTGAGGCTCCTCTTGATGATGTCGTTAACTTCACTGTGCCTCGAATGCCATCCCCCTGTGCTTTGGTAGAGTAGACTATGGTGGCCGTGCTGTCAGTCACCGCCTCCCCGCAAATACACCTATATTTGGTATGGATTGGGGCAGCAAAGCGGAGGGCCACAGCAATCTGGGGAGCATGTGGTGTGAGACGTGTGCCAGTTGCCGACATTGGGGTTGCTAACAGGAAGTCCCCTGCATACATACACACACATATACATATATGGTTGAGACTAGGGTGGTTGCCTTACTGGCATCGTAAACAAACATCACTTGCGTTAAAGTGTGAATAACAAGAGTGAATAAACACATACGGTTTACTCACCCTTCTTACCCAGGCCCACACACACACACACTTCATGCACTCATGCCGCATGTTGAGAACAAGCACAGTATGCACACATGTATGCAACATACACACACACACACACATGCACCCGTCATGCACCCAACAGTGAGACTAATACTCAAAAAAATACAAAGTGGTCGAGCCACTAAGCTTTTCCCTTCTTGCCCTCTTAACTCATCCCAAGCTTATAGGTTTTCTGCCCCTCTTCCCTAACTCCTCCCCACCGACTTAACTCTTTGCCCACTATCCCCCCCCCACCCCCTACCTTAACACACTCTGGTCACTATTGCTCCCCTTAACAAACTCTTCGGTCATTATATTCCCCCCCTTTAACAAACTTTGGTCATTATTCCTTCCACTTTCCCTGAAGCCCTTCTGCTCATTATATCTCACTATCCTCTGCATCTCTCGCATCATTAATCTCCCACCTTCATCTTAACAAGTTCTCGTCATTATACTGATATCCATTGCAACCCACATCATTATTTTCCTCAAAGTTGTCATCTAGACTAAGCGGCTAGAGTCGCGCTCACCTGTAAGTGTCTACGGGGAAGTGACGTCTTTATGTTTCAACTGATTGATTGATTGATGAAGATTAAGCCACCCAAAAGGTGGTACGGGCATGAATAGCCCGTAAGTGGTGGTCCTTTTGAGCCATTACCAGTATCAATAGATGATACTGGAGATCTGTGGAGGTGCGACTGCACCCTGCGTGACGGGAGATGTCTCCCGTGTGTTTCAACTGCTAATTGTGTTGTAACCTTGTAATTGGGGGGTAGAAATAGCCTAAGCTACTCTCTCCCTTTGAAATGTATTTTCTTGTCTCCATAAACTTACTTGAACTTGAACCTTGTTGTACCTATTACAACATACCTACTCTGACTTTCAAATTCTTTGTCGAATCTGGCCTTAAAGTTGTGGATGGAGGTGGCTTCCACAGCTTCCTCTGGTGGAACATTCCACCCGTACAGGGTGCGAGTACTTCTTCCACCTGTGTCCTCTTGTCCTGCTTTCTCTCAATCTGAATAGGCAGTCCTTGTCCACCTTATTTATTCCCCCTCGGTATCTTGTATCTTGTGATCATATTCCCTCTGTTTCTTCTATCTTCTAGAGCTATGAGACTTAGGTTCATTAAGCTATAAGCTATGTTCGTAGCTTAGCCCTCTTAGCTCTGGCAAAAATCTTGTTGCAAACCTTCGTACTTTTTTCAATTTTGGTTTTATGCTTCACAAGGTGCAGATTCCATGCTGGTGATGCGTATTCCAGTATTGGTGTAACAAAATATTGTGTAGATTACTTTGAAAGAGTCCAGATTCAGGTTCCTAAACGATGTTCTTGTTTGCCAGCGTCCCATATGCTGCCGATGTTATCCTGTTTATGTGTGCCTCCTGAGTGAGTGTCGGGATTATACCCACTCCCAGATCCTTCTCTCTTTCTGAATCATGTAGCTGCCTTACCCATATGGTGTAGATGCCTTCTGGTCTCCTCTCTCCCTTTCCCTTCTTAATTACCTTACACTTGTTGTGATTGAATTCCAGCAACCATTTGTCTGACCACTCCTGGAGTTTATCAAGGTCCTCCTGTAACTTTCTGCAGTCCTCATCTGTTTTCACGTTCCTCATCAGCTTGTATCATCTGCAAACATTAACACATCAGAGCTCACTTCCTCGGGGATAGGTCGTTCACATCCATTAGGAACAGCAGTGGTCCTTGGACAAAGCCTTGTGGGACCCCACTTTTTACATTACTCACAATCCATCTTCTCTTCTAGACTTGGTCTGGATGGTAGAGCGACGGTCTCGCTTCATGTAGGTCGGCGTTCAATCCTCGACCGTCCAAGTGGTTGGGCACCATTCCTCCCCCCCCCCCCTCGTCCCATCCCAAATCCTCATCCTGACCTCTTCCCAGTGCTATATAGTCGTAATGGCTTGGCGCTTTCTCCTGATAGTTCCTTTCCTTTCTTACATTACTTTAGCTTGAGACCTCCTCTCTGACTGTGACTCTCTGCTTTCTGCCCTTCAGGTACTCCCTTACCCAGTTAACCCAGTTTGGTTCTCCATTTTAAACAAGTCTTTCATGGGAAACACAATGTCAAATGCCTTTTGACAGTCTAGAAAAATACAGTCTACCCAGCATGAATTTTCCTGTCTTATTTTAGTAACCTTGTCATAAAACTCAATCAGCTCTGTCAGGCACGACTGTCCATTTCTAACTTCTTGCTGAACTTTTGTCACAGAGTCAATCCTCTCAAGATGTTCCACCATTCTCGACCTGATTACTTTCTTCAGCACTTTACAAGGAATACTTCTCAGTGACACTGAGAAGTAGTTTTAGTGCCTCTTTTGTATCCCCTTTTTTGAATTACTGAGACTACGATTGCCCTTTTCCGGACATCTTGGAGACTTTCTTGTCTCAAGCCTTTTATTAACAATTTTAGACAATGGGTGACACAATACTTCTTTCTGCAGCTTCCTTCAGCAGCCATGGTGAGATTAGGTGTCAACCCATTGATTTAGTCGCATCTAGTTCCCCATAGATTTTTTGTCACGTCTTTCACCGTGACTACAATGCCATCCAGTATTTCCTCCGGCCTTTCATCTTCCAAGCTTGGTCTCCACGCTGGTTCTAATGTAAAGACCTCCTGAAATTTGTCGTAGAGTTCCTTGCATACCTCATTATCATTCTTTGAGAGAGCTCCCCCCTTTGTTTCCTCAATCTGAGTACATGGACCCGCATGGTCGTTTTTCTCCTTATATGGCTATAAAACAGCTTTGGACGTTCCTTAGCTTTGGCAGCAATGTTATTTTCAGATTGCCTGTCAGCTTCTCTCCTAATTTGGGCATGTCCATTCCCTTGTTATCTTTAATGCCTCTATTGTTCTCCGTTCACAGTTCTCTGTACTTTTTCCAGATTAATTTTTGTCCTTTCCTTTATCGCCGATTGAACCCGGGGTTCACCTGCCTCCATCTTGAGTGGTAGCAACTGTTCCGTTGCCTCGGCACATTTCCCAGCAATGAATTCCATCATCTCATTTGCTGTCTTCCCTTCCATGTCTCTTTCCCATTGGATTTCCAGCAGAATGTCTCTCATTCTGTTGTAGTTAACCGATTTCTCTGTGTAACCAATTCCTCCCGCTCCACTATGTATGCAAGTATGACATTGCAGCGGTCGCTACCTCCTAGAGGCATCTAATACTCTTATTTTTCAACATCTGCTTCATTTTGGGAAAACACCAAGGCTAGTGTTGCTGGTGGGTGGTCTCCTCTTACTCTTGTTGAGTCTGAGACATGCTGCTTCAAGAAGTATCTGTCTGACATGTCTACCAGTTTTGCTCTCCATGTCTCATCACACCCCAGTGGGAGTGGGAGGGGGGGGGTATTTATCCAGTCTATTTCCCCGTGGTTGAAGTCACTCAGTAATAGGATATTAGCTCTTGTTCCCCTTACTTCTGTGGCTGCTTTTTCCATCACCTTTAAACGATGCTCATTTCAAGTGTCATATTCATCCCTAGGCCTTCTATTATTTGGTAGGGGTTTATAACATAACTGGTATCACAATCTTCACGGCTCCCACTCTTGTATTCCTAGTATATACATTTGTTGGTCAACTCCCTCTGCTAGTTTAAGTTCTTCAAAGTTGCAGAGTAGCTATAATAACAGAGCTATACCATCTCCCCCTCTGGGCACCCTATCTCTCCTTACTACTTGATATACTCCTGGGAATATTGCATTTCCTCTATAACGTTTTTCTCGATAAAAGCCTAACGTGTATGAATACACCCTGGATTCCTGTCCCCCGACACAGTTAATTATGAACTATACTTAACCGAGTTCCTATTCACCAAAAGAGCTTTCACTGGTCGATTTCTTCCTCTCCGAAACCTACCTAGCCTGTAGAAATGCTCCATTTCTTTTGTTGCATTTTTTTACCTGATTTTTTTGTAAAATTATGTTATTTCATTTCGTTCTACTTCTCTCCATATTAACCATGTGTCACCGTCATGCTCTGGTAAGTTGAATATTACTACTGATCTCTCCCTCTCCTGCCTTGTACATTGGGTAGTTTTTACAGCTCTACCCAACAAAACGTGGGTAGTTTCACAGCCTCTAACACTGTTTCCTTAGTTATCTTCTTTCCGTCTGAACCCTTTTACTGCCTCAGCAAAGGTTTTGTCTGGTCTTACTCCCCAAATCTTGTTTACATTCTCTAATGTTTAATTCTTTCCTCTGTTAACTTCCTTTGTTGCCTTCCTTTTCTCTTCCACTGTGTCAATTCTGTTGTGTAACCTATCCACACTTGCCTCCCTTTTGCAATTTATTTCCTTCATTTCTGCTTGATTCAAGGTTTCAATGCGGAGTTTGTCACTCCTGTCGTTTTACCTTTAGACCCTCAATAACCTCATCTTTTTTGTCTACCAACTCTTGTAATTCTTGAAGCTGGCTTCCTAGAGAACCTACCTCTTCCCTCAGTGCCTGTATATCTTCTCCCCTTCATCCTTCACCTCTTCCAGCATTCTTGTATTGCCTCTCACTAGCTCATCCATGGTTTCCCGAATTTCTAATATGCTAATGGGCTTCTCTTGCTCCGCGTTCATGCGTTCCTCTAATGCCATAAACCCCTTCCATATGGTTAGATTTATATCCTTTGGCCGCTTTTATATGTATCCTATCCCTCCTAGCTGTCTCTTATTTTATTATCAACATCTTTATTGACAAAATTTGACACTCCAGCAGCACAGCAGGTACACCAGCTGAGAATGGCTGGCACTAACTGCATAACCACTCGCCCTCTAACGACACTGATAGCCGTTGTTATGACTCCTGGTCAATGATAGTGTAGGGGCGGGTGGTGGGGGTGCGTTGGCTGGCTACACAGTTCCCGTTCTCTTGATGTGCCACAACGTACAGAATCCAACGTCCTAACCTAACCGGACACGTATGAACCCCCACACCTCCCACCTAACCCAACCTTCTGATTCGCGGAAAACGTGGATATTTGGGAGCTGCTACTTTTCAGAGCAGTTTGTAATGTGCACATTGGGACCATAGCGTGCAAAATGAGACGTATTAGTTGAGTGGCCGGGTTGCACAAGCGGATCCCTCACTGAGCAGTTCAAAGCAATGTGTACTGGATGCAATTGTAAAAGATCGACGCCTTATTTCACTGATATATCTTTCCACGTTTAATAATGTGGAAAACTTCTATCTTACAAAACTACGGTAGAAGTAACGCTGCCAGAAGCTGGGAAAACAAAACATAAAACCATTATTATAATTAATACTACAATTCTGTATATGGTTGTATAGTGAAAGGAAACTGGCAACTCCAGTGTTGTCGTTGGTTGCTCTGTTTCACACAGTCCTCCACTGGTACGGCCTTGAACATCAAAGGTACTGTGTGTGTGTGTGTGTGTGTGTGTGTGTGTGTGTGTGTGTGTGTGTGTGTGTGTGTGTGTGTGGTGTGTGTGTGTGTGTGTGTGCACCTAGTTGTACTTACCTAGTTGTGTGTGTGTGTGTGTGTGTGTGTGTGTGTGTGTGTGTGCACCTAGTTGTACTTACCTAGTTGTGTGTGTGTGTGTGTGTGTGTGTGTGTGTGTGTGTTGTGTGTGTGTGTGTGTGTGTGTGTGTGTGTGTGTGTGTGTGTGCACCTAGTTGTACTTACCTAGTTGTGTGTGTGTGTGTGTGTGTGTGTGTTGTACTTACCTAGTTGTACTCACCTAGTTGTGCTTGCGGGGGTTGAGCTCTGGCTCTTTGGTCCCGCCTCTCAACCGTCAATCAACAGGTGTACAGTTTCCTGAGCCTAATGGGCTCTATCATATCTACACTTGAAACTGTGTATGGAGTCAGCCTCCACCACATCGCTTCCTAATGCATTCCATTTGTCAACCACTCTGACACTAAAAAAGTTCTTTCTAATATCTCTGTGGCTCATTTGGGCACTCAGTTTCCACCTGTGTCCCCTAGTTGTGTGCCCCTTGTGTTAAACAGCCTGTCTTTATCAACCCTGTCGATTCCCCTGAGAATCTTGAATGTGGTGATCATGTCCCCCCTAACTCTTCTGTCTTCCAACGAAGTGAGGTTTAATTCCTGCAGTCGCTCCTCGTAGCTCATACCTCTCAGCTCGGGTACTAGTCTGGTGGCAAACCTTTGAACCTTTTCCAGTTTAGTCTTATGCTTGACTAGATAGGGACTCCATGCTGGAGCCGCATACTCCAGGATTGGTCTGACATATGTGGTATATAATGTTCTGAAAGATTCCTTACACAAGTTTCTAAAGGCCGTTCTTATGTTAGCCAACCTGGCATATGCTGCTGATGTTATCCTCTTGATATGAGCTTCAGGGGACAGGTCTTGCGTGATATCAACCCCCAGGTCTTTCTCTCTCTCTGACTCTTGAAGTATTTCATCTCCCAAATGATACCTTGTATCTGGTCTCCTGCTTCCTACCCCTATCTTCATTACATTACATTTGCTTGGGTTAAACTCTAACAGCCATTTGTTCGACCATTCCTGCAGCTTGTCCAGGTCTTCTTGAAGTCTCAAGCTGTCCTCCTCTGTCTTAATCCTTCTCATAATTTTGGCGTCGTCAGCAAACATTGAGAGGAATGAGTCTATACCCTCTGGGAGATCATTTACGTATATCAGAAACAGGATAGGTCCAAGTTGTGTGTGTGTGTGTGTGTGTGCACCTAGTTGTACTTACCTAGTTGTGCTTGCAGGGCTAGAGGTTCGGCTCTTTGGTCCTGCCTCTCACCCATCAATCTACTGGTGTACAGATTCCTGAGCTTCTCGAGCTCTATCACATGTACATTTCAAACTGTGTATGGAATCAGCCTCCACCACATCACTTCCTATTGCATTCCATTCACTAGCTACTCTGACACTGAAAAAATTCTTTATAATATCTCTGTGGCTCATTTGGGTACTCAGCTTCCACCTGTGTGCCCTTGTGCGAGTACCACCGTGTTAAATAATCCATCCTTGTCCACCCTGTCAATTCTCCTGGGAATTTTGCATGCGATGATCATGTCTCCCCGAGCTCTTCCGTCTTCCAGCGACGTGAGGTGCAGTTCACGCAGCCTTTCTTCGTGCCTCATGCCTCTTAGTTCTGGGACTAGACTAATGGCATATCTCTGAACTTTTCCCAGCTTCGTCTGAGCGTGCGTGCGTGCGTGCGTGCAAGCATCAGTACACGAAGACTAAACAAAATAAACAACAGCTGACCTGGATGGGGGAGGGCATTAGACTCTGGAAAAACCACGTTCCTGGAGCTCGCAGTGTTAAAAAGTTTATGCTGACTATTACTGCCCCCAGAAGAAAAGAAGAGGTTGAAATATTGTGCAGACACTGCCTCTGTTGCCAGTGTCTGTTGCAACGGCTTCATTTATAATATTACCCTTATTATCATCCTTATATTTATCAATCATTATCGGTACCATTATCACTATCATTATTATTACTTTATTCAGCATTTGCTCGAGGCATGAAAGGAAGCAGCCGCCCCCGCCCCCGCCCCCCCCATGCGAAGATTTCACTTAATTAAATGGCCAGAATGCTTTTGTCGAAGCAACGCAAAAACTTATTTAAATTAATGGTGAGACACGAGTGTAGAGAAGGGGTAGTACCAGAGGGAGGCGGTGAGGGGCCATCATGACCCAGGGCTCCTCCACCTCTCTCACCTGGTATTAACCAAGACCAATGATACTACAGGCCGACGCCTTTGTCACCTCTGGTTTATATTGATCTAAATGTATTGCTCCTAGTTTATCCAACATGGCGCCCGTCTCCCTGACATAATGCCGTGCTTCCCAATATAGCGGCCGTGTTTCCCAATATGGCGGCCGTGTTTCCCAACATGGCGGCCGTGTTTCCCAACATGGCGGCCGTGTCCCCAATAAGGCGTATTAACTCTGGCAAGACCACTCAACCCGCGTATTTCGAAGGTAAGAGGTTATGGCCTGCACCCACCGGCGGACATTTGAAGGCAGTTGCCACTGCCGCTATAAAGCACCGCCACCTTACGAGGTCCCGGCTCGTTTAAGTGCAGCGCCGACAATATATAACACCAGCGACGTATATTTACGATATTGTTTGTTATATAAGTCTCTTCCCAGGACGCGGGGCAACAGCAGTCACGGCCATCCTGGGTTATGAATGTGGCAGTGTGGGGCTGGCGGCCATGTTTACCAGCGGCCCCCCTAGTGCAGGGTGCGGGGGTGTATTGCCTTTTAGCGGGAACACAGTGTCTTACACTACTGGGGGGGGGTGTCTTACACTACTGGGGGGAAGTGTCTTACACTACTTGTGCAATATAATAGCTCAAAGTGGTCACGGACTGACAGAGGGAGCAGGTTACAGAGGGAACACAACAGTTGAAAGACAAGCTTTTGTAGTGGGAGATTTAAGCCACTCGGCAACAGATTGGGTGAATCTTAACACCACAAATCAAATGACAGCAATTCCTCTGACCTAATACAGACAACTTTCTCACTGAGCATGTGACAGAGTCCACCCCGAGCTAACAGCATTCCAGATCTTGTGCTAACATCAGAGGGAATGACGGCTCAAATCCATGTATAAGATAGCAACTCACCCCCTTACATGTGACCAATATACATCCTGAGATGATATGCAATTTTATAAACCCATACAAGGATCCAGGATGACGACTTCTTTGACGACTATCGAGTAGATTACCAGAGATTGAAAGATCAATGGCAACAAATGCCTCCTCCAGAAGTTAATAGATTAAGACACGAGCATCGTGGGATAATTTCACATGCATCATCACTCAACTTGTAGAAAACCGCGTGACAAGGCGACGGAATAGAACTTTCTGTCTTCACTCAAACCAAGAAGAATTATCCAAAATATTTGTATGCTTGTATGTAAGGTTTAAAACTAAGACGAAAGACACAGGATGACCCTTGAAAGATAAGACTAAGTTATAACTGACGATAAAAAGGGCAGCCAACACTCTAAATGAATATGTGACATCAGTGCTCACACTAAAGAAATTAGCCCACGTCCTAGTCCGCGCTAAGGAGGCCAGGTCGAGGACCGGGCCGCGGGGACGCTAAGCCCCGAAATCATCTCAAGGCGCACGCGCGCACACACACACACACACACACACACACACACACACCACACACACACACACACACACACACACACACACGTGTTTGAAGCAGGTGAAGAGAATGAATTAAGAAATGTCTCCATAACATTCCCAGCAATCAGGAAGACCACTGACAAATTAACGCAAGAAACTAAGGCTTCAGGTGTGGCTAGAATTTAATTTAAAAATCGGGCCAACGTTTATGTGTCTATCACTTAAACTCTTATTTAGAATATTTCTAAACCAAGGTTTAAATCGGTCGTGGATTGAATTGAAAATATGCAAATGTCGCCTCCCATTCTTTATGAAAGGTGTACAAAATTCACGAGAAAATTGGCGAGCGAGCAATCACCTTAACCGCTCATGTCTGCCAGCTCACGACAAGAATACTAAGGAAGTAGGTCATTCATCATCTCACAGTGTACAATCCTGGAAAATCACCACAACATGCTTTATATAATAAAAAAAACTGATCTAGCCTATTTAGTCTGCTCATATTTTTGCAAACTAATCAACAAAAGACTTTCAGAAATTTGGTGTAAATGGACACCTCTAAAATATTTTTTAACGATGACACAGAACCTACAAAGAACATGCAATAAATGACGAAACGATGATTAGAAGAAAACCCCGCACAATCGCCCCCCAGGACCAAAACACCTCACCTAACCCCAACTTAACACACAACTCTAATAACTAATATTATTTTATGTTTGATAGAATGCCATTTATTGTTACACATTATGGCAACAGCCTAAGGACCGGCTGTTGCCAACCTGGCTGGTAGGCCATTCTTCCATCCATATTACTCTCGACCAGGCTGCCGCCGTAAACATAATTACAATTTCTTTCGTATAACGTAATGAAAAAAACACAATCGACTCTTGAACACACATTAATATAAACATATACTGTAGTCTGATTTTCTTATTAGCCTAGGATAGGCTACGTTAATATGAATTGATACTGAACTTTTATTTATATATTAACTTAGGATAGGCTACGACTGATGGGTTGCTTGCTGGCAGATATTTGGTGGTGGTGTTGGGCCTATAAGACCTATCAACCTGTGTATAGTTAGTAAGCCCACCACAACAGTTTTCTGATCAACCACTAAGTATATCTAG
>WNGS01001312.1:46104511-46115181 GCA_020271785.1 Procambarus virginalis
CCTCTCTGGCTCTCTCTCTCTCTCTGTCTCTCTCTCTCTGTTCTCTCTCTCTCTGTCTTCTTCGTTCACTTCTCCCTCGTCTCTTCCTCTCTCTCTCTCTCTCATATTCTTCTCTCTATCTCATAGACTCTCTAGTTCTCTGTCTCTCTCTCTCTCTTCCTTCTCTTCTTGTCTCTCTCTCCTCTCTTTGATCTCTCTGTCTCTTCCTCTCTCTCTCTCTCTCTTTCTCTCTCTCTCGTCCTCTCTCTCTCATCTAGTCTCTCTCTCTCTCGCTCTCCCTCTCTCTCTGTTGCTCTCTCTCTCACTCTCTTCTCGCTCCTCTTCCTGCCTCTTCTCTCTCTCTCTCGCTCCTCCCTGTTCTCTCTCTCTCTCCCGTCTCTCTCTCTCTCTCTCTTACTCCAACAAAACTTCACTCAACCATGACCCAACAGAGGCTCATGTTGATGACTTTGTATTGAGTTTCCATCAGAAAGAAAACCAAGTTTAACTGCCGAGTTTATTATCGTGTGAGGCACACAGGCACCACCTGCATGCCAGACGTGCCTCATATGGGCTCGCCCTGACGGATTCACTCGTGTTCACGTGTTTGCAAGTTTGCAAGATCGCGTGAGCCTGAGCAAGAAGGATCACTGATGCAGCGATGCTCTTGCATAGGCTCAGCCAGAGTGAGGCTGTTGATTGCTGAGGAGCTTTGTGTTGTGGGAGTTAACTTCTGATTGCACACAAGGTTGAGCCAGGTGTATAATCTTAAAGAACATTGGTTGAACGTCTGCCAACATCTCTCCAGATGGGGGAAGGTGAGGGGGGGGGGGAGGAAGGGCAGCCTGGAGAGCGGGCACACTCAAGAGGGACAAACTTGTTCTTCGGTTTGGGTTTTGTAAGACCTTCTGTTAAGGAAGGTGTGAGATGCTTCAGAGTGCAACACTGTAGTTGTCTTGGCTGCCTTGCTTGCCAGGTCATCTATGTGCCTTTTTTGTAGTCACTGAAGAGACAAAATTCATTCCCAAAATGTCAACTTCATTACTGAACACTAACGTTTTTGCCTAGTGTTCTTTGCCTAGGTTTTGGTTTTGAGTTTTCACTTGAGACAATTAAGCAAGTCCCAGATGCGTCTGGGTACAAGTGACAGGATGAACAACCCAGAGAGTTTTCGTCCTATTGGGGAGTGTTGTACATGCTGCTATGGCGGAGTGTCCACTCACAGGATGAGTGACGCTGCCCAATACTGTCACTATGGCGGAGTGTCCACTCACAGGATGAGTGGCGCTGCCCAATACTGTCACTATGGCGGAGTGTCCACTCACAGGATGAGTGACGCTGCCCAATACTGTCACTATGGCGGAGTGTCCACTCACAGGATGAGTGGCGCTGCCCAATAAACTCGCCCCTCGGGGCAAAATAAAAAATTTAATACAACACGAAACAACTACATGGTTTAGACTCGGTAATTATTACGTCACCGGGGGACATAAAAGGCCTAAAATCACTTGATTGTTTCAAGCGTAGGTTATACTTATATATGAACGAGTTTAGGTGGATATAAATAGGAGATGCCACGTGTGGGTCAATAGGCCTGCTGCCGTTTTCTTGATTCTTACATTCTTAAAAGAATGTGTTTACTGTGGTGTGTGGAGGAGGCGTTCAACATTCTGTTGAGCATTAACGCAACACAACACTGTTTAAACATTTTTGTTTTCATAGTATTAGTTAGATGGTAACTGGTAGCCAGTTCCAAATTAATAGTGAGGGGGCAGCGTGTGTGACTGTGGCACTCTGTTCCCTCTTGAATTGAGGCGACGCCGACCTACCACGTTGGGCACATACCCAACAAGAACCAAGGTGCAAAGATGGGTGAGGGTGTAAGCATCCAGCCTCTACCCTTGAATAGACAGGCAGGCAGACATTCTAATTTACATTTACATCACTATACAGTGTTAATAAAGTGGTCAGGCGTAAGGGGGAGGAATAACAGAAAACGACATTTGAGACAGACGAGATTGAAGACACACTGACCCAACAGACAAGATAACGGTAAGCTTCAAGCATATGAAAACACAGTGACAGGAACGTGACAAAATGAAGTAATAGGGAATAAAACAGCGGAGGAAGGGAAAGGGAAGGTAAGAGAGAAGCCAGGAAGCAAGAGAGGGTGAGCAAGAGAGGACCGGAGGCAGGCAGGAGGGGCTGGCCAAACACCGCGGCCGTGGAGCTGTCAGCACCGGTAATTAAGGCGAGTGCCCGTGACACCACCTCACACAATACGCTATTGATCAATCACCTGAGCTACCAGCCTTCATGCTTATTACACCCCCTCCCTCCTTGACCCTCACACCTTCCCTCCTCACTCCTACACCCTCCCCCCCACCCTTCCTTCTTGGCTCCCAAGACTCCCTCCTTGACCCTCACACCTTCCCTCCTCACTCCTACACCCTCCTCCACCCTTCCTTCTTCACTCCCAAGACTCCCTCCTCGACTCCCAAGACTCCCTCCTTGGCTTCTGACACATCAGGAGACAAATGACCTTTCTTATGTCAACTGTCTTCTCTTTTTTTTTCATTGCTAGCGTCTCTATATATATTTTTTTTGCCTGTCAGTACTCACCTAATTGTCCTTGCGGGGGTTGAGCTTTGGCTCTTTGGTCCGCCTCTCAACTGTCAATCAACTGGTGTACAGATTCCCGAGAGCTCGTCTCAGTACTCACCTATTTGCCTTAAAGTCATGAGAGACCCTACATCTCCTGCATTGCTCAGAGACAAATTATTTAGTGCTGTTAACACCCTATTGACCGGTGCCGATATACCAACTCACTCCTTTTATGATAAATGGCTGAGGAACAATGCTTACAATCTCCTCATACTTAACATCCCTTTTAAGTGCAATCTACCTATCTCTGATATTCCTCTTTATCTGTACCCCACCATTCGAGTATCATACACACCTGTCACCAAGAAAGATAATGAGAATCTTGCTCTTCTCAAAGCTGTCACTCTTGAAACAATTGCCTCCTCCATCGAGGGTTTAAGATCTCACGAGCACTGTGCCTACACCGACGGCTCAGTACAATCCTCTACTGGACGGACTGCAGCAGCATGTAGGTTTTATAGAAATAATATTTGCACAAAGACTGTCAGTGTCAGGTTAAACAACTGGCTGACCTCCACACAAGCAGAACTAGCAGCATTACACTTAGCTACCAGTACATTAAAAAACATTGGAGGAGGAATAATATTCTGTGATTCAAAGTCTGCTCTTCAAGCAATCGAAAACTTCTCTTGGAAGATCGATAGCAAGAACCTCATACTCCCAATTGTAAATGACCTAATTGATGCACAGAGTAAAGGGTCTCGAATTTCCTTTGTATGGATACCTTCACACATAAATATAACCCATCATAATGAAACAGACCTTGCAGCCAAATTAGCGTGTAACAAGTTTGAAGTTGACTTAGATCTAGGTATCCCCATCTCTGCTGTCAAAACTACATTGATCCAAACATTCAGATCTGATAGGAAAGAACTTACTGACTCCCAACGACCTGAAAGTACTAGTATAAAAAGCTATGATTTGTTCAGATCTGAAACCTACATCTATGGGCAGCACAAAACGTCCACTAGACTGTGCGACACAGTGGTTGCAAGGATCAGGTTGGGTTACCGTTACCTGTGGCAGGTGGTTGCAGGTGACGGATCTCCCAATCCTGAGCACTCCAGTTGCAAACTCTGTGAGCAGGAACTACGGCACGATCTCCCGCACTACATCACTGAATGCCCAGTTATTAGACCTTTCAGACCAGTTGGCATGAGGTACCTGGAGCTTTGCAATTACTTTATTCACTCTCGTATTCTTGAAGATATCCTCACAGTGTACCCAAAATTTGCCAGTGCAGGCTACTAAACATATGGACCTGTATGACTAACCATCCTGCGAGATGGGGACCTTTATTACCACTGCTGCCTTATTCAATCTTGTGTTGATGATATCCTCAAAATGCATCCGGAGTCTGCCAGTGCAGACTGCTTATCACATGCCTCTGTATGACTAACCATCCTGTGTGATGGGGATTTTCTAGCATCAACTAGTTAGCTTTTTTTTTTTTTGACACACTGTACTCCACTTCATATAGTCTAGGGTAGCTGCACTAATGCAGATGTACCTAAGGAATTAATAAAAAAAAAAAAATTGTGCTAGCATGATCGAGCTCCAGCTCTCGGAATCCACCTTTCAAGTTATCGGTCGTATGAAGCAAAAAACGTTTGTCCTGTATATATCCTATATAACTTTTGTCCTATATATATAGTTACCATTTTCGTTTTTAAAACGTTACTTGACCTTTTTTGTGAGCCAAGTTCATTGCGGGTTGCACCGAATTTTAAATTTAAATTTTGCCCCGAGGGGCGAGTTTATTGGGCAGCGCCACTCATCCTGTGAGTGGACACACCGCCATAGCAGCATGTACAACACTCCCCAATAGGAAGAAAACCCGCTGGGTTGTTCATCCTATGGTTGCACCGAGGACGACCGCTTCTCTGATCGCTGCTGAAATCAACAGTAGACCAGCTCGAGTCTGGGGGGGGGGGGACAACGTGCAATATTTGCAATATGTAGTATAATTTCAGCTGTCAGCCGCTCGATAATCACGGAGTCAGACCACACAGAACTTGATGTTCAGCTAAAAATGTGCCGAAAAGTTAGGCCTAACTTAGTTCAGGTTAGGTCAGGCAGTCTCGACAGGATGATGATATCCCCCGCAAGGGGGAGGGGGGGGGGGGCTATATCGATACTTTCTTCTAACAAGCTGCCTATATCTATCCTTAACCTTCTGAGATTTTTCCATCTCAGAAAGAGAGGGAAAAATAATCGATATATGCTGTCATGTATGCTGCCTTTCCCCTAATTCGTGACATACTCGCATAAGAGTATGCTGAGTGTAGCAGACCATACAAAAACAATCCTCAACCTGTCTCAGGACTCACAGGGGGAACATTAACTGCTCCCCCCCCTCCCCAACCACTTGGGCTGGACGGTAGAGCGACGGTCTCGCTTCACGCAGGTCGACGTTCAATCCCCGACCGTTCAAGTGGTTGGGCACCATTCCTTTCCCCCGTCCCATCCCAAATCCTTATCCTGACCCCTTCCAAGTGCTGTATAGTCGCAATGGCTTGGCGCTTTCTCCTGATAACTCCCCTCCCCCCCGACACAAGAGAACATGCAGCTGCCCTTCGGCACACTCTGGCAACCTCCGCCGCGGCACAGGTAACAACCTGGTATAGTACATGTAGCAGAGACTCGCCAGTCTCCGGCGCCTTCCTTTCGCTTCTGAACCTTAAACTGAATGTGATGTTGAAAGGCGGAACCCAAGAGCTGAAGCTTCAACCCTGACAAGCAGAGCTAGGCTTCGTTTGTTAGACTTTTGTTTACATTTATTAAACAGTTTACGAGCTTGTAAACTTCACGACCCGAGGTTATTATTATTGTAAACAATCTCGTGGCGCATAGGAGCTCATCCAAGTGTTTAATATAAACACAAGATACTGTAAGTGTGCAAAGATGGAGAGGTTTCGTTGTGTAAAATGGTTGAGGCGTCTTGGTCCACACCGTGTTACACGCATAGTGTACCTCTAGCACGACAGGTTGGGCAGGGGCGGCATCTCCACCGGTCCAGACACCGGTCAAGGGACCGGTCATGGCACCGGTCAAGGCACAGGTCAAGGGACCGGTCAAGGCACAGGTCAAGGGACCGGTTCAAGGGACCGGTCAAGGGACAAGGTCAAGGCACCTGTCAAGGCATCGGTCAAGGGACCGGTCAAGGCACCGGTCAAGTTTCTCCGTTTCCTTGCAATTTTCCAGTCATAAACTTCACGTAATTGCCTAGCTGTGCTTCGCCAACGTCGCACTTCAGCTCTTGGGTTCCGTCTCTCAACATGCCATTCACCTTCAGGCACCGTATCAAAAAGACATCCCAGTGACTAAGAGTTGGCATACCAGCCAGCGTGAAGATAACGTCATCACCAGGAAACACTTCCCACCAATGACACACCCACACACCACCTCAGACTGAAATTCGTGACAATTCGTGACAATTCGTGACAGCAGTCCGGCCGGCCGTCCACACCCTACAGGACTGGCGGCCACCTGACACGACAATCTTCCCGGAAACACACACACACATATTACATATATACATATATATATACCATACCTACAACCTTTTGGGAAATAAAAATTACGTTTCCACAATGGTGTAGAAAGGCAACCAAGGGTTCAAGTAACAATGTGGTGAGGATGTGTGTGTGTTTTAGCCTGGGTGGTACCTGTGGTGCTCTCCAGTGTTGACCAGACCGGAGCGTCACAGACCATCTCCATGCAGACAAAGTTCGGTAGATATATATACAGGGTATTGGGTCATCTACACGACCTTTGACCCCCTAGGGAGGGGTCAAAGAGCCACAAGTGCCCTTTCAAAGAGCTGGATTATAGACTGTCACTCAACTCGCGGAGGTTAACAACCTCTGATCAATGTCATTCTCAAATTTGTAATTAATCCATTTGAGAATAAAGGATAAATTAAACAAATGAAGAAAAATAAAAATTTGCATTTACGGAACCAATAAGGATCCTTCTGATGTAATTTACTATTTTCTCTGAGACAATTAGTCTGCACTTCAACAAGTACAAGTATTTACCATAAATCTATGACTTAGTTGTATATTTAAAAAGGTACAAACATTAAAATGGAAAAAAAGTGAAATAAAATGTATATATATCTTACATAACTAGTAAAAAAATGTATATATATATATATATATATATATATATATATATATATATATACTGCCTCACATACACAAAGGAGGATTAAAATGTCTCTCTCTGATGTGTCAGCTCCTTTCCTGTGTACACCAACAGCCATACACGTGTACACCAGCAGCCATACACGTGTACACCAGCAGCCATACACGTGTACACCAGCAGCCATACACGTGTACACCAACAGCCATACACGTGTACACCAGCAGCCATACACGTGTACACCAACAGCCATACACGTCTACACCAACAGCCATACACGTCTACACCAACAGCCATACACGTCTACACCAACAGCCATACACGTGTACACCAGCAGTCATACACGTGTACACCAGCAGCCATACACGTGTACACAGCAGCCATACACGTCTACACCAACAGCCATACACGTCTACACCAGCAGCCATACACGTCTACACCAACAGCCATACACGTGTACACCAGCAGCCATACACGTGTACACCAGCAGCCATACACGTGTACACCAGCAGCCATACCAAGGACAACCTCTACTAACACCAAGATATATTACACGGGAAGGGTCACAGCAAACTACCGTGAAGGAGTAATTGATGCCAGTGAGGTTGTTTACGTACCGACGAAGCTACCTTGATGACTACTGGTTGATATTACGGTGGAGGGAAGGACCATGTGAACATAGCACGCTAAAAACACACTAAAAACACAATTAAAACATAAATTAGTAAGCAGGGACGGTGTGTAATTGGTCATATCGAAAACTAAAAAGCAAATATTGCTGTAAAGGTTTTTGCCCGAGGGCCCAGGAGCTGAAGACTAAAGCTCCAGTCAGTCAGGTTAAGCCGAGAGACAAAGACATGGATGGACAGCAATATTATCGTTAGAGGGTAATACTAAAATAAATAAAAGTCTATGTATCTTGAAAGATATTGCCAAACACCAGTAAGTGGATGGGCTGAACATTACTGGACTGACGCTAACTCTGTATACTAACTGAATTAGACGAGATACTGCGGTAAAAAGTTTCTTGCAAAGTGTGTAACTTGTGATGTGCGTGAGGTACTGAAAGTTAAAATACCCTTCATAAAGGTTGGGCCAACTTTTAGGATCCACGAGCTGAAGGAGGACCTCGAGAGCCGAAGCCCGAAGCTCATTGGCGAAACCCACGAACTGGAGGAGAACTTTGAGATCTGGAGGCTGCTGGAGCTTCTTGTCGAGACCCACGAGTTGAAGGAGGATCTCGAGGTCTGAAGACTGGAGCCTCTGCAGTTGAAGGAGGACGTAGAGGTCTGAAGACCAGAGGTTCTAGACGAGACTCAGCAGTTGAAGGAGGACGTAGAGGTCTGAAGACCAGAGGCTCTGAACGAGACCCAGCAGTTGAAACAGGGCCTCGAGGTCTGAACACCAGAGGCTCTGAACGAGACCCAGCAGTTGAAACAGGGCCTCGAGGTCTGAACACCAGAGGCTCTGGAAGAGATCCAGCCGTTGAAGCAGGACCTCGAGGTTTGGAGGCCGGATCACTTGAATGAGACCGACCCGTTGAAGCAGGACCTCGAAGTTTGGAGACCGGAGCACTTGAATGAGACCGAGCCGTTGAAGCAGGACCTCGAAGTTTGGAGACCGGAGCACTTGAATGAGACCGAGCCGTTGAAGCAGGACCTCGAGGTTTGGAGACCGGAGCATTTGAACGAGACCCAGCCGTTGAAGGAGGACCTCGAAGTTTGGAGACCGGAGCACTTGAACGAGACCCAGCCGTTGAAGGAGGACCTCGAAGTTTGGAGACCGGAGCACTTGAATGAGACCCAGCCGTTGAAGGAGGACCTCGAAGTTTGGAGACCGGAGCACTTGAATGAGACCCAGCCGTTGAAGCAGGACCTCGAGGTTCTAAGACTTGAGCGTATGAACGAGATCCTGGAATTGAAGCAGGACCTTGAGACTCTACGATCTGAACATCCAAAGGAGATGTAGCAGTTAAAGCAGGGCCTTGAGAGCTGAGGTCTGGAGCTTCTGGACGAGATCCAGCAGATGAAGCAGAACCTCGAGGAATGAAGACAGGAGCCTCTGCACGGAGTTGAAGAGTGGAACCAGATCCTCGAGAGCTGGAGACTGGGGGATCCGGGTGAGATCCAGCAGTTGAAGGAAGATCTCCAGGGTTGATGACAGTAGCCTCTGGATGATACCCAGGAGCTGAAACACAATCTGCTTAGAAATCTTAGTATCAAAAGGTTGCACATGTTGCAATTCATGATTGGACAAAAAATGTGAAAAACCTGGGTCCAGATTCACGAAGCAGTTACGCGAGTACTTACGAACGTGTACATCTTTCCTCAATCTTTGACGGCTTTGGTTACATTCATTAAACTGTTTAAACAAGCATGAAACTTCCCAATCAACTGTTATTGTTATAAACAGCCTCCTGGTGCTTCGGAGCTCATTAACTGGTTAATAATTGAAAACAAAGCCGCCCAAGATTGAGAAAAGATGTACAGGTTCGCAAGTGCTTCCGTAACTCCTTTGTGAATCTGGCCCCAGAGAAGCAAAAACAAGAATAGGAGAAAATAAGAGAAAATGGCCGAAGAGAAAAAAGAAAATATGTAAATGGAGAAATGGAAAAGGAAGAATAACGAAAGGAAGGAAGAGACTAAGGCGAAATGGTACAGGGAAATAAAAAACAGATGACCTAATTATACTCTTCGGTGACCATCGATTGGGACAGGAAGCCCCGGCGGCTTGCGGAAGGTCACCATAGTTTTCCTGACCACTTTCTCCCCCCCTGAATTTAACCTTAACACTAGTTAAACAAGGTCAGCAAAAGGAATAAGAGGGAAAGCAAATCATTACCAAAAGAAGGCATCAAGCCGGGGAGACTGTAGCACCTTCAGTGTGGCTGGATATGCAAAAGGTGTTAAATATCGCCGAGGATGCCGATGCCAATACCAAACAAAAGAACATAACTCGAGCAACATCAAAGGTATCCGACTCGCAAGGAGCCTCTCCTGCCCATCTTTTTCCACTTAATGTGGCCCATGACTGATGTCTCCCATTACTGGGAGATTTACTCGTATGATGTGAGATTTTCCGCACCACTTACGGGTTTATGGAGGCTCTTGTTTGTACCCAACCACTTGGGCTGGACGGTAGAGCGACGGTCTCGCTCCATGCAGGTCGGCGTTCAATCCCCCGACCGTCCAAGTGGTTGGGCACCATTCCTTCCTCCCCCTCCCCCCATCCCATTCCAAATCCTTATCCTGGTCCCAGTGCTATATAGCGGTAATGGCTTGGCTCCTTTCCCTGATAGTTCCCTTGCCTTGAGTTTGTGTATTCACCTAGTTGTGCTTGCGGGGGTTGAGCTCTGCTCTTTCGCTTTCGGCCCGCCTCTCAACTGTCAATCAACTGTAACTAACTACTACCTATTTTTTTCCTCCACCACACACACACACCCAGGCAGCAGCTCCGTGACAGCTGTCTAACTCGCAGGTACCTCCCCTCGTATGTGTGTTCTCGTGTGGGTGTTCTGGCGTGTTCTTGAAGGGTTAGAGAGCACCGCCGCTCCCGCCATCTGTGGTTCCTTCCTGTCAAATAATTCCCACGACCTGAGCACTGAAAATTCAATCAAATTATTGAGAGTTTGATAATTAGCACTTGTTAGTCGACGCAATTGTTTGTCTCAATACTTTTGTCTTCACATATCTGGCTGTTGTTGGCCAGCAGCGCACACCTCCTCTCCTCCTCCTCCTCATCCGCTCCTCCTCCTCTCCTTCTCCTTCTCCTCTCTCCTCTTACTCCCTTCTCCTCTCCCCCTCCCACTCTCTCCTTCCTCCCCACCTACCCCACCAACCTCCTCCTCCTCCTCCTCCTTCTCTCCCGCTCCTCCGCCCCAC
>WNGS01001312.1:46148651-46162289 GCA_020271785.1 Procambarus virginalis
GTGAGTACAACTAGGTGAGTACACACACACACACGTTTCAATTATAAACGTGAGTGCTGTGTGGGTCAGGGGTCCGTGCTGGTGCTGCCCCTATAACTACCGTGAGTGGTAATCCGGCTGACCAACAGCGGTGGTTGAATACCAGCACCATCACCTGTCATCTGTCACCATCACCTGTCATCATCACCATCACCTGTCACCATCACAGGTCATTGCTACAGTCGTCTCCTAGTGACACCAGCAAGTCAACACGACCTTCTGGAGGCGGCGTGCGTGTTGTTTGCGTTTTTGCGTCCGAAAGCGTGCTTCAGTTTGCTCATAACGTGCGTCACCTTACCCGAAGCTTGTGACGGTTGGCCACAAATTGCGTCAGCTTGGCTGGCCCTGAACTTCAGGAAGATTTTTTTTAGCTCACTGAGACTGTTTATTAGGTGATGTGAACTTTGTCAGGTATTACGCACAACTTTGATTGTGTGTGGTGTGTTGTGGGTGTGTGGGTGGGTGTGTGGGTGTTGTGTTGTGTGGGTGTTGTGGGGTGTGTGTGGGTGTTGTGTTGTGTGGGTGTTGTGGTGTGTGTGTGGGTGTTGTGTTGTGTGTGTGTGGGTGTTGTGGGTGTGTGTGGGTGTTGTGGTGTGTGTGTGGGTGTTGTGGTGTGTGGGTGTTGTGGTGTGTGTGTGTTGTGGGGGTGTTGTGTGCGACAACCAGCAGACACAAGGACCAAAGTTTGTGTTGTAATACACTTGAGTGCTGGTGTTGGGCGCCCTTTGAGGCTCTGGTGATCCTCCACCACCGGAAACTTCCTCACTCATGGAGCTGTAGCTCTTGACCCGCTCTCGACAGCCCGTCCTCCAAACAAAGACCCAAAGTCCATTCCACCCACCCGCCAAACCCCCCCACTGTTTATGAATGAAAAACGGTTTACACACGACTCAACTGATGACGTTCGAACACTTCCGGAACAAGTGCTTCACTGACGACTTTTGTTCGAACCACAACGCTGTAAATGCTTCACCCGCGTACTACAAATACAAATAATCGCCAACTGAACCTGAACACCTGACCTAACCAATGCCTAAATATGTACAATATACTTATATAAAATAATATTCATTTATATTTGAGAAAATTTATATTTAGAACGAACAGCATGTTAAAATTTATGAATGCGTCTGTGGGGTCGACCGCTGGATGGAATGGACTTGGTCTGAGGACGGGTTGTTCTCTCTAGGCCTTAATATACTCTCATATAATGCATACAGTATACATTAAAGCAAAATTTAAGAATGTTATAATAAAGCAAGAGAAATGACATGTTGAAACATTTCAAAGGTAATAAATATTAATGTTTATATATATATATATATATATTATATATATATATATATATATTATATATATATATATATATATATAATTTATTTATTTATTTTACACACGTTAAATATTTTGGATGTTGCCAGAGAGAGGTGCTCGTTTTCTGTAGCTATATATAGCGGCGTGCGGGGGGAACTCTGCTAGATATATATTGATTCTTGCCATATGGAGCCGGATTCATCAAACAGGCGAGTACTTACGAAACCTGTACATCTTTTCTCTCAATCTTTTGCGGCTTTATTTATATTTATTAAACAGACTTATGAGCTCCGAGACACCAGGAGTTGATAACAATAATAACAGATGACTATAGGAAGTTTTGGCGCTCATAAGTTGTTTAATATATGTAAACAAAGCTGGCAAAGAGTGAGAAAAGATGTACAGGTTTCGTTAATACTCGTCTTAATGCTTGCATGATGACTCGTGTATATTTATTTACGTATGTGTAATTATTATTTATTTATTTATTTATTTATTTATTTATGTTTTTATGTATTTATTTATTATTATATATATGTAAGTGTGGTGGTGGAGAGGCTACGTTATCAGGCTAAGAATCCAACAGGGGGGGGGGGACCCGGGGAGGTAAGATAACCGGTATAATGGGAGATGTGTTCTTACGTGAGCTGTGATAACAACTCCACACCCAACAATGGGTTTGTTGGAGAGGACAGCGGTCCGCCCCATGGGGCCAGATTCACGAAGTAGTTACGCAAGCACTTACGAGCCTGTACATCTCTCTATCTTTGGCGGCTTTGTTTACAATTATTAAACATTTAATGAGCTCGGAAGCACCAGGAGGCTGTTTATAACAATAACAACAGTTGAATGGGAAGTTTTCATGCTTTTAAACCGTTTAATAAATGTAACCAAAGGCGTCAAAGATTGAGGAAAGATGTACACGTTCGTAAGTACTTGCGTAACTGCTTCGTGAATCTGGCCCCCGGTCATGGAATGCCCCAGCTTGGTCTGACGGGCTAGCCAGCCCAAGTCAACAATCCCCAACGGGCGAAACATAACGTGCTATAGATCACAGCGGCTGACAAACAACCACGTTTTTCTATGAGTTACTCGGCTAGGTTAGGTTAGGCTCGTGGAATTTAATACATCATTTTCTGCCCGTTGTGACAACAGGAGAGGGCGGGCTGGGCCGGCAACCTGTCCCATACAAAAGCAGGAATGAAATCACAACCTATGAAATGTACAACAGGAGGTTGTACATATAGGCCTGAATTTACAACAGGCCTATATGTACATATGTACATATAGGCCTATATATGTACACAACATGACTTGTGTGCCCACAGGTCATAGCACCTCGCCCGACCTCTTCATTACAATGATGGGCTCTAACGATGCATTCAGACACAGCACCGCTCCTGTGCCAGGTAAGTCCACTACGGGCTCACCATAGCCCGTGCTACTTGGAACTTGTTCCGAGTAGCTGAATCTATAACAACAACTAACGATGCATATACTTAGGTCTGAAATAACTTGAGCATTATCCATACAAAAATAAGGAGATTTGGCAATAAAAAAGAACGTAATAATAGTCATAATAATTTTTTATTGTAATTATCAGTCATAATAACTGGGAATTGTAATAAAAATTCCTAATAATACCAGTTTGTAATAATAACAAAAATAATTATAATAAGAATAATTGGGAATAATAACAGTAATTGCAAATAATAATAATAATAATAATAATAAAATAATAATAATAATAATATAATAATTAGGAATATAACAGTAATCAGAATGTTTACAATAATGGTTTAATAGCTATATAAGGAATAATAACAATAAGTGGAAGTACTAACAATAATTAAGAATAATAATAATTGGGAATAATACAATATTTGGAAGTAATTGTGAATAATTTAAATAATTGGGAAATATGACAATAAATGGGAATGATAAGAAAAATTAAATAATAACAATAATTGGGAATGATAACAAATAATTAGGAATATTACAATAACTAGGAATAATAACAANTAGGCAGCGTCACTCGTTCTGTGAGTGGACACACCACCATAGTGACAGCATTGGGCAACGCCACTCATCTTGTGAGTGGACACACCGCCATAGTGACAGCATTGGGCAACGCCACTCATCTTGTGAGTGGACACACCGCCATAGTGACAGTATTGGGCAGCGCCACTCATCTTGTGTGTGGACACACCGCCATAGTGACAGTATTGGGCAGCGTCACTCGTTCTGTGAGTGGACACACCGCCATACCAGCATGTACAACACTCCCCAATAGAAGAAAACCCGCTGGGTTGTTCATCCTGCCACGTGTACCCAGACATAACTGGGACGTGCTTAGCTGTCTCAAGTGAACAGCTTCTCAAACAAAAAGATTAATATTCGTCAACCACTAAAATCTTACGTTATCTTGCGGGTGCAAATGGGGGAATCTTAAGAACAGTACCAATATTTGATAAATAGTGTTTTCCTAACTCAAACAATGTGGGTTTATTATTCTACACATATTTCTAATGTCTCTTAGATGTTCACATTCTCTCAGGTAGTGGTCAAGGCGGTGTACGTCACTCTCACCACAGATTCTGAAACTCCGCTGATCAACTGTTGTTTCCATTCCGAATCTCCATGAATATTGGTATACATGACGGATTCTTGCTATTACTGATTCTCTCCCGCGGCCACCGTCCATAATGATTGGGATTGTCAGCTACTACCATGTTGTACCATCGTACAGATTCACTGATTTGTGCTTCTATCCTCCTTTCCTCAGTTACCTTGTCACGGTGATGTTGCCTGATGGCAACCTGTACTAACTTCTGACCAAAAGTTTGTACAATCTTTTTCATTTTCTGTCGTACAGGTGTCGTGATCTACGGAAGTTTTACTTTCCTCGGGACATTTTCTCAACTTCTTCTTTATTTAGCGTCCATTTGTGTGTGTAGAGTTCTTGTACTGTTTTTATGTAATTTCGGTAAAAGCTTTGAGCGATAATTCGGAAGCTCTGTTGATTCTAGATCACGTCTGGAAAAGGGAATAATTTGAGCAGATTGTTGTTGTGTGTTTGGAAAGTTGTTCGTCAGGAATTCTGTGAACTGAATTTAAGCGAGGCTCCTGTGTGTGTGTGTGTGTGTGTGTGTGTGTGTGTGTGTGTGTGTGTGTGTGTGTGTGTGTGTGTGTGTGTGTGTGTATTCACCTATTTGTGCCAGAAGAATCGAGCGTTGGCTCTTGGATCCCGCCTTTCTAGCACTCGGTTGTATAAAGCAATGACTTGTCCTACTTCTCTATCATACATAGTTTTAAAGCTATGAATAGTGTTTGCTTCCACAACCTGCTCCTTAAATGCATTCTATTTTCCACTACTCCCACACTAAAAGAAAGCTTTCTAACATCTCTATGACTCGTCTGAGTTTCCAACTTCCACCCATGTTCCCTCGCTTTGTCGGTATTCCGTGTGAACATTTCGTCTATTTTCACTCTGTCAATCCCCTAAGTATTATGTATGCTGCTATCATATCTCCCCGCTCCCTCCTTTATTCTAACGTCGTTAGGTTCAGTTCCTTCAGTTGTTCTTCATATTCCATCTCTCGCAACTTCCGGTAAAGCCTCGTCGCAAATTTTTTAACCTTTTCCAGTTTCCTAATGTATTTATTTAGGTGGGGGGGCTCCATGCTGGGGCTGCATACTCTGCTACTGCAGACTGGTCTCACGTAGGCAGTGTAAAGCGCTCTGAATACCTCCTTACTTAGGTTTCTGAATGACATTCTAAGTTTTACTAGCGTGGAGTACGCTGCTGTCGTTATCCGATTTATATGTGCCTCAGGAGTTAGATTAGGTGTTACGTCCACTCCCAGGTCCCTTTCTTGAATCGTTACAGGAAGGTAGTTTCCCTTCATTGTGTGCTGACCCTTTGGTCTTCTGTCACCTAGTCCCATTTCCATAACTTTGCACTTGCTCGTGTTGAACTCTAGTAGTCATTTATCTGACTAACTCTGCAGCTTGTTGGAGGATTGGAATCCTCCAATCCTCTTGAAGGATTCTACATTCCTCATACGTCAAAATTCGTCTCATTAATTTAGCGTCATCCGCGAACATCGACATATAGGTAGACATCGACTCTTGTAGACATGTCGTTCACGTATATTAGAAATAGAACTGGTCCCAGCACCGATCCTTGAGGTACTCCACTCGTTACTGTTCGCCAGTCTAACTTCTCGCCCCTGACTGTTGCTCTCTGGCTCCTGCCTGCTAAGTAATTCTTTACCCAAGCTAGGGCCTTTCCGCTTACTCCCGCCTGCCTCTCAAGCTTGAATAGCAGTCTCCGGTGCGGTACTGTATCAAAGACTTTTTGGCAGTCCCGAAATATGCAGTCTGCTGCATATATCTGCTGCAGTCTGCAAAACAAAGACGACTTTTGTTCGAACCACCACGCTGTAAATGCTTCACCCACGTACTACAAATACAAATCATCGCCAACAGAACCTAAACACCTAACCTAACCAATGCCTAAATATGCACAATAGGCTAATATATAGCATTAATTTATATGTGAGAAAATTTCTAATTTGAATTCAATTTGAAATCATGTTAAATTTGATGAATGCATCTTTGGGGTCGACCGCTGGATGGAATTAACACAGCCCGAGGACGGGTTTAGAGTCGTGTGTAAAGTGTTTATCTTTCACAAACAGCGGGTTTTGTGTATGGATTAGCGAGCATATTGGTCGTTGGTGATGAGGGCCGGCTGCAGCAGTGGGTATGACAAGAGACATCACACACACACACACACACACACACACACACACACACACACACACACACACACACACACACACACACACACACACACAGAGGGGCCTCGTAGCCTGGTGGATAGCGCGCAGGGCTCTTAATTCTGTGGCGCGGGTTCGATTCCCGCACGAGGCAGAAACAAATGGCCAAAGTTTCTTTCACCCTGAATGCCCCTGTTAGCAGTAAATAGGTACCTGGGAGTTAGTCAGTTGTCACGGGCTGCTTCCTGGTGTGTGTGTGTGTGTGTGTGTGTGGTGTGGAAAAAAAGTAGTTAGCAAACAGTTTATTGACAGTTGAGAGGCGGGCCGAAAGAGCAAAGCTCAACCCCCGCAAACACAACTAGGTGCACACACACACACACACACACACACACACACACACACACACACACACACACACACACACACTAGGCTTGCAGTATAAATTAATATTGTGGTGATAATAGAGTTAAGAGCAGCAGCAGCACTGGCAGCTCCCAGTGATCCTGCTGGTCCTTCATAACCTGCCCTCGTAGCACGGTTGGCTTCGGGCTTGTCTCACATTCAGGGATCCTGGGGTTCGATACCTGGGCGGGGCAGAAATGATTGGAAACACTTGTTTCACCTAATGCCACTGTTTACCTACCACTAAATATGTGCCGGGGAATTACTGACTTTCCGGAGAGTCCAGGCAACTCAGGCTTCTTATATATGGGCAATTTGATTGTATCGGATTCAAAATATTGAACAAGGAGAACATTGTATAGCCTTCAGCGTCGTATCGTGTATTAACTTAAGGTATTGAATCCTCTTACTATGCACTTGGGCTCTTAACTGGGAAGTGGGTCCGTTATCTACCTTCAGGTCATGAATGGAAGAGGCCAGTTACGCCATTGTTTACTACAGTTGACACAGCATCCGGGAGGGTAGGATTTTGTTTACAGCTGGTGAAGGTGGGTTGAGGTGAGCCAGCACCTGCGTTGGGTAGGCACCAGACATCACTACACAGTGCCCTCACAAGTCAACACAATGGGCAGCAACTCGGCACAATTTATCACAAGTCAACAAAATGGATCAGAACGCCACAGAGTGGTCCATAAAACAGCAAAATGGCACACAACACAATGGCACACAACACAATGGCCCACAAGCCAACACAGTGGATCAGAACACACCACAACACAATGGCCCACAGCTCAACACAGTGGATCAGAACACACCATAACACAATGAACCATAATGAATCACTAGACAACACGTGGCCCACAAATCAACACAGTGGATCAGAACGCAACACAATATATCACAACACTATGGCCCAAAACTCAACACAGTGAATCACAACACCACACAGTGGGCCACAAGATAAGGCAATGGTCCACACCTCAACACAATGGATCACAAGACAACACAACGGCTCACACCTCAATACAATGAATGACAACACAATGACCCACAACTCTTGTATTCTTGCATGTTAATACACTAGTATAGCCTGAGCACCTTAAGACCCACTTCAGGCACTCCACAGAAGAAAGGTTTCCCGCAGAAGGGATGAAGGAAGACAGAATCAGCAGAAGCAAGGTGTAGGTGCAGGGAGAACTAGAGTCTCCAATTCAGTAACTTTAGATGGGCGTGGGGAACCCTCCACCAGCAGACCAGCTACCCAAGAGAAAAGTGCAGTAGAAGCCTAGACTGTCATCGTCCCATCCCTCCAGCAGTCTTCCCATTCCAAACATCACTTTTTATCTCCTATCCCATATGGACCTCCCCTCATCCCATGCTATCCCTGTTCCTTCATCCTAGGACCTCCTTGACCAAGCATCCCAAAGCCTGCCAGCCCCAGCCCCATTCCCTGCTCTCCCTGGGAAAGAGAGAGGAGAGTGGAAGAGAGGTGAAGCAAGACCCTGGCTTCTGACAGCTACTCCATCAACTAGCAAATAAAGCAAAGACCCAATCCAAACTGCTTTGCAACCACTTCAAGATGAAAACAACAGTGAAGAAACAATATAAGTTTACAATGAAGGCAATATAAGTTTGAATAGAGAAACACAGGCTCACTGAAAATGACAAGGAGGTGTGTAAGTACCTCAACGAGAGATTCCAGGAGGTCTTCACAATAGAGCGAGAAGTGCCTGAAGTGAGAGAGGCAGTGTTAAACCAAACATCACCAGAGGCATTCGAGATTACCAGTGGTGAGGTAAGGAAGTATTCGCTGGAACTCGACGTGACAAAGGCTGTTGGTCCAGACAACTCTCACCATGGATGCTGTAAAGGGGATGCTGAAAGTTGGATGACAGGTAATATAGTGCCGATATACAAGAAAGGAGACAGTCAGGACCTACAGGCTCTACTGTAGACCTACTCTAGGAGAACTACAGGCCAGTGTCCCTAACTTGCGTACCATGCGAGGTGATAAGAGAAGATTATGACAAAAAAGGCTAGCAGCACATCTGGAGAGTTGGGACTTTGTAACACCATCAGCATGGGTTCGGGGATGGTAAATCTTGCCTCACAGGTTTAATAGAATTCTATGACCAGGTGACAAAAATTAGACAGCGAAGAAAAGTGTGAGCAGACCATATTGTTGATTGTCGGAAAGCCTATGAGACAGTACCCCATAAGAGACTAGGGCATAAGTTGGAGAAGTAGGCAGTACTGACTAGAATGTTTCCCGTGTTTCTCACGTAAATGATCTTCCAGAGGTAATAGACTCACTCCTCTCAATGTTTGCTGATGACGCAAAATATTATGTAGAGGATTAAGACTGAGGATGACAGCAAGAGTCTTCAAGACGACCTGGACAAAATGAAGCAATGGTCCAACAAAAAGCTTCACGAATTTAACTCGAGTAAATGTAAAGTAATGAAGCAAGGTTTAAGGAGCAGGAGGCCGGACACAAGGTAAGGAGTTCTCCAAGAAATGGACGGGAAGACGTGGGGGTTGATGCCACACCGAACCTGCCTCCTCAAGCCCACATCAATAGCATATCATCAGCGGCGTATACGAGGCTGGCCATCATCAGAATTGTCTTTAGAAATTTGTGTAAAGAATGATTCAGAACTTTGTTTACCACATACGTCATACCAATCATGGAGTATGCGGCTCCAGCAAGAAGTCCATATATATCTAATCAAGTACAAGATAAAGTTGGATAAAGTTAAAAAGTTTGCCACCAGATACTAGGCGGTATAAATGACGAGGAAACGCTACAGGAATTGAAGCTCGCATCGCTGAAAGATAGAAAAGTCAGAAGAGACATGATCACCACATACAAAATTCTCAGGGGATATTGATAAGGTAGAGAAGGAATAATATTTAGCACTGGTGGTACAAGAATAAGGGGACACAGGTGGAAACTGAATACCCAAATGAGCCACAGACACATTACTTTTTCATTGTCAGAATAGTTAACAAATGAAATGCATTAGGAAGTGATGTGGTGGAGACATACACAGTTTCTACTGTAGATTTGATTCAGCCCAATAGGCTGGGGAACCTGCACACCAGTTGATTGGCAATTGAGGGGCGGGACTAAAGAGCCGAAGCTTAACTCCCGCAAGCACAATCATCTGAGTACATGTTAGATGGGCACAGTTAAATTCACAGGAATTTCTACCCTGATGGCGGTCGGCACTTTTCTAAAGACCAGAATGTGTGTGAATGTGAACCCCATTCACGCCAGCCTGGCCATTATAGTCCATTAAAAATAATTTGCTCACATTAGTCCTTGTGAAGTAGCAGTTCTGTAGTACCAGTTCTGTAGTACCAGTTCTGTAGTACCCGTTCTGTTGTAGTTGTTCTGTAGTGAACAAATCCACAAGGGCCGTGACGAGGATTCGAACCTACGTCTGTGAGCATCCCAGACTCCCCCCCTCTTGTGGATTTGTTCATTAATCCATCACGTTATTGTGATTTCTGTGTGTATTGTTCTGTAGCAGCTGTTCTGTAGTGGGTGTTCTGTAGTAGCTGTTCTGTAGTAGCTGTTCTGTAGTGGGTGTTCTGTAGTGGGTGTTCTGTAGTAGCTGTTCTGTAGTGGGTGTTCTGTACGAATACAGTTCTGTAGGGAGGTTGTGGGACTTCATCTGCCCGTTCCTGTGGTATTCAGGGAGGTCCTGGTAGTCACCGTGCCAATACTGCCCCTCACGCCTGTGTGCCCGGTAGCCTCTGAGGATGTAAAGTAACTTGCAGATCACGTTCAAGGGAAAATCAGCCAGATAATGCACACTATCACGAGCCAGCACTGAGTATATACATCCCCGAGTGTATATATATATTTAATACCAAATTCCGGCGATTTACAAGCTGCAGGAGCACAACGCTCTTTAAACATCCCTGGCAATGAAAATAATTTTGCCGATACAGGGAATTGTGTTCCACAATGTTTTTCTTCATTGCAATTTCCGACAAATAATTGAGTTCGCGTTGCGCCCAGTCGCTGGGATTGGTCGGCACAATGATTGTCTTGCTTTTTGCGGGGTCGTTGTTCGATTCCCGATGGTTCAAGTGGTTCGGACACCGTGTCTTTACTCCGTCTTCCCAGCTCCTTGTCCTCGTATCCCAGCTCCTTGTCCTCTTGTTCCAGCTCCTTGTCCTCGTGTCCCAGCTCCTTGTCCTCATATCCCAGCTCCTTGTCCTCTTGTTCCAGCTCCTTGTCCTCTTGTCCCAGCTCCTTGTCCTCATGTCCCAGCTCCTTGTCCTCGTATCCCAGCTCCTTGTCCTCTTGTTCCAGCTCCTTGTCCTCGTGTCCCAGCTCCTTGTCCTCTTGTCCCAGCTCCTTGTCCTCATATCCCAGCTCCTTGTCCTCGTATCCCAGCTCCTTGTCCTCTTGTTCCAGCTCCTTGTCCTCGTGTCCCAGCTCCTTGTCCTCATATCCCAGCTCCTTGTCCTCTTGTCCCAGCTCCTTGTCCTCATATCCCAGCTCCTTGTCCTCGTATCCCAGCTCCTTGTCCTCGTATCCCAGCTGAAAGGCTGCGTGAAATGCACCTCACGACACTAGAAGACAAGAGCCAAAGCTCAACCCCCGTGAGCACAGGAAGGTGAGGGCACACAGGGGGGAGCCAACAATCCCCAGAAGCCGCGAAAGAGATCTAAGAACAATAAGGCTTTAAAGGATTTACTTGGAACATGACAGGAATGAAGAGCACATAAGGACGGAGCCACAGCACTGCAGGGAGAGGAAAATAGTCCTAAGGGGACCCGGGTTCGATTCCCGGACGAGGCAGAAGCAAGTGGGCAGTTTCTTTCGCCTCATGCTACTGTTCACCTAGCAGTAAATAGGTACATGGGAGTTAGACAGTTGTCACGGGCTGCTTCCTGGGTGTGTGTTTGTGTGAAAAATTTTTTTTAGTTACTAGGTAGTAAAAGCTGATTGATGGACAGTTGACAGGCGGGCCGAAAGAGCAGAGCTCAACCCCCGCAAGCACAACTAGGTGAATACAATTGGCGTGAATACACACACACACACACACACACACACACACACACACACACACACACACACACACACACACAGGTAGGCCAGGTAGCCTGGTGGATATCGCGCAGGACTTGTAATTCTGTGGCGCGGGTTCGATTCCCGCACCCGGCAGAAACAAATGGGCAAAGTTTCTTTCACCCTGAATGCCCCTGTTACCTAGCAGTAAATAGGTACCTGGGAGTTAGTCAGCTGTCACGGGCTGCTTCCTGGGGTGTGTGTGTGTGTGTGGTGTGAAGAAAAAAAAAAAAGTAGTTAGTGTAGTTAGTAAACAGTTGATTGACAGTTGAGAGGCGGGCCGAAAGAGCAAAGCTCAACCCCCGTAAAATACAACTAAGTGAATACAACTAAGTGAATACAACTAAGTGAATACACACACACACACGCACACACGTGTGTGTGTGGGTATGGGTGCGAGGTTGACATTATGTCCACTCCCATATATTCTCCTCCTTCCAGTTTCTATAGTTGTCTTCCCTGTGTAGTGTAGACGCCTCCCCCCCCCTCCCCCCCGTTCCATCTTCATTATCTGACAATTCTTGAAATTATCCTGTAGCAACTATATGTTACCCCCCCCCCTTCCCCTGAGTTAGTCAAGATCGTGCAACTTTCTGTAGTCCTCCTCTGTTTTGACTTTCTTCGTCAACATTGTATCACCTGCAAACATTGACATGTGTGAGTCCTCGGACAGGTCGTTCTCATCCATTAGGAACAGGAGTGGTCCCAGGACTGAGCCTTGTGGGACCTCACTCGTTACCTCTCCTGCTCGAAAACCTTGTGTCTGAGTGTGACTGTTTTCTGCCCTTCAGGTCCTCCCTAATCCAGTTCAGTGTCCTCACAGTGGAGGAGGAGGTGGAGGAGGAGGAGGAGGAGACAGGGTGGAGGAGGAGAAGGAGGAGGAGACAGGGTGGAGGAGGAGGAGGAGGAGGCAGGGTGGGCGAGCCAAAGGAGCACTTTACCTCACTTACCATCACTTGTAGTTCCTGCCCCCCGTCACACGACACCCAGCTCTGATGCTGTCCGCCCTCCGCCACCAGCAGTGAGTGTCCTTCCCCTCTCTGAGTAACTCCCTCTCACCACCACAACCACTATCCCCACCCCCCTCTCACCACCACAACCACTATCCCCACCCCCCTCTCCCTGTCACTATACCCACGGACAGGATCACTTACTGCTGACTATCTAAGACTCGGAACAAGTGATTTTAAACTGCTTGCAAGACGAGGATTACGTGAGGCTCAACATATGGATTTGAAACCTCCTGGATTGCTCTTTGGAACGTGTGTTGAATAATATGAACTGTTATGAACAGCATTGAACATGTGAAATACGTGATAAATACGTGTTTTAGAGCGTGTGACTAATTTGTGTTGCTGTGCGGGTGTTTTATATCGTGATTGGATGCGGGTGTTTGATATCGTGTGACGCTGTGCGGGTGTTTGATATCGTGTGACGCTGTGCGGGTGTTTGATATCGTGTGACGCTGTGCGGGTGTTTGATATCATGTGTTGCTGTGCGGGTGTTTTATATCGTGTGATTATTTGCGATAACTAGGCGTTTCAAAGCACATGGTTATCGTGGTTGTTAAGATGTGTATTAACTGTGATGTTCGCTTTGAACCTGTGTTTTTGAACTGGGGAATGACTTGCTAAACATGAGTTTTTTGAACATGAGTTTGAGTAACTCAGTGTTCAAATTCCCGCAGACTATATGGTTATCTTAATCGTGAACTACTGCTGTGGTTCATGTACCTTTGAACAACGTCTTGAGTATATATATGTCTTGACCCCCATGTCTTGAACATGTATTGAGCATGTCCTGAACGTATCTTGAGCTCGCAAATCACGTTGCAGTGAACATCCCATGTTGCCTGGATATAGGAAACTGCAGAGGGCCAGTGTGGTGGTAGAGAAGGGAGGGGGGGGGATGGGTGGGGGGATGGGGGGAGGGGGAGCAAGAGTACCCGCAGTGAAGGTGTCGCAGCAGCAAATCCACAACCGGGTATCCGCAGGTATTTGTTGTTTGTAG
>WNGS01001312.1:46180015-46220851 GCA_020271785.1 Procambarus virginalis
TGTCTGTCGGGCCCACCACCATGTTAAGTGCCTGTCGGGCCACCACCATGTTAAGTGCCTGTCGGGCCACCACCATGTTAAGTGTCTGTCGGGCCACCACCTTGTTAAGTGTCTGTCGGGCCCACCACCTTGTTAAGTGTCTGTCGGGCCACCACCATGTTAAGTGTCTGTCGGCCCACCACCTTGTTAAGTGTCTGTCGGCCCACCACCTTGTTAAGTGTCTGTCGGCCCACCACCTTGTTAAGTGCTGTCGGGCCAACCACCTTGTTAAGTGCCTGTCGGGCCCACCACCATGTTAAGTGCCTGTCGGGCCACCACCATGTTAAGTGCCGGTCGGGCCCACCACCTTGTTAAGGGTCTGTCGGGCCACCACCTTGTTAAGTGCCTGTCGGGCCCACCACCTTGTTAAGTGCCTGTCGGGCCACCACCTTGTTAAGTGCCTGTCGGGCCACCACCATGTTAAGTGCCTGTCGGGCCCACCACCTTGTTAAGTGTCTGTCGGGCCACCACCATGTTAAGTGCCTGTCGGGCCACCACCATGTTAAGTATCTGTACTGGGCCACCACCATGTTAAGTGTCTGTCGGCCCCACCACCTTGTTAAGTGTCTGTCGGGCCCACCACCTTGTTAAGTGTCTGTCGGGCCCACCACCTTGTTAAGTGCCTGTCGGGCCACCACCTTGTTAAGTGTCTGTCGGGCCCACCACCATGTTTGGTGCTGGTGGTCGTGTGTTGCTGGCGTTATTAACAACTGTTGTGGCTAATAACGCTGGTACTTGGTGGGGTGGGGGTTACTGCGGCACCCTACACGTCACTCACGTGGTGGGTGACACCGTCCACCCACCTGTCAACCACACGCCACCTGTCAACCCAACGCCACCTGTCACCCCACACCAACCTTGACACAGGCGCCAGTAGTGAAGACTGGGGGAACTTTTTTGTTATCTGGCCACACTAGAAAGTTAGAGAATTTCTTGAGAAATCGTTCGAGGTACAAAAAATCAACTTATTTATACCATGATATTTGTTTTTCTCTAAATTCCTAAAAGAAATCGAAGGGTACAGTGATCAACCGGGCTGTGATTAGTAGGTCTGATTGCACACAGCGACGTCTAACAACCTAGTTGAACCAGGAGGTCGGTGTACAAGGGACCGCTCAATGGATGGACTTGGATGCTGGGAACTACTTCAAAGTAACGAGCCCCTTCTGTGATATCGATGAGGCTCTGATATCACCACCCGGGGTGACGGAGTGAGGGTTCCACCTGGGAGAGAGATCCATAGCATGCAGCCTCCACCTTCACAGACATCATCCCTCCTCCCCTTCCTAAGTCAGTCTCTCTCATAGCCCCATTATCTTCAATATCTCCCCACAACCCCATTGGTATCCCTCTCTTCTCCCAACCCCCCCCCCGGCCCCCATCTCCCCAGTGTCTTAAACATATTAATTCCAGTGACATGTATCCCCTCCTCGTGTACTCTACTGCGTCGTGCTGGCCTCCTATTGTCTACCACCAAAATAAAAGCCCAGTCATATCAAGTGTCCGGTGTCATTGGTAATTCAGCGTGGGGTGTAGGGGGTTGTCCCAGGCCATGGCGTGCGGGGGAGGACGTCTAGACCGGGGAGGCGGGGTCACGGAGCTAGACCTGGCCTCCCTGTAGTTACTGACGAGTGCTGCTAGGTCACCACACACTCGGGGTGGCGTTCCAAGACTTTACTATCACTAATATACGTATTGGGATGCGAACAAGCCTGAATGGTCCCCAGGACTATACGCACCCCAGGACTATATGCACCCAACAATACGTGTTGGGATGTTTTGGCGGAGTCTGTTATCATCACAATATGGTTCATGTAACGTCAGTTTTTTTCATGAATATTGTTATGAACCGTTTTTGGTTTAAAGCGGAGGTTGTCAAACTGGCGTACGGGTACTCTTAGTGTTCTCTGGTGCCCGTGTTACAAAATTGCTTGAAATAAACTAGTTTGTGTTTTTGTATGTTGTGCGTGCACGCACGCGCACAAAAATTGTGCGCGTGTGTTTTCCAATGTTTCTCTCTTGACTTGAGAGAACTTTAAACATAGACACTAGAGCGCCCGCCTGATCACGCGCGCGCAGCCCAACAACCTCAGCTTAGACGCAACTGGTAATTATATCATGGTAGGAGGGGTGGTGACGAGGTGAGGGCGAGTCGCTGACGGCCTGACAGTCCACCTACCAGCATTGACACCAATGGTGACCTCAACATTGGCTGATTTCCGCTAGCTGGACCAGGCTGCCCACCTTGTGGCTACCCTAACTGGCCGCTTTCCGCCACTCTCACCCGCGCCCGCCGGCAAGTTACGACCCTCCGCTCCACCTGCATAGGGGGCTATGTTTGGCCGGGGTGGTAGCGGGAGCGGCAAGGGGGCTGGTGGTAGGCTCGTTAAAGGTCGGCATGGATTGTTTCGTGCGGCGTGATGGATAGTCAGGTTGGTATGGAGGGATGGTATACACCTCCCGGTCACTGCTGCCCCCTCCACGCCCAGGCCTCGTGCAGCTCTAGGGGCACGGGGGCGCCGCCCTAGGGCCACGGGGCGCCGCCCTAGGGCCACGGGGCGCCGCCCTAGGGGCATGGGGCGCTAGGGGCGTCAGTAGCACACGAGGCGAGGACCCTCACCTGGTAGTCGTGAGCGCCAGCAAGTGCTGCTATTTTAAGTAGAGGACACTACACCTTTCTCCACGGGCGGGTTAAATCCCGCCCGTGGGTGTACTACCTCTCCGTACAAGTTTATCAACCCATCCACTTACAAAAGTACTACCCGTTTAGGTACTATTGTAACTGTGGACCACTCGTACATATTGACGTAATGGACAAAGTGATATACTTTGGTACTATTCACTTTAAAGGTCCGGAAATATATAGAGGTTGTTACTGTAAGCACTATCTGCACATCAGGATGGACTGAAATTTAACTATTTTCCTTTTAAATATATATATTATATATATTATATATAATAAATTTCAGAGATGTTATTGATGTATATTGAAGCAACTTTGTATTGTTAGGCAAGGGGTTGGGGGGGGGGGCAGAGGAGAGGTGGTAGGTGAGGTGCCATAGGAGCGGCTAGGAGGGGGGGGGCCAGGAGGCAGGTGTGTGGGTGGAGACACCTGGCCGGACGAGACAATAATGGAGACACAGGTGTCCCAGTGTGGATCATGGTACAGGCGCGCTCATTCCTGCTTCATGGCCCCCCCCCCTCTCTTGCTTCATGCCGCCCTCCCTCTTGCTTCATGGTCCCCCCTCTTGCTTCATGCCGCCCCTCCTCTTGCTTCATGCCGCCCCTCCTCTTGCTTCATGGCCGCCCCCCTCTCTAGCTTCATGGTCCCTCCTCTTGCTTCATGGCCCCCCCCTCTCTAGCTTCATGGTCCCCTCCTCTTGCTTCATGCCGCCCGCCCTCTTGCTTCATGGTCCCCTCTCTTGCTTCATGACGCCCGTCCTATTGCTTCATGGTCCCCTCTCTTGCTTCATGGTCCCTCATCCTCTTGCTTCATGCCGCCCTCCCTCTTGCTTCATGGTCCCCTCTCTTGCTTCATGCCGCCCGTCCTCTTGCTTCATGGTCCCCCTCTCTTGCTTCATGGTCCCTCCTCTTGCTTCATGCCGCCCGCCCTCTTTGCTTCATGGTCCCCTCTCTTGCTTCATGGTCCCCTCTCTTGCTTCATGGTTCCTCCTCTTGCTTCATGCCGCCCTCCCTCTTGCTTCATGGTTCCCTCTCTTGCTTCATGGTCCCTCCTCTTGCCTTCATGCCGCCCGCCCTCTTGCTTCATGGTCCCCTCTCTTGCTTCATGGTCCCTCCTCTTGCTTCATGCCGCCCGCCCTCTTGCTTCATGGTCCCCTCTCTTGCTTCATGGTTCCTCCTCTTGCTCATGCCGCCCTCCCTCTTGCTTCATGGTTCCCTCTCTTGCTTCATGGTCCCTCCTCTTGCTTCATGCCGCCCGCCCTCTTGCTTCATGGTCCCCCCTCTTGCTTCATGGTCCCTCCTCTTGCTTCATGGTTCCTCCTCTTGCTTCATGCCGCCCGCCCTCTTGCTTCATGGTCCCCTCTCTTGCTTCATGGTCCCTCCTCTTGCTTCATGCCGCCCGCCCTCTTGCTTCATGGTCCCCTCTCTTGCTTCATGGTCCCTCCTCTTGCTTCATGCCGCCCTCCCTCTTGCTTCATGGTCCCCCCTCTTGCTTCATGGTCCCTCCTCTTGCTTCATGCCGCCCCTCCTCTTGCTTCATGCCGCCCCTCCTCTTGCTTCATGCCCCCTCTTCATGCCCCAGCCTCTTCATGCCCCCTCCTCTTGCTTCATGACCTTAGTACCTACTCTTGCAGAACAAGGAGCTGGGAATCACGTATTTACGCATATACTTACGAAACCTGTACATCAATCTCGGCGTCTTTGTGTACATTTATTAAACAGTTTACGAGCTTTAAAACCTCACAACCCGAGGTTGTTGTTGTTATGAACAACCTCGTGGCACATAACCTGTTTATGTGCTACGGACAGCAGCAGTAAATGTCGAAAAAGCCACAACGATTGGGAAAAGATGTAGAGGTTTCGTAAGTGGTCGCGTAAATGATTGATGTACAGTGGAGCGCTGGCGCATTGTGGAGGCAGGTGTGTAGCTGGACCACAGGTTGTATTACAACCTGTATTGTATCGGTTAATACTGTCTTGTGACATGATGCCGACCCTGGTGCATTGTTGCTATGTTGATGGTGTCTAGCACATGGGCGATAGGTTAAGTAATAATTGTAATTAAGAAGCAATAAGATGCTTATCTTAACATACTAAGAAGGTTAGGTGAGGTCGGTGTTTTCTATGAAGCTTTTCAAGGTAAACTACAATATTCACAATCAATTAGTATGTCACTTATGCACTTATTAAATAAACCAATATTGACTAAGCAAGTGCGAGAACGGGTTGCATGGGGGACCTGTTGATGGTGTCTAGCACAGTACGGGACTTGCATTTGGGACTAAGGTGTCTTCTAAGTTACATTGCACTAGATAGGGGGGGTACCCGGCGTCGCTCGGGGGTTGACCCAGGCCAACTCTTGACTATCTATCATCACTCTTAACAAACCTCATTATCTGGGCACCGTTTGGTTATCTTCTTGAGATATTCCAGCCACGTTATTGTGCCTTCTCGTCTGTATATGGACGTTCTCTGGTTTGGTTTGTGGCTTGTAAGGGGAAGAGTACCGGGAAGGACTGTATATACTAGTAAACTGTTTGTCAGCACAGTACAAGGGTCTGGAAGCCTTTAAGTTGAAGGATATATGGACACTGAGGATTGGAAGGTTACACCTTAATCGGCTCCTACAGCTGCTTCATCCCTCCTCCTCCTCCCACGCCTCACCACCTTGCAACTGTGGGACTTAACTGTGGCTCAAGATGGATGAAGGTGGGAGGGAATATGAGACGGGTGAAAAGGGTGGAGAGATAATAAGTGTGTGATGGTAGAGGGAGGGAGGAGGTGCCAGGAGGGTCACGTTACCAGGGGGAGGGGGGTTAGGGTGATGCTGCTTACCGTGGTGGAGAGCAACAGGGTCATGGCACCAGCTGTGGTCCGCCCCTCAGAGAGGGAGGGAGACTGGAGAGAGGGAGGGAGACTGAGAGACGGAGGGAGACTGAGAGAGGGAGGGAGACTGAGAGACGGAGGGAGACTGAGAGAGGGAGGGAGACAGAGAGAGACTGAGAGACGGAGGGAGACAGAGAGAGACTGAGAGACAGACACACACATACACACATCCCACCCTACGTGTGTTCCTCACCACAGCGCCAAGTCTTCATGATACCAGCCATGTTATAGCCGCCGCTGCTATATTTCCTTTAACACACTCTAGTTACTTGTACCGTCACCAGTTTGTATATGGCGGAGGGCTCGTTGGAAGCTTCAGGATCCAGTAAACTATTCCTTAGGTAATCCTGTCCAGCCCATCCTTCTGTTTGATAGGACTTACAGGAATGATAAGGACCATAGTATATGTACTGACGTACAACTCGATTAGAAAGTAGAAATCGGTACTATTGAATTTGGACTAACCGGAAAATGATTTTCTACTTTTGTTGTGAAGAACCCAACCTTCCTAGGCCTAATGCACGCTATCTGTTGCTGCTTCGTGGCTCCGCCTCCCCTTACCCCTGCACCTCTTCCCCTCCCCCCTTCCCTGCACCTCTTCCCCTCCCTCCTTCCCTGCACCTCTTCCCCTCCCTCCTTCCCTGCACCTCTTCCCCTCCCTCCTTCCCTGCACCTCTTCCCCTCCCTCCTTCCCTGCACCTCTTCCCCTCCCTCCTTCCCTGCACCTCTTCCCCTCCCCTTGCATAGTTCCCCCGTCTCCTTGCATCTTCCCCCCCCCTTCCCCGCACCTTACCCCACCCTCAAAATAGCTGTCAGGAGATGGATCAAGTCTGTAAAGCGGGTCAGTAAACTCTCCAGAACTTGAAATTAATAAGTGACAGTAGTAGTTGTAATGTTTATTGTATTTGTTGTGATTATTTTATACATTAGTGAAAGTGAAATAAGTTTATTGAGGTATAAATACACACAAAGGGATGAGGTAGCTCAAGCTTTTCTCACCCCGTTCAGTACAACGTGTGCACACACACATGTACACATGACAGTCAACCAACATATTATTGAACATTGTGAGTGATACATACATTTCCTTCCTTTACACATACAGTATCTTACCAGACGTACACACACACACTTTTATGACTAGGTATACAGACATTATGTGCAATAGACATTCGGACAATTCAACCAAATTACAATCTTGGTGCAAAATTCTTGAATCTCTGCAGAATATGATAAAGCTTTCCGTTGTGGAAAGATTGAAACCGATAAGTGGTTTGACTTGTTCCCAGTTCCCCGCTCCTGTTCGCTCACCGACAGTGGTATACCAGCAAGTGACACCTGTGTACTCACCTACTTATGCTTGTGGGGGTTGAGCTTTAGCTCTTTGGTCCCGCCTCTCAACTGTCAATCAACAGGTGTACAGGTTCGTGAGCCTACTGGGCTCTTATCATATCTTGTGTGTTGGGGGTTCCGTGTGGGATGGGCAGCGACGCCGCCTCGTGACACCAGCACACAGTAGGAGGAACACATCCAAGGAACCGGAACATGTTTCTGACCCACATGTCGGCCGCGTTCACGAATTGACAGCTTTTGAAGCGCTTTCTTACCTACACATAAGCAAATAAACGGTGACCGGCTTGCGTATCCCGTAGCCACTTAGTAACTTAGTAATGGTGGTTCATTATCATTACACAAGGCGGGAGATGGTGACGAGGTCAGGGAGGTCGACAGACAACATGCTGGAGCGCTGGTGTTTTTGGTATGGGTGAAGGGGGGGGGGTTGGGGGAGATGGTGTGGATGTCATTCATGTCCTACGGTGCGCGCCGCGGTCAAGACTGTGGCGTGAGATAACACTGTTTACTGCTGCATGCTCTCACGCTACACAACTCCTGGTTCGTATCTGGTGAATTCAAAGCAAGAGATGAATGAATGTAGTGAGTGAGTTGTCTTTTTATAAGAGTGAGAGTGTTGGGTGCGCATCTCGCCCCCACACAACCCATACTGTGGTGTCTGCGGGATCCGGTGCACTTCTCTGAAGGGAAGGTTTTTGTTGGTGTCTAGAGGTAATAAGGGTGCTGTGTGTTTTGAAGGCGGTATTTGTGGAGGTTGTGAGGGGCAGACACCACAACCCGGTTGCTGCGGCACTTCTTGCCGGAACACGGACGAGCGAGCTAGGCAGTAGTGGAGGTCAGTGTAAGGCGTGCGGGGAACACACACTATCCAGTCTCAGGAGAGCCCAAGAGAACTGGTCCTCGCCACAACAGGGAAGACAGTACCCGGGAGGAACAGTAAGATGATATATGAAGATATTTGTAGTAACAATTATAATATAGCGCCATGTGACGCAAGGCGAGCATTGTTCTGAGCGAGAAGAGGGTGCAAGGAAGGTGTTGCCAGCAGTAGGGTCGGCTGGTGGCGACGTGTCACCCACACGCGGTCACCGTCACCCATTAACATCCTTTACCTTGTTCTTGTCGCCATTGTCAGCAGTGGTTGGTAATGGCACACCCAGATGTGACTCGCTAGCCTACACCCGTAACAATGGTTGATGGTCGTGGTACTGAGCTCTGAGTCAAGTAGGTATTTCCCATCACCAGGTATCATCTCCTATGGTATGGACGTAGTGTTCATTCTCACACGTGTTAAATTACTGGGAAAAAACTGTTAGTTGGTGAGAAATGAAGCTTGCACGTTGTATGGGCTTTGATGAAGTTTGGAAAGGTGTGTACTTACCTAATTGTGCTTGTGGGGGCTGAGCTCTGGCTCTTTGTGGTGTGTGTGTGTTGGTGTGGTGTAGGCTAAACAGTCACGCAGTGATGCCATGTGAGGGTAACGGTGTTCAACATTTCCGCTTTCTTTTCCTGGTGATGAGGCTTTGTGTGTTGGCTTCTTCCTGTTGCACGCGTTCAGTTGTGGCGCGCACACCAACACCAGTGTTCACCAAGCTTGTGTTGCTGTGTGGCGCTCAATGTGTAGTTCTCGGGTTTGATTCCCGGTCGAGGAAGAAATAAATGGGCAGAGTTGTTTAACCTGATGCCTCTGTTCACTTAGTAAATAGGTACCTAGAAGTTAGACACCTGCTACGGGCTGCTTCCTGGGGATATGCGTGTATTCACCTAATTGTATTTACCTAGTTGTGCTTGCGGGGGTTGAGCTTTGCTCTTTCGGCCCGCCTCTCAACTGTCAATCAACTGTTTCTACTACTACTACTACTATTTGTTTTTTCCACACCACACGCACCCCAGGAAGCAGCCCGTGACAGCTGACTAACTCCCAGGTACCTATTTATTGCTAGGTAACAGGGGCATAGGGTGAAAGAAACTGCCCATCGTTTCTCGCCGGCGCCCTGGATCCTACCCGGGACCCCAGGATCACGTATCCAGCGTGCTGTCCGCTCGGCCACCGGCTCCCCATACGTGTGTGTGTGTGTGTGTGTGTGTGTGTTTTTAGAGATATATGTAGTACAACATAGAGGAAAAATAGATTGGTTAGAAAGGCGGGGTCCAAGAGCTAATAGCTCGATTCTGCAGGGACAAATAGTAAATATACTCACTCACTCACACACACTTTCTGTTTTAGGTATTTGTGTAGTACTATATTACGAATGTTCTAAATAGCCGTGTCCTACGGGCTCACCATAGCCCGTGCTACTTGGAACTTCTTGTTCCAGGTAGCGAATCTTTAACAACAACAATAAATAGCCGTGCGTGCTCACCTATTTATGCCTGCAGGGGTTGAACTTCAACTCTTGAACCTAGCCAGTAACCTGTCGTTTAATGCAATGACTCGTGACCTGCTTTTCTATCTTTTGAAATTATGAGTGGAGATGCTTCTACAACTGTTCATTTAGTTCACTCCTCTTTACTATTACTACTGTAAACCAAAAAATAACCATTCTAACCCCTCTAGGTCATGTGTTGTGTTTCTATGAATACCTTCTTGTTCGGTTGATAATTCAGTGTGAACATCTTTTCATTGCACTGTCCATCCCTCTTAAGTATTTTATATATATTTTTTTGATTGAAGATATTTCAGTCTTCAGACCCCAGCCCTGTAAGTTGTGTGGAGCCTCACGTGGGCGGTGTTCAGTGTTGTGAAGGGGAAGAGGAATTATGAGGAGAAAGCACCAAGCCATTATGCAGGCGATGAGTCACAATAACGTGGCTAAAGTATGTTGACCCGACCACACACTAGAAGGTGAAGGGACGACGACGTTTCGGTCCGTCCTGGACCATTCTCAAGTCGAAACGTCGTCGTCCCTTCAGCTTCTAGTGTGTGGTCTGGTCACGATGAAGATGATTGATGAAGATTAAGCCACCCAAAAGGTGGCACGGGCATGAATAGCCCGTAAGTGGTGGCCCTTTTGAGCCATTACCAGTATCAAGAGCTGATACTGGAAATCGGTGGAGGTGCTACTGCACCCTGCGTGACGGGAGATGTCTCCCAGGGGTCTGGTCACCAAGCCATTATGACTATATAGCACTGGGAAGGGGTCAGGACTCAGGATAAGGATTTGGGATGGGACGAGCAGTGTTCTGAAGGCCTTCTAATTTTGGTTCCGGAATTACTCGACTGTTACCAGTATGCTGCTGCTGCTGTTATCCTTTTAATATATCCGTCTGTAGTTAGGCTTGGTGTTATCCATCCACTGTTAGGTCTTGATCATACGGTCTCTGACTATGTACATCATGCAGGATGAAGTGAAGCGAGATGTCAATTGGTCCATGTCGGTTGTGATGTGAGATGGCAATTTTGGTTTTGATGGTGGTAGAATATCCATTAGTGTAAATTGGCTGTTGATAGTTAGATGAGTGTCTGATATGTAGTACTTCGGCTATTTCTTATGTTTAATTATATCTGTCGATTATTTTAGTGTTGCTGGTCAGGATATCTCTGATGGTCTGGATTTATGTAGAAATATTATTAAACAATTACAGGTGTGTGAGTGATATATAATATTAATTCACCCTCCAAGAATACGTACATAATATGCACTGTTACACATGTATAGCAATCACCGTTTGGTATTGATAAAATAGTTCTCGCAAAATGCAAACTGGGACCAGCAACAAAATACAAGGTCTAACTAAACATATTACACATGTGCGTAATATTAGGGCAGCAACCTGATCAACCAGGCTGCAATTTATGCGTTAGATTGTGAACAGCGGCGTCTAACAGCCTGCTTGACCAAACTTCCAACCAGGAAGCCAGGTCGGAGACCGGCCACGGGGGACATTAATCCTCGGAACCACCTCAAAAGTAACCTCAAGGTTTTGTAGCACAAAATGTAATTATGTTTAAATGTCGGCGTATACAGCCTTATTGGCGAGGATCGAGTATTACAAGCAACAATACTATATCCATGTACAGTAAGAATGAATATCAAAACCCTGGCTAATTAAAATTACAGATTTGTCGTAAAAATAGACGGGGAGATTTATGTAGTAATGGGCGGGGGAAGTGGGTTGGTTTCAGTCATTCGGGAGAAAAGCGAATCAAAATCACCTTTCACCGTGATGGGACGCTTCCTGACTGTCGATCGTCTCCTCCGCCCCTCCCGCCCTGCTTTTCTCTTCCCGGGGGGGGGGGGGGGGATAACTAGTTCTTTTGTCTCAACAATATTCTTTTCCCGGAATGTTGTTGAGATTCTGACTTTGTAAGACTTTGAAAGTGATGGTAAACTTGGTTGTAAGGTAATCTAGTCTGGAAATGGACTTGATATCGTTATCCTATCCCACTGTGTGTGTGTGTGTGTGTGTGTGTGTGTGTGTGTGTGTGTGTGTGTGTGTGTGTGTGTGTATATGTATATATATATATATATATATATATATATATATATATATATAATATATATATATATATATATAATATAATATATATAATATATATATATATATATATATATATATATAATATATATATATATATATATATATATATAATATATATATATATATATATATATAATATATATATATATATATATATATATATATATATATATATTATATATATATATATATATATATATATATATAATTTAAAATATGAACAGAGGGATTCACAGTCACAAAAATGACGTACTAAATTGTCTGAACCTAACCTAACCTAACCGAAGGCCCATGAATTAAAAAAAAAATAATAGTCCGTCAATTATAGTGATGATGATGATATAGATTCAGCTACTCGGAACAAGTTCCAAGTAGCACGGGCTATGGTGAGCCCGTAGTGGACTTACCTGGCACAGGAGCGGGGCTCTGTGAAAAAAAAAAATTAGTGAGCCGCTTTGAGTTATAGTACATCATTATTTTTTTCTTGCCTTAGGGATTTTCACGCAAAATACGATGTATTCTTCAAGAGAACAGGTGGTAGTGTTGGCCATATTGTTGATGGGGAATCATTTACACCACCGCCCACGGGATGGGTATGGGGTGCATAATAAAGAAAGAAATTGAATTGAATTGGTCAGGATAAGGATTTGTGTTGAGACGGGGAAAGGGGGGGGGGGTTGCCCAACCACTTGACGGTCGGGGATTGAACGCCGACCTGCATGATGCCAGACCGTCGCTCTACCGTCCAGCCCACCAAGTGGTTGGAACAAAAGCAACTCGATGCAGTGAAGTATTATCTATTCTAGACAAAAGGAAAGGTTTATATTTTTTTATATGTTTCCATAGGCCTAATAACGAAACAAAACTAGTTATGATTATACTAATTCAAGACATCCTCCAGTAATGATAGTACTCATATCATCTATTTAGTCAAACGTACAAAAACTGACTGTTGGACCAAAAAAGTTAGTTGTGTATTATTAAAGTTGGCCAAATAGCCTACTGAAAATGGAACTAACTAAAAATAACCTAACCTAACCAAGCAATCCTAGGTCTAATATTACGCTATCTAATATTTAATATAAGCTACCTAAGGCCTAATATAGTATATATGTATGCTATAATACACCTAGGAATGTTTAAATTCGGGTTTTGGCCGTTTTTCAAGTCCCCTTCAAAATTAATAGTATAAAATATGAACATTGATGGCTGCAACAGTCCATTTTTGTACCTTCGACTAAACTAATTACCATAAGTACTATCATTTTAGACGGACCGGTTGACGAAAGTGATGATCAACATTGCTCCGTTTCAGGCATTCCGATATATCATGCTGAAATAATTTCAGCATTTATTTGAAGTGCTCACTTTAAAATAGCCACCATACTTTTTTTCTGGAACTTTTGTATTTTAAGTTTCAATTTAATATGGTGGAGCGTTCTCAAGATAATGAATAATACCTTTCGGAAGAATGAGATAAACAGATTATTCGACCATTAGGTGCCGTTCCGATATAGTTAATAATAATAATAATAATAATAATAATGTGATAAGAGTATTGAAGAGCCTTAATCGAAGCCTGGCGTCATTGCAGTAAACAATAGAGAGGAAGCGTGCAAATATAAAGCTGACTTGAATCGTATTGTCAAGATTAGTTTCCTGTGTTTAGCTGGCACAGTCATGTTAGACTGTTAAAACACGGCTGAGTGTAATTATGCCCGAGGTATTCTGAAGTTAGCGCCTTAGGTATTTTTGAAAACATTGCATGAGTAGATATGTACATTAGAATAGGCTAGGAGGGAATAGTGAGATTTATATTAAAATTATGTTCGTGCTAAAGGAAAGTGTTTACAATTTGAACGTATTTTCATGCCGTTACAGATGAAAGGTTTGTATGTAAATAAAATGTAAATTTGTTTTTACTGAGAGCCATTCCAGACGAGAGGTTTGTATGTAAATATATTTGCCCAAATCTTCCTTAGTTTGGAACATGGCATGCCATTGAGAAAACAGGCGATTATGTCGTGAGTGGCGGGTGAGTAAATTGTAATTATTGTACCACAGGGTACAGTGCAATGACCTGGTGCCACTACTGGTGGATGCGGCTGGGGGTGGTGTGTGACTGCGGCTTCTGCTGCTACTACTGCTGCTGCTGCTTCTGTTGTGGGGGTACGTCACCCGAGGCCCCCACCCTCCCCTTCCGTATCTACCCCCCAACCCCCCTTCCATCTCTAGCAGCTCAATTCTTCATTCCAATCCAAGTCCTGTATCTGTCACAATTGTCTATATTACGTACATATTTTGCAACTTCCAGTAATTACTCTCCTCCCTCCCTTCTCATCCTCCCATTCTATATTTCTAAAGCTCGACTCCTCCTGGTTTACCTCGCACTATTAAAGTCGAGCGACAATGTCCTCCACTTTAATGATGCCCCCCTTCACCCTCCCCTCTCTCTCTCCGTCCCACTTCTCACAGCATCCTCCATCCCACGCTTATCAGCACTTCCGTTCCCTCCTGCCCCCTCCCCTCTTCTAGCGTTGTCTCCCCTCCCCCATACGCTGCTGGTCAAGTTCTACAACAATGGTTCAACGTCTCATAATACGGAGCCAAGTATTTCTCTAGTGTTGTGGGCTTGTTTTCCCCAAAGTCTTGGTGATGTAGAGAGTTTTATATTGGACGAAAGAACATAGTTGAATGTAAGTTGCAGTTTAAGTAATCCAGTTGGCCTGGTAGAGGATCGGGCCGCTGGGATGTTGAGCCCCGAAATCGTGTTGAGTAGTGACCAAGCATCACACATAAGTTATATGATAAATATTTAATTTTTAAAATATCTGGACCCTGTTCTCGAATAATCTCACTTTGACGTAAAAATGTCCAACGGACAAAAAGATGTACTATAACTTACGGCAGTTCTTAAGGGAGCCGGCGGCTAAGCGGACACGACACTGGACGCGTCATCCTGTGGTCCCGGGTTCGATCCCGGGCGCTGGCGAGAAACAATGGGCAGAGTTTCTTTCACCCTGATGCACCTGTTACCTAACAGTAAATAGGTACCTGTCAGTTGTCACGGGCTGCCTCCTGGGGATGGAGGCCTGGTCAAGGACCGGACCGCGGGGACACTAAAGCCCCGAAATCATCTCAAGATAAGTAGTAGTTCACAGACATTGGCGTTTTCTATGAGTGGGTCGCTTGATTATTCAATGTTCCGTCCGCTGTGGCAACTGGAGTGGACGGGTTGAATATCTACGTCCTCGTTCAGCCCAACTTTATGTAACTCTCCCAGCCCGTCCTCATAAACAAAGGCCAAAAGTGATTCCGTGCATCCGCCAACCCCCCTGTTTATGCATGAAAAAAATCGGTTTACACACTCGCCTGATGACGTCCGAACACTTCCGGAACAAGTGCTTCGCTGACGACTTTTGTTTGAACCACAACGCTGTAAATGCTTCACCCACGTACTACAAATACAAATAATCGCCAACAGAACCTAAACACCTAACCTAACCAGTGCCTAAATATGGTAATATAAAATAATAATAATATATATTTGAGAAAATTCCTGTTTTGAATGAACAGCATGTAAAAATTTATGAATACGTCTTTGGGGTCGACCGGTGGATGGGAATGGACTCGGTCTGAGGACGGGTTGAACTCTCCATCTCTGTTTTGTGCGAGTTCAGTTATATGTAATATATTGGTAAGTTATGCACTGCCTGATAATTACAAAACTCGGTGCTGGATAGCCTGATGAATGTGCTCTCCATGTGTCTCTTGCAGGCTAATGAATATCAGCTTGTCTCGTTTTTGGTATCACTGGATTGGAAGAAAACTAGTGCGTAGTCTTTGCTATGACTAACCAGTTCTCTCGACCAATAGGTCGCGTTTTGCACGTTATGGGAACCAACGTTATAGATGCATCCCACTATGAAAAGTAACTGCTTACAAATATCTACTTTTGTATGCATCGGACTCGATAGGTTTGGTGAGTGGCATTGGTTAGTATGTTTCTGATTAGGTTAGGAGGTTGGATTTTATATGTAAACAGTTAAAGGAAGGAAATCCTGATGTAAAGATTGGGCAGCGAGCAGCACACTGTGTGTGGCGCGGTCACGCAACCCGTGCGAGGCTGCCTAGTGATATTGACCCGAAGTCCGACAGTCCATAGGCAGGAAGGAATGACTGGGCTTCGGTTATGTCCTGTTAGCCCCCCCCCCCCATCCCCTTCACCGAGCAGTAAATGGGAACATATTTATAAACCGATTAGTGATGTGTGGTGCAGGGAAGACTATTAGGGAGAGGCGTATGAGCGATGTAAATGAAGAGATGTAAGCCTGGTAATAGAAATCGGACGTCATCTGCTCCAGCCTTACCCTCCTGTAGGATAAAACAAGCTACTTTCTATATTGGTCGGCAGGCAGCATTATCTCCAAGGTATACGTTGTTTCATTTCTCCCGACGTGGCCAGCTGATAACTTGCTAGTGGTAACCGTTCAGGGCAAATGTAAATTTATCTATCTAGATTACGGGCATTTCCACATGACCAACGTGAGTTCGTGTCATTGAACTCGTATCAGTGGTGCATATAATTAAACTAATTGGTTGTGTGGTCACGACCATACGCTAACTAATAGTCACAATCCATGGTTGATGTCAAGCAGAGGAGTCTTCCGCAATATTGGCGAGCAGTTAACAGTCCCAAACATTCTCCCAACCACTTGAACTGGACGGTAGAGTGACGGTCTCGCATTGGTGTTCAATCCCCGACCGTCCTAGTGGTTGGGCAGCATTCCTTTCCCTTGTACAATCCTAAATCCTTATCCCCATATCACTTCCAAGTCCTATATACTTAGTACGTTCTCCTGATAATTACCTTTCCAGAGTACCGAACACAACACATTTACAGGAACCTTTATGGAAAAAATTATCTAGGATCATGAAAACAATTTTGTAGGGCAGTTTTTAAGCTTAAATTGTATATTCACGACAATCAATTTTAACTTGTTTATCTTATAAATTTTCTAAAATACTGTACCATTCTTGACTGAATCGTCCAGTACCAATATTATGAGATGCTTAATGGATGAATTATGTGATAATTGTAAAGAAAGAACTGTCGTACTCTGAGTATTACCAAAATGTGACTAACGATTGCGGTCATACCACCAATACACAAAGCATCAGGTGTATGTGAACGAGTTTGTGAAATTGTTAGGCTAATCAGTGTTTCTGCTCCCGATGCCTAAACAAATACTTGTTATTTTCTGGTAATTATTAATGGTTATGTATGGGTTAAATGAGTCTGGTATGAGTTGTTGGTGGACACGAAGTAATTACAATGATGTGATATATATGACAAAATCATTTGGACCAATGCGCAGACGAACCAGCCTTCTAGTGATTCCCAGAGGCTTGCCTTAACCAGGATTGTTTAGGATATTGATCCTGCATCAGGTTCACTCTACACCCGTTCTTTCTACGTGACTTGCTCGTACCGGACGACCAGAATGAAGGACGAATAACAAGCAGATCTTTGTTTGATGGTATTGTTCGAAATTAGCATGTCTATCATATTGACCTGGGCAGTCGCAGACTGTTTGAGGAACCCAGGGCTGTTAAGATGTGCAAAAAGTCATTCAAGAAAATCTTTACGAATGTCTGTTTATTGTGCAGTTTTTATCAATATATAGTCAGACTCTGGACTGAATGTAATTATCGGTAATCGATGGATGCGTGGGTATAAGAACCTGGTGGAAGCCTATTACTACACACGCAAGTGATTAGTCTGCCTGCCTGCTTGTTGCAATTATTAATATTTATTTTATCCAGATCTGCCTCACACATTTTGCAAAGCTCTCGGTTAGAATGAAGAACCTCCGTTGAGGAGCAGGTAAAGGTAGCCTCGCACTGCTTGCAAGAGTGAGAGACCGACCATTCTATTAGACACCAGGGTCCAGATTCACGAAGCAGTTACGCGAGCACTTACGAACCTGTACATCTTTTCTCAATCTTTGGCGGCTTTGTTTACAATTATTAACAAATTAATGAGCTCCGAAGCACCTGGAGGCTGTTTATAACAATAACAACAGTTGATTGGGAAGTTTTCATTCTTGTAAACTTTTTAATAAATGTAACCAAAGTCGTCAGAGATTGAGGAAAGATGTACACGTTCGTAAGTACTTGCGTAACTGCTTCGTGAATTTGGCCCCCAGAAGCACCAGAGTTTGAAGGCTGCAGTTTTCTCTCTGGGTGACTCACAGGCACACCACCAACACATCCTCACGGTTTTCAGAATCCTAGATAACTCTATTACACTTTTTCCTTGAAAATAAAATGTAACAAATAATATATATATTAAAAGTAAAGGGGACGTAGTTTTATATATCATATATTTGAAACTGTTAGTGTTGGCGTGTGTGTAAAACATATTGTTATAGTATTTAATTATTACGTAGTGTAATGCTTGGCTACACGCATCCTTTGAGGCGTGTTGAGTGTGTGTGTGTGTGTGTGTGTGTGTGTGTGTGTGTGTGTGTGTGTGTGTGTGTGTGTGTGTGTGTGTGTGTGTGTCGGAGAGCTGACGAGACAAGTGGTGGTGAACACACGACTGTTTGTTGGAGGCTTTGTCCTAGATTTCACCACCGCTTTCAACTTGATTGTCTGTGAAAATTAAAAAAATATATATATATATATATATATATATATATATATATATATATATATATATATATATATATATATATATATATATATATATATATATATATATATATATTTTTTTATCTCATAGCACAGGGGTGGGTTTGACAGAGGGTCATACATAAGACAACAGGTCTAAACTGTAGGCTGAAGCACATATATATCATGGTTACAATCAATGTTTTAATGTATGGATATTTGAAAACAACTTTCTATTGTGCACTGCCACACAAGGGCAGGGATGGGTTCATAAGTGATGCAGCTTAGAAGTAATATAAAGAACAATTGTTCTTCATTCTTTAAAATGGACATTAGGATGTAATGGTAGAGGAGTGAGGCGACGTCTGGCCGCCTGGGGAATGATGCTACACCTGAACAGGACAAAACGTATCACCGAGGCATTATCCATGGCTGGAAAATGCCATGATTGTTTCATTTTCTTGTTATTATTACTAAAACAATTGCCATTCTTTGTTTCTTTAACGCGTTTTTATTTGTTATCGGCCAACTTAATAAAGTGTTATTTTATTAAGTTAAAATGTACAACTTGGCAAAGCAGTTGGATATTTGTTTCATTTTTTTAAGGTGAGCCCAGGGTGTCGCATGGCATGCCAAGTTTGTCACGCGTGCCAAGGGTTGCCCACCCGTCTAGCATATTATATCTAGCATACTGCACAAGAGCTCTACCTTCTACCAAACTTACTAATGAATACAGAACACTAATGATGTTACAAGTGCAACACTAGGTTTAATTATTTGTATTACATTTATTACATGTACACATAATGACTTCTTCATTAAATCACTCGTGGTATATTCCTCAACTCGAATTCAGCCAGTAATCTCACTTTCACTTCTCGCTGATACTTGTACAGCTGTTATCCAAGATTTGCATCTGTATACACGTGTAACCCCTTCATATGGTGATTTCATTAATAGGTCTCCCCAACCATCTCTCTTTATCTTCCATTCTTTCTTTCCCCTGTTCTTTCTTGAGCAAAGATTGAATTATTCATGGCCCTTCCATCCTTAGCGCATTTCTCCAGCTTGAACCATCTGTCTTGCCTGTGATGATCCACCTGTCTGTCTCATTTAGTATAGTGATGTCCTCACCTACCCTAATGCATCCTTCTTTATCTACAATATAAATGTCTCAACCATTCCTCCTAAAATGATGGCACTTGCACGGTTGATTAGTCAACACACCAATATGTCAGTTGGGCACCTAAAGTTCCCCGTTTGTATTATTGATTTAGACCAAATGGCTAAATCGGAAATGAAACTAAAGAACCTAACCTAACCTGCCCAAGCAACCCATAGGCCTAATGTAATACAGACCGTATGTGCTATACTAGGCCTAGGAATGTTTAAATTTGGGTTTTACCTTTTATTTTCGGACTCGATGACAAATTTGATATTTTGTGGGTTCATTAGTGCATATTAGTACATATTAGTAACCATGGTTACTGTAAGTGCTGTCATTTTAGGAGGCTGGGCTGAGGTGTGTAGGCTACAGTCAATCACTGCGGGTCTCCGCATCTCGTAGGCGAGAATCGACTGTTAATTAACTGTGCATTGTGGCCCTCACTTTTCATCGTATTCTTAACATTTTTCTTTGTACTATTACAAGAACATTTGACTCTATCCAAACATCGTTAGTATTTAAATCAGATTTTTTATTATTAAATTTTAGGCTATAATTGTAGATTTTAATTGTGAACCAATTTATTTTGGTATTTTTAAGACTATGGTTGTGTGTGTGTGTGTGTGTGTGTGTGTGTGTGTGTGTGTGTGTGTGTGTGTGTGTGTGTGTGTGTGTGTGTGTGTGTGAGACACCATCTAAAGGTTGTTGTGGGTGCCACAGGTCGCAAGTGCCGGGACTGCATGACCCGGGTGCCATACGCCACGCTGATCGCCACCTTGATGTGCTGTGTGGGCGTCGGGGTGTTCTGCGGCACCATGTACAGGGGGACCACGCTCACCCTCAGGCTCTTCGAGGACGTCTTCAAGCTGCACATCAAGTGGTGAGTACTGCCGCACGAGGGGTGGCTTCCTCCCTGGTGTTGTGTTGCCATACTAGCTCTTGTTGTTGTTATAGAGTCAGCTACGCGGAACAAGTTCCAAGTAGCACGGGCTATGGTGAGCCCGTAGTGGACTTACCTGGCACAAGAGCGGTGCTGTGTGTGCCATACTAGTTGTTGTTATAGATTCAGCTACTCGGAACAAGTTCCAAGTAGCACGGGCTATGGTGAGCCCGAAACTTACCTGGCACAGGAGCGGGGCAAATAACATGGGCTATAGTGAGCCCTTATTGGACTTACCTGGCCTCTCTCGCCATACTAGTGCTTCCCCGACCTTTTATTTCACCTGATGCCTTTTTACCTAGCAGTAAATAGGTACCTAGGAAATAGGTAACTGCTGTATGGGTTGCATGCTGGGGAAGGTAGGTAGGTAGTCAGCCTAGCGGGGAGGGAGGGGGGGGGGGCATTAGATTGTTTTCATTTATTATGCACCCCATGCCCATCCTGTGAGGGCAGTAGTGAAGAATGTTACAGAAGCACTTAATGGGCTCAGGAAGGAAGAGGGGGTGGGATCGATAAGCGTAACAGGCTTCCTGTTACCGACTATGGTGAATAGTTAAGGGTTCTCTGTAGCTATTACGTTTATTTATCCAGCCCGTCCTCCTAACGTTTCCCAACGGCAAGAAAGTGTCGTACTAAAATGTCCTTATCCTAACCTACCAGAGGACCCAAAACAAAAAACGGGACAGTATGTAATTTTCGCGAGCCGCTACTATTTTCTAGTACGACAATCTTTGGCCTTAGGCAGAGTATACGTCAAAGTGAAACGCTCTGTTAGGAGATTGGTTAGTTATTTTAGTTCATTTATTATGCACCCCATACCCATTTTGTGGGCGGTAGTGGAAAGGGTTACAGCGGCACATAATGGGCTCAGGGACTGAACCCCACAATTCATTTAGCTAAGCAAGTTACAATCTTGATGAGCTAGTTACAAAATTCAGTGTAAGTCGTCAGTGTTAGGAGGACGAGTTGATTTATAATGTTAACGACTCTGTTTATAGATCTCTTGCTATTTTGTGCGAATGAGCACAGTAATTATTGTGCTGGTCAATTAACAAATGCATGTTGAGATTAAAAACTAGGGGTACGTATAAGGGCCGGTTTTTAGGCTTATTTTGTAGGCTGTGAAATTTAGTGGTAAAAACAATGCTTGGGAGATTCCAGATTTTAAATGTTGAAACATGTGCATTTGATAGTGCTTGGTGGTTATTGGTATATCATTTCTAAGCTGGTGTACTATTGTGTGTGTTAAGGTAGTGAGCGAGCTTAGTACAGTAATGTTAGTAAATATCCCACAAGTTATATATTAAGGTTGTGCTCATTATTCTTTAAATCATGTTGTTATTCTTCCTCTCAGCAAAGCCTTTTTTTATTTACTGTTATTTAAAGGAGAGAACTCAAATTACCCCATTTTGGTTATAAAGACTTGAGAGTCACCCACTTTCCCCAAAACAAAAAAAAGGCTTTATTGATTCAGAGAAATATGTAGCAGCAATATAAGCCAGTTATGGTTTTGTTTCTCATTCTTACCTGTTGTGTGTGGCGGTGGTGACGTGATGCAGGGACCGAGAATACAGGTAAACTGATATTGATAGTAGGCTAACCTTGCTTGTCCTCGCATCTACCCCCAACCCCTCCCCCATCCCCCATTGTTCTTGTATGAAGCGTCTGAAGAATCCGTTTTCTGTGTTCCTGCTTACTCCCCTCCCCAGAAAAAAAATTTGAATGCATTTAGCATGACGCCTCATACGAGTGTCACAATACCCTCCTTCTGTCATGTGATGACATGGGACATGACAGTTTTGGACAAGTGCTAGCTAGATCTTAATGGTTATGTAAAAATACAGCTCCCTCAAGTACAAAACATGTGACATCTCTTGCTGAAATACATCCAGTGCTACACCTGTATGTTGGTGTCTTATTATAACGGCAGATAACCTTGCCAATTGGCCGACATAGTCACACGTAATGAGAACAACATTAGAGAAATTGTATTGTGGTATGTTGGCAATTGTAGATGTCTGGTGTTTTTGACTTGAGTGGTTGTGGCGAACGAGGCCCTCAGGCAGGCAAGGCACGAGGCTACCGCAGGCGGCGCAGTAACACACTTGAGGGTGTCAGTGGACTCGTCTAAGAGTCCTTTAGGGCCCCAGGCCCTATACTTGCGGCTAACATTAGCCACAAGTATGATCAGCTTTAAGAAAATGTGCGCTCGTGTTGTGCGTGTGTTGGTGCTGACCCCCTCGAGTGTTGCCGCCGCCTACTGCCTCCTTCACTACATATTAAATATAGTCAGTATTTTTGTAGGCGCCGACTTGAATGCATCTTGGAAAAGTTGCATGGAAGTAATACTGTCTTGTATACCATATAGGATACTAGAAAGAAGTTTTATGCATTAGTACCCCTTGAAGGCTGATGTAGCTGTATTCCAGGTTGTATTTTAATAGGACTGGGATGCATCAACAGTCTTTGTAGATAACTTGAAAATATAACTGTACTAAAATGCTGTTTTCCATACTTTATTTTTCTCTTCCATAATAAATTTATAATTCTTTCCCTCATACACTCCTCCACCTCTCTCAGTATTAACTCTCACAACATAACAAAATACGTAAGTTACCATCTCAGTTTCTCGTCGTCGTCGCCTCCCATTCCTCACCCCTCACCCCCTCCCCCTCTCCACCCCACTTCCAATTTTGTTCTTCCTTACTCCCAATTATGTAATTTTTCTTTCCAAGTCTTCTTCTCTTTGTTTTCCTAGCGTGCTTCCTTCCAAGTCTTTCACCGAACAGCTTGTTCCACGTCATAATATACTCCTGCCCGGAAGACCTTACTGTTTAAAACTCCAACATCTGGTTTGAAACTAACATTCCCGAAGTGTATTGTAAGCCTAACCACGCATGATAGCATTGTTATGGAGATAAAAAGCCCCCCATTTAAATACTAATTCCGTAGATCATAAGACATAGGCCTATACACTGTCATCTCGTGTCGACTTTGATAATTTGGTGCACGAGTTTGAATCCTTGATGTAATGTCTGCTACATTTTGTAAAGTGTGTGTTACAGGCTGTCGTTATGTTGAAGGTATGTTTACATTTTTGTTAGTGAATGTGGTCGTTTATCTCGACTTACGCACACCTTACACAATACAGTGCTGTATCTTATTTTGTTCTTGATGAGACGGTAGGATTTTCCTCGGGTTTAGGCTGGTGGTGGGCTGTGTTCTCTTGATTTGCCACAACGTCGAAAATGCAAAGTGTTAAACTAATCACAAGTGTACCAGCCCAAGCCATTCGCCTAAACCTACCGATGTATGGCTCATGAACATTTGTGAGCCGCTTTTTAAGTACTTTGTCATAGTACTGTGTGTGTTGTGGAGCACAGCGTACACAGTGACACGGATTAGTGGAGGCCACACGCACAGTTTGCCCAGTGATATAAATTAGTTATGGACAATTTATTGTAATTTTTTATGTTTGTATACAATGTTATATCACTGTATATGGTCAGCGCTGTAATTGTATTTGCAGTTTAGTGTTACTTTTTAACCTATTAAAATTTGACATAAATTGCACATACATTTTTTAAATTATATGCAGTATTGAAAATAGGAACAATAATTATTGTTGTTAATATATTTGAAATGTTGGATCCTTGAATATATATGAAATGTCTGTCCTTCAGTCCCTTCCATTCTCCATCATACCAATTCTGTTGCATTCTCTTCTACCCATTCTCCATCCCACCCATGCTACTTCTTCCCATTGTCCCTCCCCCATCCTCCCTCACCCCCCATTCTCACTAGACCCCCCCCCCAGTCTCCCTCCTTTCCATTCTTCTTTCTGTTCATTCTTCCACCTTCCAGTCAAGTCAATCAGTATCTGAATTCGGCTTTTTTTTTTTTTTATTAATTCCTTAGGTACATCTGCATTAGTGCAGCTACCCTGAATTCGGCATTATTTAAACTAATGTTGTAGTCTATGGACTTTGGGCAGAACATTTCACGTTCACAGACTTCGTGAAGGAGGGACATTGGAGCTGTTCCCCCTTCAAGGGGTCACTGGGACGACCCCAACACCCTTATGTCACAACCGAAAAAATCATCATTATTCCTGCATAATAAGTCGAGTCCCGAGCGTTAGGCCTCCATCATCTGACAAACTCGGACATTCTCACGTATAGATGAGTAATGATATGCTGGTCTCAAGAACAGCACACATGGTGAACGGAAAGAAAGTACAGTATTTAAGTGACAATGGTAAAGATGCAAAATATCAATCATAACAGCAGTAATGATCAATATAATAACATTTTCAACATTTATATTGTCCCTGATTGCATTGTCCTCTTAGTGCTTTTCACTAAACTTAAGGTCTTCTTCCAAACGTGCCCCCTTTTCGTGATTTTTTTTAGCTTGATCTCTAGAGGGCCATTGCTTTCCTGCCGTTAGAGATGTGTGTATAGCTTCATACTTTGGTTCCTCTTCGAGGCTTCGATCTCTCTGTTGCTTTGTTGTGCGATTACACATGGCCCAGTGTTTCCGCTGGGCACGGGATTGGCACAAGTTCACCCTGTACAAGACAGTCTTTCCAATTTTTTCGATTATGTTTTTGGTCAATGATCTAAGCAAGCAGGTAATAACGAGCCCCAGGACTAGTTTGCCGAATGGTATTCATGTGCCCATGAAGAGAGGCTGTTATCCTCTATCCTTACATGCCCTGCTTCTTGGGCATGATGGTTCTGGTGTCCTAATTCCCCTGCTCGTCTCCACATTTTAGTATAATGCAATAGCTTAAAAATAAGATTTAGTCATACATTACATTACATTACTGTGCAAGGAAATGTACAAGTTTAACTCTCAGAATGATCGGTAATACGTTTATTGCTTGTGATGTGTATAATAATAATAATAATATGTTTATTCAGGAAAGGTACATACATAGAGAGATTTTACATAAGTGGATCAATTTATAGATAGAGCTAGTACATACAATGCCTAAAGCCACTATTACGCAATGCGTTTCGGGCATACATATCTATGTATGTATTAACAGGCTGTACTGAACGGGGTGAGAATAGCTTGAGCTACCTCATCCCTTTGAGTGTATTTTACCTCAATAAACTTACTGTATTTCAATTTCAATTCTTGTGCATATCCATTCGGTGGGTTCTGGTCTCGCCCATTATCCCCCAAACCGTTCTGAATCCCAGCTCAGGCGCCCGTGATACCAAGTGAGGACTTCGTAAGGCTTTGAATCACTATGGCTATAAGTATGATTATCGTTCTGGGCTAGCCTCAGGTGCCTCCGTAGTCCCTTACAAGACCCTGCAGGGATGTCTAAAAATGTTTCTGCTGAGCTGGGGATCTAATTGCCGTCCCTGCTGGCTGTTCATGAACCATGTGGCAGTCACAGCAGCAGATTCTTATCGCAGTGTGACGAAATGGCTGTGCTTAGGAAGGCGCTTTTCATGTTGACTTTAGGATTAAGCAGCACGATATAAAATTTTGCTGACGTCACAAAACTAAGCAGGAAAGCTAAAACACCTTTGGAGCGTCAGATTACAAGCCGATCTAAACCTCCTAGTAAATTGGTCTGAACCTGAAGGCATACCTCTGAACCTTTTGTAACTTTGTTTTGTATTTTATTATATGGAAATAGATATGGACTTCACGCTGGAGCCGCATACTCAAGTATTGGTCTGACATGTGAGGTATACAGGGTTCTGAATGATTCCTTGCACAAGTTTTGGAAGAGATCCCTCTCTTCCTGAAGTGTGTGTATGTATTTACCATTTGTGCCTGCAGAATTGAGCTATTAGCTCTTGGACCTTGCCTTTCTAACCCATCTGTTTTCCTCAATTTTGTCTACTACAGTACATATATTTCTCGTATATTACATATATATAACACACACGTACACATCCCCAGGAAGCAGCCTGTAGCAGCTGTCTAACTCCCAGGTACCCATTTGCTGCTAGGTGAACAGACACATCAGGGGGTGAAAAAAAATCAGCCCATTTGTTTCTGCCTTGGACTGAATTGAACCCGGTCCCTTAGGATTATGACCGCCGAATGCCATCCACTCAGCTGCGAGGCCTTCATGTGTGTAATTACATAAGTGTATTTACCTAAGTGTAGTTACAGGATGAGAGCTATGCTCGTGGGGCCTGACAGCTGAGTGGCTGTCAGTCAACGGGGCCTGACAGCTGAGTGGACAGCACTTCGGATTCGTAGTTCTGAGGTTCCGGGTTCGATCCCCGGTGGAGGCGGAAACAAATGGGCAGAGTTTCTTTCACCCTGATGTACCTATTCACTTAGCAGTAAATAGGTACCTGGGAGTTAGACAGCTGTTATGGGCTGCTTCCTGGGGTGTGTAACAAATAGGAGACCTGGTCGAGGACAGGGCCGTGGGAATGCTAAGTCCCAAAATCATCTGAAGGTAACCTCAAGGTGATGTCCCGTCTTCCCAGTACTGTCATATAACACTTTAAAACTACTGACGGTTTTGGCCTCCACCACCTTCTCTCTTAACTTGTTCCAACCGTCTACCACTTTGTTTGCAAAAGAGAATTTTCTAATATTTTTTCTTTTTTCATTTTTCTAATATGTACATGGCCTGCTTTTCTCCTCAGACTAATTTAAATTATAATAGATGTACTTCAGTGTTGTACAGCTGTAGCCTAATGCTATCTTCATATTATTTATGAGTTTAATACTTTCCATACTAGTGGCTTTATTAAACATGTACTTTTTTGTAATAAATAAGAAATCACTTTATCATTATTATATGTAAATGAATACCAATAACTGATTATTTCATTAAAGACTTATTTCACGTAAAATAATCAACATGCAAAGTGTGGTATCGACACACTGCGGGAGATATCACTAGGTAAATGACTGTATTCAAAGATAAGACTCGTGTGTGAATGACAACTGGTGGAGAGTGAGCAGCTAGACACTAGTGTTCCCACGGGGATATCAAATGTACCGCACCAATTATGTCATCCTGGCCACTTATTCCCCATGGTGGCAGCACCACTCTCTCGCTCTTTCTCTCCTCTCTCTCTCTCAAAAGAGAAATGGACTTGCTCCAAGTATAATTGAGTCTTAGATATTTCCCCCTTCCCCTATTTGGCATATTAACTCTTTGTATAATAATCACATCAAATCATAGACTTTATTCATAAATGGTTGTACAAGTATATTTATATTTGGGAAAGTTTACATAAAAAAATACAGTACAGACACAAAACAGTATAGCACGTACTGTAGTCTTCATTAGGATCGGAAACCTTATTCTTAACAACTTACACAAATCATTGCAATACTGGCTGAACTAAACAGATGTATAACAATCCAATCAAACTTACTTTTTAGTCATAAAGTGAGTGACATATTGTGTGCTGTTAAATTTAACTTGAAAATACTGTACTGTAAACAAACTGTTGTATTGTAACAATATTTAAAGCAATGTACAGTACAGGCATATTAGTTCAAAGTTTACTTTTAAGAATTAGTGGTTTAAGATTTTGTACATTGGATCCCAGACTTAGCCAGAGTTTATTCAACATTACAGAAATTTGAATTATAAATACACTTGAATTATAAATATAATACATATTATATAAATATGTACTTGTCAATTTATGGTACTTTATGAATTTCTAACAATTATAGCACAGCACATTTGGGAAACCTTGTTCAAATTCCAACCTATGAACTTGATTAAGAAGAAAAATTAGGAACTTGGTCCTGTCATAAGTTGGGAACCCCTGTATCTGTTAATTATAAACTGAAGCTTATACTGTACATTATTTCATTAAATAAACACTGAAAATTCTTTGAAATTTTCCTATGCATTAGTAATACCAGGTTAATAACTTTGACAAATGACTTTTTTTTTTAAGATTTACTCTAAACACACTGTGATTAGTGGCCTTATTAAACTATAAATACCACATACAGCATTTATACTGTACTATGTAATATAAGCAATGTACATATGGTATTTATAAATAATAAATTATTATTAAGGTACAGTAATGGTGATGTCTTCTCACAGACATAATATAGTATAAAAACCCCACATTAATGTATTTGTTAATTTTATGTAAAGATATACACTAAGTCTTTCACATTCCCCTGAGTGCTTTGTTAAAAGGTCTGAGTATGTGATGGGAAGTATGTGGTATTGCATCTCAATGACTATTGCGGCTGTTACCCAAGATCCAACCCACTCTTAACACAAGCTCACAAATGCATAAGTGTGGGTTTATATTCTATATTATTATAACTTTGCCTATAATTTTGCAGTTTGGTATAGTTGAAAAATCTGAATCCATTGTGTGAAAAAATCTGAAATGTTTATTATGAAAGTATTGTACATTATTAAACTAGATATTATCAATCAGTCTAAAAGTAAAAGAAAATCATAACACATTTTCCTTATATCACACATTTTACACTAAATGACTGCATCCAGGAATTAATTTGTATTTGCTTCCAATATAAATACTCTTGTTGTCCCATAAATCACATGAACATAGAACTGGCATGTCAACATAAATTTAGTTTTTAAGTTAATATGTTAATGTCTCTTTGGGTTAATTGATAAATACTGTATGCATATGAATATTCCACCATTTCTTAAAGTTGGTTCTTCACAAGTAGTCTACTGTATACATAAATATATGTTTAGCAGTGCTTGTCTTTGTAATCTTTCTTCTATAGTAAAGACAACAAGCTTTATTTGCCTAAGTTTTTAATAATTTTTTGTGTTCAGTATAGTATTTAATTTTGTCCAAATGATAGGTATAAAATATTAGGCTAATTATCTCTATATTTTAGGGTAGAACCAGTGCAACTAACTTTCATGGTGGTTGGAGCCGGCATGGGTGGCCTAGGGCTGATGATACTCTTCGTAGGATGCCTCTCCACTGGGGACACTAGAAATAAGGTCTACAGAACGTGGCGAGGACGAGTTGGCGGCAGGATCTCGTGTGCAATTGTGAGTGCAAAGGAGCTCTGATGAGAATGATGATTTTTTGTTACTGCTAGGATAGTATAATGCCAGAATTGTAAATCTTTTATTGGAGAGTTTGTTTACAGTATTTTGGTTAAAACAAATAACACAATCCATTCATTATAAATGGAGATTTGATTATCTTTTGGTTTACTGTATTTCTTTGCTTACTGTTATGTACAGCATACTGTATAAGTGTGTATACAGTTAATAAGCCAAATCAAATAGGCAAGCATTGAAGTTGCTTCTGCTTCTCTTTTGGACATCAGTGCATAATTTTTGTCACTGTCACATCACACAAGATGAGGGAGGAGCCCAACAAACTAGGGCCTCTTCATTAGAGGCCTAGCCTTAACCTTAAACCTACCACATGGTCACTTTCCTATCTTCTAATGTGTGGGTTTGATATTTTGTCATTATTTCCTGCAGGACAAATATAAGGTCTTGTTTACTGTGCTATACTGTACTTTGCTTAATAAAGTAAGTTCCAATAAACTGGTAATATCTTTGATAAGTAATGGTAATGTCTTCTCACAGACATAATACATAGGATAAAAATCCACACTTATGTAATTTGTAAAATTTTATGTAAAGATTTACACCAAGTCCTTCACACACTCCTGGGTGTTTTAGGTCTGAGTGTGGGGTTAGGACAAAACATACATCTCAATGACTAATAAATGCTTTATTAGATGTTGAGGTGTAAGTTTTGTCCTGTCCACACACTCAAACCATGACAAAGCACTCAGGAAGTGCTTGAGAAACTTGGTGTAAATCTTCACATAAATTTTACAAATTACACAAGTGTGGGTTTTTATCCAATACATTTGATATCCAGTAATCAATAACAAATACTGTCAGTTAATTGAAAGATTTTAATTATTATACAATGAATCATAAGGCATGTGCTATGCACAAGACACGGCACACTGCTTAACATCTTTGTNATGGGTTTGATAACTCGTAAACTCCCTAATTTAGAGGTAAATTTAATATTTCCTGGCGAAAGAGATGGGCTAGCACGATATGGGTGTGTGCGGGCGGGCGAGGGAGAGTAGGGAAGGAGGGGAGGGGTATGGTGGAGTCTGGCAGAGGGGGTAAGGGTGAGTTGTGCGAGGGAGGGGAAGCTTGGGTATTAATTGAAGGGGCAAAGGGGGGGGAGCTCTAGGATGCGTTGTGAGGGTCAGGTTTGGGTAAGATGGGCTATGGAAGGGTAGATGAGGGAAGTAGGCAGAAGGGTGGAATGAGGGGAGAACTGAATACCTTCCCTTGGAACACCATTTTCCATGATGGTGGGTCGTGGAGATGGAGGGGGGGGAGGGGTTGAATTGCGGCCACCAATTGCCTGGGCGACAGTGTTCCATGGTGGTGGGGGGAGGGGAGAGGAGGGATCTGAGGGAGTCGAAGGCCCAGTGTTAGAAAGTTTATTATTTGTTTAAAAATTGCTCCAAGATGAGACGCCCCACTCCCACAGCTGGTGGCCCAAGATGAGACGCCCCGCTCCCACAGCTGGTGGCCCAAGATGAGACGCCCCACTCCCACAGCTGGTGGCCCAAGATAGACGCCCCTCCCACAGCTGGTGGCCCAAGATGAGACGCCCCGCTCCCACAGCTGGTGGCCCAAGATGAGACGCCCCACTCCCACAGCTGGTGGCCCAAGATGAGACGCCCCACTCCCCAGCTGGTGGCCCAAGATGAGACGTCCCACTCCCACAGCTGGTAGCCCAAGATGAGACGCCCCACTCCCACAGTTGGTGGCCCAAGATGAGACGCCCCGCTCCCACAGCTGGTGGCCAAGATGAGACGCCCCACTCCCACAGCTGGTGGCCCAAGATGAGACGCCCCACTCCCACAGCTGGTGGCCCAAGAGCCTCGATCTAGTCCATGGAAACCCAGCCCCACAATACACAATTCCTAGATGAAATACGGACCAGAAAAGAATAATCCCACCTATTAAAAAATAACTTAAAATTAATAAAAATACAATAATAATAAAAATAATGAACCCTTAAACATAACATCAAAAGCATGTCAGCATGGGAGTGTGTACATGTGAATGCTACACAGAATTGAACAATAGGCGACCATATATGCTGAAATACATGTGGAGCTCACACATTCGCAGCTCCCTGACGAAAGAGGTTATGTTAAGAGGTTAGAGGACGGCGAAATCTTAGCTGCCAAAACGCGCACACGCACGCACTGGTGGTACGCGAACAAGGGGACACAGCGTAAAAAGCCAGCCCCACAGTTCATAGTTCCCAGATGAAATATTGATCAGATTATATATATATATATATATATATATATATATATATATATATATATATATATATATATATATATATAATATATAATATTATATATATATATATTATATATATATATATCTAATTTAGTTCTTGGTTAAGCATTGTAAGTTTTTCATTACCCCCCCCCCCCCCCCCCCCGCAAAAAAGTACATGTGGAAACCGAGTACCCAAGGAGCCACAGGACGTTAGAAGAACTTTTTCAGTGTCAGAGTAGTTAACAGATGGAATGTGGTGGAGGCTGACTCCATACCCAGTTTCAAATGTAGATATGATAGAGCCCAATAGGCTTAGGAATCTGTCCAATCTGATAGTTGAGAGGCGGGACCAAGAGCCGAAGCTCTTTAAAGGGTTATATTGTATTTCCCATTTTCAAACTTTAATCTTAATCTAAAAAAGAGAACAAGAGGGTCTGGACGTCGACTTGAGATTTTTCGGTACCTTGGTGTACCTACGGCCCCTGAAGGTAGTCTGTATCGTACTGTGTGAGGGAAAAGTGCGTGTACCGCGGGAGTGGTGTACCGCGGGTTTAGTTTACCGGGGAGAGGTGTAGCACGGGAGTGGTGTACCGCGGGTTTAGTTTACCGCGGGAGTGGTACCGCGGGTTTAGTTTACCGCGGGAGAGGTGTATCACGGGAGTGGTGTAGCGCGGGTTTAGTTTACCACGGGAGAGGTGTACCATTATGACGTGACACTGGTGGCTTTTAGCGGAGGAGGAAGTGTCATTTGTTTACCGACTATGTATCCGGTGGTTGTGCGCGCGTAGGTAGGCTGCCTGCATGCTTGCTTTTGTCCTGCCTGCTTGCTTGCTTTGTCTTGCCTGCCAGAGTTATTCTGCTTGCTTGCTTTTTCGTGGCTGACTGCCCAACTATTTCCATTGCGGGGGGGGGGGGCCAATGACGGTGGACGCGAAAGGGATAAAATAGGTGTATAGGTTAAGGAAACTTGTGGAAACGAGACATTAGTGAGAGTTATGGAAGCAGACGGGTACTGTCGCTACTGTTGGGGGGGGGGGGGTGTGAGGGACTAGGCTGGCTGGCTCCTCCCGGAGTGGTGGGTGGTGGTGGATGTTGGTTGGTTGATGTTCTGGAGTATAATACTGTCAGTATCTCTCCCCCTCCCCCCTCATCCTTCTGCACCCCCCCCTCCCCCATTTCTTCCTCCCTCCCTTCTCCACCCCCTCCCCTTCACCCTTCCCCCCCCCACCCTTCTCCCTCTCCCCTCTCCCTTCTTCCTTCCCCCCTCTCCCTTCTTCCCTTCCTTTCCCTCTCTGTCTTTACTCCCATCTTCCTTCCATCCCTCTCCCTCTCTCTCCCCCCCCCAAGGGACATTTACACATCCCCCCCCTTCCCTAATTTCCGGCTCTCCGTGGCCTGTTGCCCCCCCCCCTCCCCCAGTGGCTTGATCACCCCCCACCCCCACAGTGGGGGGGGTGAAGGCCACCTCAATAAGATGATTAGTGTAATGCTCTCTGAAGTGAGAGTCCTGTATGGATGGTTGGTGTTGAGTCAGACTGTGGGTGGTGTTAGACTCTGTGGGGGTGGGTGGTGGTGTTAGGCTCTGTGGGGGTGTGGGTGGGTGGTGTTAGGCTCTGTGGGGGTGGTGGGTGGGTGGTGTTAGGCTCTGTGTGGTGTGGGTGGGTGGTGTTAGGCTCTGTAGAGGTGTGGGTGGGTGGTGTTAGGCTCTGTGGAGGTGTGGGTGGTGGTGTTAGGCTCTGTGGGGTGTGGGTGGGTGGTGTTTAGGCTCTGTGGGGTGTGGGTAGGTGGTGTTAGGCTCTGTGGGGGTGTGGGTGGTGGTGTTAGGCTCTGTGGGGGTGTGGGTGGGTGGTTTTAGGCTGTGTGGGTGGGGTGGTGTTAGGCTCTGTGGAGGTTTGGGTGTGGTGTTAGGCTCTGTGGGGGTGTGGTGGTGGTTTTGGCTCTGTGGAGGTGTGGTTGGTGGTGTTAGGCTCTGTGGGGGTGTGGGGGGTGGTGTTAGGCTCTGTGGAGGTGTGGGTGGGTGGTGTTAGGCTCTGTGGGGGTGTGAGTGGTGGTGTTAGGCCTGTGGGGTGTGGGTGGGTGGTGTTAGGCTCTGTGGGGGTGTGGGTGGGTGTGTTAGGCTCTGTGGAGTGTGGGTGGTGGTGTTAGGCTCTGTGGGGTGTGTGGGTGGTGTTAGGCTCTGTGGAGGTGTGGGTGGGTTGTGTTGGCTCTGTGGGGGTGTGGGTGGTGGTGTTAGGCTCTGTGGAGTGTGGGGTGGTGTGTTAGGCTCTGTGGGGTGTGGGTGGTGGTGTTAGCTCTGTGGAGGTGTGGGTGGTTGGTGTTAGGCTCTGTGGGGGTGGTGGGTGGGTGGTGTTAGGCTCTGTGGGGGTGTGGTGGGGTGGTGTTAGGCTCTGTGGAGGTGTGGGTGGTGGTGTTAGGCTCTGTGGGGGTGTGGGTGGTGGTGTTAGGCTCTGTGGAGGTGTGGGTGGTGGTGTTAGGCTCTGTGGGGGTGTGGGTGGTGGTGTTAGGCTCTGTGGAGGTGTGGGTGGGTGGTGTTAGGCTCTGTGGGGGTGTGGGTGGTGGTGTTAGGCTCTGTGGAGGTGTGGGTGGGTGGTGTTAGGCTCTGTGGGGGTGTGGGTGGTGGTGTTAGGCTCTGTGGGGGTGTGGGTGGGTGGTGTTAGGCTCTGTGGAGGTGTGGGTGGTGGTGTTAGGCTCTTGCTAGAGTTGAGCTCTTAGTAGTCACCTGAAGGACCCATTTTTGTCAGTCCTCTGGTAGGTTCGTGCAGCCTTCCATCGTATTATCTGCCTAATTTTGCGTCATAACAATTTTTTTTTTTTGAGATATATACAAGAGTTGTTACATTCTTGTACAGCCACTAGTACGCGTAGCGTTTCGGGCAGGTCCCTGGAATACGATCCCCGCCGCGAAGAATCGTTTTTTCATCCAAGTACACATTTACTGTTGCGTTAAACAGAGGCTACAGTTAAGGAATTGCGCCCAGTAAATCCTCCCCGGCCAGGATACGAACCCATGACATAGCGCTCGCGGAACGCCAGGCGAGTGTCTTACCACTACACCACGGAGACTCAACATTGGAGTCAGAGACATTGAGTGGAGGAAATCTATCCCCCCGTGGTAGGTCGTTCACATGGGTCAGAAATGGGACCGGCGCCAGTACTGACCCATGTAGGACACCATGGTAACAACTCGCTACTCTGAGGTCTTTAGGTAGATGTAGATATTTTATTCAGGTAAAGGTGTGCCACGTTGAAGATGAGTTACAAACATAATGTTGGATTTAAAGATAAAGCTAGTGCATACAATACCTGAAGCCACTAGTACGCACAGCGTTTTGGGCAATCTCTTTCCTCTGTATCTGTCATCTGTTGTTGCAGTTCTCGTTTATACACTGAACTACCTTGCATCTTTATCCATTTTATTCACTTGTCTCTTGCGTGGTACTAAGCCAAAGGCTTTCTGGCAGTCCAAAAATATACAAGCCGCCCACCTTTCTCAATTTTCTCTCATCTCAGTCGGCCGTTCTTTTTAACTTTCAAGCTTGTGAAGTAGGATTTACAATCTCCGAAACCATGATTGTATTATATTTTCTCCAGCTTCTTTTACCCTCTTCCTTGTGATCTTGTCCATCACCTTGCATGAGGCGCAAGCAAAAGACACTCGCCTGAAGTTGAAGGCTTCCTGTCTGTTTCTCCTTTGGGTGATAGGCTTAGTGTTGGGCCGAACAGTACTGGGGTACACTGCATGGCTTGGTGGCCGCTGGCACGTGTGAGAAGCGCCACTCTCTCCACATGGATCACCACCTGTAGTGGAGGTAACCTCCTGCATGGTAGTCTTGTGTTGTATTACTCCAACTCTGCCCGGGACGAGAGTGCAACTGAGCTTTATCAAAGCTTTGCAATATCCTTCCCATACCCAACTTTGCAGTTGCCTACCCTCCCCCCTCCACAACAACAAAATCCTCACTACAGTTACTGCAGCTTCAAAAAGATACAAGCCATACGGCATCTTGCTTTCATGTTCTGCCTTCTGCAGCGTAGGTAGGGGGGGGGGAGGCTTAATGGCAGCATTGATATTTACCCATTAATTATGCGTCAATATGAGCGGCGTGGCGAGGCTTGGGCGGCCACGGGTGGAGGGTCACCCGCCGGGTACACAGGCCAACAAGCCTCGCGCGCCGCCACTCATTATTCCCACAAGTTTTTAGGAAAAGGTGGCTCGGTTAACGCGTCATGAGGTCCATTGTTCTCCAGGATGGTTCTCTTTTTGCGTGTTTTCTTGCCCCTCTTAACACTTTCTCTCCCCTCCTCTCTCTCCCCACCTTCCCCCTTGTCCAACCACTTCTGGTGGACGGTAGAGCGACGGTCTCACGTCATGCAGGTCGGCGTTCAATCCCCGACCACTTGGACGGTCGGGAATGGTTCCCCAAGTGGTTGGGCACCATTCCTTTCCCCCGTCCCATCCCAAATAGTTATCCTGGTCCCTTCAAAAGTCCTATATAGTCATAATGACTTGGCGCTTTCTGCTGATATATCCCTTCCCCCCCCCCCCATCACTCCCCCAAGACAGTAGTTACCAGCACCAGGGGCCTCGTGGGGGAATGAAAACATCAGAGATTTATGGTCATTCCCCTCGGGGGAGTATGCAAATGAAGAGACTAAGACTGAACTATGGTAGGGGTGGTGGCAAGGGAGGCAGGGCCGGCGCCCCGTGCTGGCAAGGGGGGCAGGGCCGACGCCCCGTGCTGGCAAGGGAGGCAGGGCCGGCGCCCCGTGCTGGCAAGGGAGGCAGGGCCGACGCCCCGTGCTGGCAAGGGAGGCAGGGCCGGCGCCCCGTGCTGGCAAGGGAGGCAGGGCCGGCGCCCCGTGCTGGCAAGGGAGGCAGGGCCGGCGCCCCGTGCTGGCAAGGGGGGCAGGGCCGACGCCCCGTGCTGGCAAGGGAGGCAGGGCCGGCGCCCCGTGCTGGCAAGGGGGGCAGGGCCGGCGCCCCGTGCTGGCAAGGGAGGCAGGGTCGGCGTCCCGTGCTGGCAAGGGAGGCAGGGCCGGCGCCCCGTGCTGGCAAGGGGGGCAGGGCCGGCGCCCCGTGCTGGCAAGGGAGGCAGGGCCGGCGCCCCGTGCTGGCAAGGGAGGCCTTGTTAGCGGGTGGGAAGGCCACCTCTGGAGCGTGGACTGTCTTGAAGGGTTTGGTGTTGTATTATACGTCGGCCCAAGTGCTTCCGTATTTTGTTTATTAAAATATTGATGGACTTGCGATTTCATGCAGCTACGCAAGACTATATGAAGGATTACATAGTGTGATTACATAATGCCCCCCATCACGCAGGATGGTTAGTCATGCGTCGGATGCAGTATGAGGATCTAGAATACGAGAGTGAAGGAAGTAATTGCAAAGCTCCAGGTGCCTGATACGGGCGGGTCTACACCTGGACACTTAGTAATGTAGTGTGTGAGAGCGTGACAAGAGTAATTCTGGCTCATAAGAATGTACACACCTGGAGTGCTGAGGATTGGGAGCTCCGTCACCTGTAGCCACCTGCCACAGGTAACGGTGACCCAACCTGGTCCTGGTAACCACTGTGTCGCTAGGTCTGGTGGACGTCTTCATCTGCCCTATATACATACTGTTGGTTTCATACCTAACCCAATTTTACACCGGCTGTGAGGTTTTGGTGTGTGTGTGATATTTAAAGTTTGATGTAAGCCAAGTTCAACCTGTCCACCTGTTTATATATCCATGTGTATACGCATTCTGCTATCACTTCAATTTTACACTTGTAATGAAAATGACACAAACTTGTGAAATGTGACGTGTGCATGGAGCGAGACCGGGACGAGGATAGACTGCTTGAAATGAGTGATTGGGACCACGGGATCGAGGATTGACTAAGGAGGGAGGACCCCGAATGGAAACTGAATGCGGAGATGAACGAAAAGAATTATCGGGAAGGTTTAGCAGCTTGGCCCCAGCCAAGACAGCCAATTACCCGAACCTAACCAAACCCAAGACCCACAGATGGAAAACCTAACCCCGTCAATTTAGCGAGCCGCTGGGGAGGTAGAGAGGCGGAGGCCAGGGTTGAGGACCCTTGTTATCTTGAGATCTATCACAAGATCAATTATCTATTTCTAGATGTGTTGTCTATTATCTATTATTAGATGTGTTTATAATTATTATTATTATTAGATGTGTTTATCTATTATTAGATGTGTTTGTGTATCTATTACCTAGATGTGTTTACAGTTATCTATTGTAAACACATCTACAGGAGAACCCGCACGCACGCACGCACGCACTTGAGCCCCAAAAGTGCCTCATTAGTTGCATTAGTTCTTCTTTAATGCATGTGTATTGAGCGACACGCACTGCGGCCAAAGGTCACGTCCAGCCCCACACTACTTCCCCGTGTTAAGATTTTACGCCGTGTTGTTAAGTGCCTGTCGGGCCCACCACCTTGTTAAGTGTCTGTCGGGCCCACCACCATGTTAAGTGTCTGTCGGGCCCACCACCTTGTTAAGTGTCTGTCGGGCCCACCACCTTGTTAAGTGTCTGTCGGGCCCACCACCTTGTTAAGTGTCTGTCGGGCCCACCACCTTGTTAAGTGTCTGTCGGGCCCACCACCATGTTAAGTGTGTGTCGGGCCCACCACCTTGTTAAGTGTCTGTCGGGCCCACCACCTTGTTAAGTGTCTGTCGGGCCCACCACCATGTTAAGTGTCTGTCGGGCCCACCACCTTGTTAAGTGTCTGTCGGGCCCACCACCTTGTTAAGTGTCTGTCGGGCCCACCACCATGTTAAGTGTCTGTCGGGCCCACCACCATGTTAAGTGTCTGTCGGGCCCACCACCTTGTTAAGTGTCTGTCGGGCCCACCACCTTGTTAAGTGTCTGTCGGGCCACCACCTTGTTAAGTGTCTGTCGGGCCCACCACCTTGTTAAGTAAGTGCCTGTCGGGCCCACCACCATGTTAAGTGTCTGTCGGGCCCACCACCATGTTAAGTGTCTGTCGGGCCCACCACCATGTTAAGTGTGTGTCGGGCCCACCACCTTGTTAAGTGTCTGTCGGGCCCACCACCATGTTAAGTGTCTGTCGGGCCCACCACCTTGTTAAGTGTCTGTCGGGCCCACCACCTTGTTAAGTGCCTGTCGGGCCCACCACCTTGTTAAGTGTCTGTCGGGCCACCACCTTGTTAAGTGTCTGTCGGGCCCACCACCTTGTTAAGTGTCTGTCGGGCCCACCACCTTGTTAAGTGTCTGTCGGGCCACCACCTTGTTAAGTGTCTGTCGGGCCACCACCTTGTTAAGTGTCTGTCGGGCCACCACCTTGTTAAGTGTCTGTCGGGCCCACCACCATGTTAAGTGTCTGTCGGGCCCACCACCTTGTTAAGTGTCTGTCGGGCCCACCACCATGTTAAGTGTCTGTCGGGCCCACCACCTTGTTAAGTGTCTGTCGGGCCCACCACCATGTTAAGTGTCTGTCGGGCCCACCACCTTGTTAAGTGCCTGTCGGGCCACCACCTTGTTAAGTGTCTGTCGGGCCCACCACCTTGTTAAGTGTCTGTCGGGCCCACCACCTTGTTAAGTGTCTGTCGGGCCACCACCTTGTTAAGTAAGTGCCTGTCGGGCCCACCACCTTGTTAAGTGCCTGTCGGGCCACCACCTTGTTAAGTAAGTGCCTGTCGGGCCCACCACCTTGTTAAGTAAGTGCCTGTCGGGCCCACCACCTTGTTAAGTAAGTGCCTGTCGGGCCCACCACCTTGTTAAGTAAGTGCCTGTCGGGCCCACCACCTTGTTAAGTAAGTGCCTGTCGGGCCCACCACCTTGTTAAGTAAGTGCCTGTCGGGCCCACCACCTTGTTAAGTAATGCCTGTCGGGCCCACCACCTTGTTAAGTAAGTGCCTGTCGGGCCCACCACCTTGTTAAGTAAGTGCCTGTCGGGCCACCACCTTGTTAAGTGCCTGTCGGGCCACCACCTTGTTAAGTGTCTGTCGGGCCACCACCTTGTTAAGTGTCTGTCGGGCCCACCACCTTGTTAAGTAAGTGCCTGTCGGGCCCACCACCTTGTTAAGTGCCTGTCGGGCCCACCACCTTGTTAAGTAAGTGCCTGTCGGGCCACCACCATGTTAAGTGTCTGTCGGGCCACCACCTTGTTAAGTGCCTGTCGGGCCCACCACCTTGTAAGTGTCTGTCGGGCCACCACCTTGTTAAGTGCCTGTCGGGCCACCACCTTGTTAAGTGCCTGTCGGGCCACCACCTTGTTAAGTGTCTGTCGGGCCACCACCTTGTTAAGTGTCTGTCGGGCCCACCACCTTGTTAAGTAAGTGCCTGTCGGGCCCACCACCATGTTTGGTGCTGGTGGTCGTGTGTTGCTGGCGTTATTAACAACTGTTGTGGCTAATAACGCTGGTACTTGGGGGGGGGGGGGTTACTGCGGCACCCTACACGTCACTCACGTGGTGGGTGACACCGTCCACCCACCTGTCAACCACACGCCACCTGTCAACCCCACGCCACCTGTCAACCCCACGCCACCTGTCAACCCCACGCCACCTGTCAACCCCACGCCACCTGTCAACCCCACACCACCTGTCAACCCCACGCCACCTGTCAACCCCACGCCACCTGTCAACCCCACACCACCTGTCAACCCCACGCCACCTGTCAACCCCACGCCACCTGTCAACCCCACGCCACCTGTCAACCCCACGCCACCTGTCAACCCCACGCCACCTGTCAACCCCACGCCACCTGTCAACCCCACACCACCTGTCAACCCCACGCCAACTGTCAACCACACGCCAACTGTCAACCACACGCCACCTGTCAACCCTACACCACTTGTCAACCCCACGCCACCTGTCAACCCTACACCACTTGTCAACCCCACGCCACCTGTCAACCCCACACCAACCTTGACACAGGCGCCAGTAGTGAAGACTGTGGGAACTTTTTTGTTATCTGGCCACACTAGAAAGTTAGAGAATTTCTTGAGAAATCGTTCGAGGTACAAAAATCAACTTATTTATACCATGAGATTTGTTTTTTTCTAAATTCCTAAAAAAAATCGAAGGGTACTTGATCAACCGGCTGTGATTAGTAGGTCTGATTGCACACAGCGACGTCTAACAACCTAGTTGAACCAGGAGGTCGGTGTACAATGGATGGACTTGGATGCTGGGAACTACTTCAAAGTAACGAGCCCCCTCTATGATATCGATGAGGCTCTGATATCACCACCCGATGGCGTGCGGGTTCCACCTGGAGAGAGGTCCACAGCGGGCAGCCTCCACCTTCACAGACATCATCCCTCCTCC
>WNGS01001312.1:46245935-46267598 GCA_020271785.1 Procambarus virginalis
TGCATCCCAGCTAGCCGGTCATTTCGGACCTTTTTTTGATTTTTATTACCTTATTTCCTATAGAAACAGAAAATAGTCAATGAATTATAATCAAATAATAAAAAACTGACCAAAAGATAGAAACAAGCATGGTGCCTCGGGACATGGACGGCTACACCGCTCAGCGGTCAGTTAAATCAGCAATAATTGTCAAAAGAAGGCGGCAACAGCGGAGCTGGCACGGAAAAATCGCCACCTCGGCGAAATCGTCATTTTTCTCCAAAACTCACAAATCAAACCAGCCATAGAATCGTTTTCAAAATGCTACCATTAAATTCCGCATCACTGGAACGTTCTTTCTATAAAGTCTTTCTTTGCGAATTTTAAATATTAAGGCTTTAACACATAGTATTTACCGAGATACAACCAATTCGAATATCAATCATAGTCATCATGTTTTCTCAACATATTATTAACAAAATGAGTTGATGAACAAGTAATAATAATTATAATCAGCCTAATAGTAAATGGATATTTAAAATTATGAATTTCTTTCTTCGTCATTTATGTAGACACTTTTTTTATATCTGCAAGCCTATAGCAGCCTACAATCACTGTGTGTAGAAAATTTCTCTGTCTACAATGTCATAGGATGTTGGATATCCACTAGAGTGAGGCCCTGCCTGAACCAGGATGTTGGATATCCACTGGAAGATCTGCCTGAATCAGGATGTTCAATATCCACTGAAGAAAGTCCTGACCAGAATCAGGATGTTGGATTATCCACTGGAGAGAATTCTGGTTGGATCAGGATATTTCATATCCACTGGTGAGAGTCCTGCCTGCAATCAAGATGTTGGACGTCCACTGGAGAAGTCCTGCCTGAAATCAGGGATGTGCATGTCCACTGGAGGAGTCTGCCTGAAACAGGATGTTGGATATCCACTGGAGAGAGTCCTGGTTGAATCAGGATATTCGATATCCACTGGAGAGAGTCCTGCCTGAATCATGATGTTGGATATCCACTTGAGAGAGTCCTGCTGTATAAGTTGTTGGATAACCACTGGAGAAAGTCCTGCCTGAATCATGATGCTAGATGTCCACTATGAGCAATTGCCTTCATTAATTTAATTTTATTAGATATCTCAGGTGATGGCATCCTACATTATAACAGGATGTAGAATACCCCGAAGGAATCCGGCGGCTGTAACGAGTAAATAGGAGTCCCACTGAGGAACAACATACCAGAATTATATCAAAAGGAAAGAAGATATCCATTAGAGCGATGCCTTCTACAATATTCAGAGTGCAGGATATCAACAGCTCTCAGATATGCTTGTCAATGTACGTCAGGATCAAGGATATCCAAAGAATGCTCATAAACAGGGAATAATATGAGTGAAGAACTGTTGTTTAAATAAATATATATATATATAATTTATATTATATAAATATAATAATTTATATATATATATTATTAATAAATATTTATTAGCGATTCAGTAAGATGCATCACACAGCTAGCCGGTCATTTTTCGGCAAAAAACCTTTTGTTTTCTTTTGATTTTTAATTACCTTATTTCCTATAGAAACAGAAAATAGTCAATGATTAAATCAAATAATAAAAAACTGACCAAAAGATAGAAACAAGCATGGTGCCTCGGGACATGACGGCTACACAGCTCAGCGGTCAGTTAAATCACTAAATAATTGTCAAAATGAAGGCGCAAAGCGGAGCTGCCAGGAAAAATCGCCACCTCGGCGAAATCGTCATTTTTCTCAAAACTCAAAATCAAACAGCCATAGAATCGTTTTCAAAATGCTCCATTAGAATTACCGCATCACTGGACGTTTCTTTCTATAAAGTCTTTCTTTGCTAATTTTAAATATTAAGGCTTTAACACATGATTTACTGAGATACAGCCAAATCGAAATATCAAACTTATCATCATGTTTTCTCAACATATTTTAACAAAAATGAGTTGATGAGCCAGGGAAGTTGATTCAGGTTGATCACTAGATTCAACTGGCCAGATTCAACTGGCTAGGGATGAGCCAGTTGATTCAGTCAGGGAAACCTGTCACAGGCAGGTTACAGCCACTGCACGAGTAGTCACATTCCTAGTTACAGCAGCCAGCGCCGCGTTCGCCCTTGGGGTTGGGGTTCCGCGCCGCTGCCCTCGCGGGATTGGGGGTGCTCCGCCGGAACCCCCAAACGTGATAAGCCTGCAGATAGCTAAGAATATTACCCAGAATTGTAATTAGTGTAATTAAATTAATGCAACTTTCATTTACTACCTATAGATGTAGTACTGGACTTATACGTCAGGCTGCGAGCAGCCGCGTCCAACAGCCTGGTTGATCAGTCCCAGCAACCAGGAGGCCTGGTCGATGACCGGGCCGCGGGGACGATAAGCCCCGGAAGCACCTCAAGGTATCCTCAAGGTAAGGTAGTTATGTAATTATAATGGATTTAATACTTTATCATTATAAGGATTATTCATTTTACTTATTATTTAATACTTTATTGTTATGCACTAGGCAATAATTATTTATCATTCATCCTAGTTAGCTATTTGATTCATTAAAAATAATTCTTATCTTATACTATTTGTTATTATTATTATTTATTATATAATACTAATAATTCAATTTATTATTTATTAATTATTATTTATTAATTATTAATTTATTATATTTATTATTTACCATTATAAAATAAACAAGTCCCCAATCTGCGCACGTTTTCTTCCAACCTCAGAAAATTTTAATTTTTTTCATAGCGCATGAGCTATGGAAAAATTATCTTCGTTAAACACCATATTATTTTCTGAGCCATATATGACCTGATCTACATCTGACTGGAGGTTGCCGTGTCCCTCTAGGTTGCCTACTCTCATGAAGATCCTGGTGTCTATCTGCAAAGGATGATACAGCTGCTAAAGGTTGTGTTCTTGTCTCAGTCATACTGAGAATGAGAAAAAGTACTGGAGCAAGCACAGTACCCTGGGGGACTGAGCTCTTCACGGTTGATGGGCTGGAGTTTTTATATTACTGGACTGCAAGTGATACAGCTATGTGTTGTATGCTAGGAATACTGAGAACCATACGGTCTCCTTGACTGATGCATTAACATTAGGTTCTGTTGGTCAGGAAATTGTAGATCCATCTGCCTATTTTTTCCGTAATTCCTTTTGAACGCATTTTATGTGCAATAACTGGTAAATGAATGTGGTAAATAAATTGTGGTACAAAATGCTTGCTTCTTTATTGATGCAGAGGAGCGTTAGAGTCTTTAAATAGCAGACGCCCAGTATATCAGAATATTGTGATAGAGTGTAGAGAAGAATGTAAGAAATTAGAAAAACTGGGTAAGATTCAGACCTATGTGGGAATGGTGTAGGTTATGCAAGGAAAAGAGCCACTGAAAAACCTCTGTTGATGTTATATGTCAGTAACCTTGAAATAAATAAAACAAGAATCAAGATGATCCAAGAGGGTGAAGAAATTGAAACGAGAACGGAATGGTGGACAGTAGTAACACAGCTTAAGACATTATTCAATAATAAATACAAATTGTCCTTAACCTATGGTAAGGAAAGTCTACTTGGAAGGATTCAATTTACATGAGATTAAGATTAGGATACCAAATATATCTGGCAATACGCGGTGTTGATGTCAGTGAAAAGATAAGGAGTGTAAATTATGTAGTATGCCGCACGCCCACACCTTAGAACTTATGTATTAGAGTGTCAACTTATTGAAAACTATAGAAATAAGGAATTAAATAGTGTACCACATCAAATTGCTTGGATGTGTAATATTGGTATGATAGACAGTATACTTATAGGAGCTACAAGAAGTTTGCCCCAAGAGTGTGCCAATTATATACTGTACTTACTATATTAACCTGCAATGTAAATGGGGACTCTTGTAATATACTGTACTTACTATATTAACCTGCAATGTTAAATGGGATTCTTGAATTGCTGTACTGACTATATTAACCTGCAATGTTAATGGGATTCTTGTAATGTTAATTGTGTATTTGACTCACTGAATTTGTCGCCCCTTGAGGGACTTGAAGTAGAGGGGGGTAGAAATAGCCTAAGCTACTCTATCCATTTGAGATGTATTTCTTGCTTAATCTCAATAAAATCAACTTGAACTTGAACTTGAATGTGCAATAACACCATGGTCCACATTTATCAAAAGCTTTTGCGAAATCTGTGTAAATTACATCAGCGTTTTGTTGTCTCCATAGCATCTAATGCCATATCAAAGTGGTCCAGCAACTGCGACCAGGCAAGAGCGCCCTGTTCTGAACCATGTTGTCCGGGGGTTATGGGGATGCTGTGATTCCATGTATTTTGTGATTCTTACTCTTAGCACTCTCAAAATTTTTATGATGTGCGATGTTAGTGGCTATCGATATCTGTGGATAGAGGCATCAATATGGCGTAAGGTATTGGGATTTGCCTCAAGACGAAGCATAATTAAAGATCCCGAATATCTGGGGAAAAATTACATAAAAAATTGTCCACGTGATACATATATAATCACGATTTAAACATTTCATTTGTATTAATTGAATATATATTATTAGGAAGTTTTGTTTATCTGGGTAAGTTGTCAGTGCATATGAACTAATAGCTAGTGCGGCTTGCATATGGGTACATCCGGTCTCTTACCCTCGACCGTGGCGGTAACTTTATGGTCAGGAAGCCACAAATATTTACAGTGGGGCTCGGTCAGTCAATATGATTCCTTTGACATCACTCAACTTATGTATTCTGCTCTCGTATTGACAATTTGATTGATATCAAGAACATTTTTAATATCTTCTGACATAGATGGTTCAGCACCAACACTATAGTTGATTGAGTTGCACAATGTTCTATGACTCACAGGATGAGTATGAGGTGCACAAAAAACTACAGGTAACAGGATAAGGGGGGGGGGGTAGAAATAGCCTAAGCTACTCTATCCCTTTGAGATGTATTTATTGCTTATCTCAATAAACATACTTGAACTTGAACAGGATAAGTATGGATTACACAATAATTTACAAGTCGCAGGATGGGTATGGGGTGCACAAACAACTGGTAACAGGATGAGTATGGGTTGCACAATAAATTACAGGTCACAGGATGAGTATGGGGTGCACAAACTACTGGTAACAGGATGAGTATGGGTTCACGTAATGCGACTGTTCACCTACCAGTAAATAGGTACTCATTGACCTCATTATTTGACTAACAGTTCACCTTTTATGTATGCCTTAAGGGACTCCTAATATACTATGCCAGTGCTAGGGACACAGCCACCAGAATCAAAATGAACAATCAATACAAATGGGGAGGGAAGAAAACATTTAGATGTTTTATTTTATATCACAGAAAATAATTGTGTGAATTATACCACCAGGCGAATGAACTGCAACTAATTCACATATCACAAATTACTTTGATATATTTTTTACTAATCCCAAGTGAACAGGAAGAGGGAAATGTGGAGGCTGTACATATTTTAATTCCTGTAAACTTTGTAATATTCCCACTGCACATTTTGTATAGATAATGAATACAGTCATTTTATTATCAATGATTTTTTTTCAGTTTAGTTCATTTATTAAATATCCAATACCAATGCTATGGGTAGTAGCAGCAAAAGGTTACAGAGGCACATAGTACAAATGTAACAAATTTTGTTACTGGGTACAAAAAGACTGCCGACTCCTTATCTACAATTGTGAGACATTGATTAAGTTGGCAGCCTTCAGGTACCTTCAAGATATCTTTGCTAGGCTGTCTGAGGTAAAGGTCAAAACAAAGTTTGAGGGGAATAACAGCCACTTTCTATACTTTAGAGGCATAATTAGTCAAAAAATAACAATACCCAGGATCAAAAACTTATTACTGTGTAATGGGCTCTGGAACTGAACCCCAAAATTTGTTTAGCTAAGCAAGTTACAGTCTTGATAAGCTAGTTAAACTGTTAAATGCATATATATCAACAATGAGTTCAAGAACTGGACTACAACAGTCTGTAAGTTAAACAATTTACATTTGTAGTGAGCTAGTTACACACAATTTGATTTCTTTATGCACCCCACAGCCATCTAGTGGGCAGTAGTGGAAAGGCCACACTCAGCATGTAAAGATTTTATTTATGTAGTTTTATTTGTATTATTAACAACCCTAGGTGAACAGTGTGCCATTACCCTATTTTTTTTTTTTTTGAGATATATACAAGAGTTGTAACATTCTTGTACAGCCACTAGTACGCGTAGCGTTTCGGGCAGGTCCCTGGAATACGATCCCCTGCCGCGATGAATCGTTTTTTCATCCAAGTACACATTTTACTGTTGTGTTAAACAGAGGCTACAGTTAAGGAATTGCGCCCAGTAAATCCTCCCTGGCCAGGATACGAACCCATGACATAGCGCTCGCGGAACGCCAGGCGAGTGTCTTACCACTACACCACGGAGACTGCTATCCCTATTCTAAAAGAGGGATAACATAGTAGCAGCTAGCTGTAAGTTCATCCAATATTATCATCTCACAGGATGGTTAGCCATACATGAAAAATGAAAAGACCTTTTGTGCACTCTATAATCCTGTTGCACTACCTAATACAGGATGAGAATAAGGTGAACAATAAAAAAAAAGAAATCAAAGAAAAACATGATGTACCAGAAATCTTAGCAGACTCCCAAGTTTGCTTACCTATAGTCACCTAGTTGTGCTTGCAGGGGTTGAGCTCTGCTCTTTCGGCCCACCTCCCAACTGTCAATCAGTCAACTGTTACTAACTGATTCCTCCCACTCCCAGGTGGGGGAAGCAGCCCATAACAGCTGTCAAACTCCCAGGTAAATATTAACTGTTAGGTAACAGTAGCATCAGGGTGAAAGAAACTCTGCCCATTTTGTTTCTGCCATCACTGGGGATCGAACCTGGACCCTATGATTACAAGTCCAGAGTGCTGTCCACTCAGCTATCAGACTCCTAGCACATACTTGTGATTGTAAATTTTCTCCCACCACCCACTGATTGAGGGGTGGATGCATAGTAAGCAAATCAAAGTTATAAGTAATGAGCTAATCGCAAATATAAATTGCTTAGCTTAGAGATTGCAGTCCAGTTCTTAGATTATGTCACAAACCTTTAGGCCACTTACCTACTAGACATGAATCACATCCATATTAAACTAATTATGTTAAACTCATTCGTGTTAGGATCTCTTTGGACTATGTTTATAACTTATAAATACTATTAATGTATATATTAGCAAACCATGCAACTGACTATGAAGACTGTAACTTGCTTAGCTAAACTAACTTTGGGGGTTCAGTTCCCAAGCCCATTATGTGCCTCTTTTTGTTTCACTACTAATCACAGGATGCACATAAACAAAATAAATGAACTAAATAAAGAAATGGGATGCCAAGTCTAGCGTACAAGCCTGCACTAGCACACCGAGTAGAGTACGAGAACATGCCAACAGTGTCCAGGCACCAGTTGGCTCTGGGATACATCACTCCACAATATCAGCTCTTAGATTTGTTCATTTCCTTCAGTGTCACCTGCTACCTGTTTTAGTCCAATTTTGTTATACAATGAGTATTTCATAGTAATATTATGTTTTGCACATTCTACATTCAGCACTAACCAGAGACATTTTCAGCAATGTGTGTTGCAGCAGCACCTCACTAACTGCACAGTACTATGAAGAATGACAGAGCAGGATTGTATACAAGATTCAGATGTAAAGATAGGGGACTTAGGAGGCTGTCCGTGAGTCAGGGACCCATTATTACCTACAGTATATCCCTTTTTTTCTGCTCTCTTCTGCCCAAGTAAACTTCATTTATTTAAAAATGATTTACCCTAATTTCACATACTGTATAATATCACAGAATACAAATATAAGATAAACAGTTCCCAAATATTGCACTTTACAAGCATTTACATTGTATACACTGTATACACAGGAATTGGCCTAAAGGGGTTAAGTTTAGTTCATCTATTATGCAACCCATACCCATCCTGCAGGCAGTAGTGAAAAAGATTACAGAGGAGGTGGATCATCATTATTATTATTTCATTGTGTCAGGGGGACAGGAAGCCAGGTTACACATACAGTACATGTTAGGCTTATACCAAGGTCCCCTTCTCCCCAGGGTCTAATTACTGACCCCTCACAGGATGCAACCCCACAGGCAGCCGACTAACTTCTGGATACCTATTTACTGCTAGGTGGACAGGAGCACAAGGTGAAAGGAAATGGGTCCAACCACTTCAGTCCAGAATGTGAGTCAAGAATGAACCAGACCACTGTACAGTATTACCAGAAATTGATAGCCCACTTTCATGGGTATCATATGCATACATCTTTATAAAGAAAAAAAAAACAGACCCTAGAATACTTCTGCTTTCCCAAATGGTGTTTTTGGTGCCTTTAATAGGATAGTATTGTTGTAGAAGTAGGAAGAAATGTCACTGGGAAGCTAAAGAGCTAAATTCTCTCCAATGTAATGGTTTAAATTGTGTATGCAGAGCCCACCTATATGAAGCAAATGTGGACACCTTCAAGAGAAAACTAGATAGTTTTCTTCGAGAAATGCCAATCCAACCAGGCTGTGGAGGATATGTGGGCCTGTGGGCCGCTCCAAGCAACAACCTGTTGGACAAGGCTCTCACAAGTTGAGCTTGGCCCTGGGAGGTAGAAGAACTCCCAGAACCCCATCCAGGTATAATCCAGGTAAATGTGGTGTAATAACAATTTGTAGTTACTGTACTGTGTTGTAAAGGCTGTCAACATAAACTGATTAAACAAACTCTAATGAAGTGTAGTTACATATAGTAAAGGTGTAATTACAGACTCATGTACCGTACCTTGATATTACCTTGAAGTGATTTCGGGGCTCGGCGACCCCGCGGCCCGGGCGTCGACCAGGCCTCCTGGTCGACGTACGAAGAAGCAAGGATAGGGAGGCGTTCCTGGAATGACGGGGTAGACCTTTGACATACTACCAGCTTCCTGCTCCCATTGATGCCACTAGAGATAGTGAGCCTTGGACATACTGCAGTAGATACATACAGAAAGCTAATATACAGACCCTGTAACATAACCACTCTTTCTGAAAGCTGGAACTCTATAGTGCCTTGATACCTATTTTTTTTATATATAAATCTTTTAAGGTTTTTAATTTCTTTTACCACAATTCTTACACAAAATGTTCCCTTCATTTGTTACAGGTCTATGATCCTTATTTTTTTTTTACATACAATAGAGTCTATTCATTGAGGTTATTGAATTTTAACCTTTAATGTATAAAATTTTATTGTTTTTTACAACAGAATATGTTCAGATATCATATTCATCATACAAAATATACACACAAAAAGGATCAGCTTACTTTGACTGCAGAGATGCCATTCATGCATAATGACTAAGGAATAAGATTCCTTAATGATGAAAGGCATGCAATGAATAAGGTCACACCAACTGTTGAATCAGTCAGATCATTATCATATAAACATAAAAAGTATGTTCACTATTGATTTGATAGCACAATTAGTTATGCAAGATATTTCTCTCTGAATTAAGCAAAATTATATATTGTATTTCCAAGCTACAACAACTTCCCACAGAGGAACATTCACACGACATCACACACACACACACAACGGCATCAAGCTAACTACTGATGCAGATATGTTAATCACTTACACTCCTTCCACACAAATCTAAAAAGAGGTTTATTATCCTAGGCCAAGTTTGTGAATTTTCAGCAAGAGTGGAACATAACTAACAAAATTATAAACAAAGAATAAAGTTATGCAAATGACGAGACTTGGCCGTTAACTCTCATGGTTGTGGAAAAGGCTCATTAGGAAGAGTTAGCTACATTCCTGCAAGGTACAACATTGACAACATTGTAAATGTTGACCACACTCGCTGAATAATACATCTCAAGTATGCGTTACTACTTGTTATAACAGAAAAGATGATATGTCGCTTCTTGTTAATAACAGCTCTACAGTGAACAGTTGAGCTGTTGGTAGGCTAAGGCTAGGGAGCGGGGGGAGGGGGGAGGACAGGAGAGCTAGTAGCAGCATACTACACATGAGGTTATCACCATATATGTCAAGACTCTTAATCATCCTGAGGAACTTCAACCTCAAGTCACCTCAATATTATTCATCCTCACTCCTCTCACAAAGATACAAAACACATAACAGGAAAACTATGGAAAATGTTATCATAAATGGTTAATTACAACTTGAACAATGTTACACAGTATTCACTGAAGATTGTCAATCCTTAGTTTAATGGTTACTGTAAATTTTTCCAATGGACTACAATAGGCCAGGTGATCTAGAGTAATCCACATGTAAAATTTACCCAAGGGATCCTTTGAAGCATACACTCGAGGCTAGAAAGGGCAGGGAGATCAATCCGCAAAACAATTGTTATTAAGATTAGTAAGAATTAGTCAACAACAAGCAATGGCTGCTATCAAGGCTTTGCAATTATAATTACTGTATGTAGGTTAGTGCCACTGAGAAAATTAGTACTGTTAGATTCATATAAAAAAAACTAAGGAGTGACACACTTGCTGCATATAAAACAATAAAGCTACTTAATGTTAAAATCCTTATGAAGTGTCTTGCATTTAAAACTAATTTGATTTTATCTTAAAAGAAATTGTAATAATGAAGCAAACATGTATATTATGAATGGTTTTGAGTATTAGCAACAACATAAGCCAAGAAAACTAAGTGTCTATAAGGAAACCACTACTTCACCCTACATAGTAACAATGCACAGCACAAAAACTTTTCGTTACAGTAGTTCATACTCGTTAAATATATGTAACCTATGTCCGAGACCTTAATTAAAAGGATTTCTTCAAACTCACTGTAATGGAAAGTTAAGCTGCACAGCAAAAAATGAAAGCACAACAAAAGCAAACCATCTTTCTGCCCCTAATCCCAAATGTCTTCAACCAGAGGCTGAGAAAGTAATGGCACCTCCAGTAACTAGATGGATATTGAGCAGTAAAAATATTAACAAGGTCTCTATTTTGAGTGGTCCCCAGTCTTTATTAGTAGTAAGAAGGCCAGTTACAGTTTTCAGGATGCCTCATGGTTGAAGATATCCAACCTCATTAAAGTAAATGTTTACCAAATATGCAGGCACTCAATATGGGCAATAATCAAGCAATGCACTGTGTGCAAATAAAGATTTGTCCTTGAGCACTAAAAACTCATACAGTAATTGCTTTCTGCATTTTTAATGAGGCCATCAAAACTTCCAGCCTGCTAAGAATGCAAAATCTTTTCTCTGGGAGAGTTTGAGAATACCAAATCGTCTGAGTCTGAAGAATATTTCCTCAATCTAATTTAACAAGGAGACTGTAAAAAAATTTAAACAAAGAATTTTGTACAAATTACATACTGTACACTACAGTACTGTATTGCAATAATTTTGTGACTCAACTTTCCAAGCTTTGAGATTTGCAGTTGATAATCAGGCAACTGTCTGAAAGTAGCGACTGTGCTGGTTGTTGCGCCAAAAAATCCCTTGGGCAGTATCCTAGAAGCGGTCTTTGGGAAGAGTTGACATTTCGGACTCGTGAAGAAATTGAATTTCCTGTAGGTCCATAAATTTTTCTTGATCCTTTATGTGTGCATAATTTGCAGCTAGGCACATCAGATAGTGTATCTAAAATGGAATGAGAAATACTTGGCTTATGAAACAATATTAATAATGTTTTATAAACATGTAATTACTTTAATTACAATAACAATTACAATTAACATGTAATTACTTTAATTACAATATATAGTAACTCGTTAAATATACTTTCATGCATTACCAATCAATACTGGTACTCACCAATGATAGAATAACCAAGAATGCTGAAACTGATGCCAAAATAAACATAATTTCAGCATTATTCACATAGTCCTTGCAGAAGAGCTTCCTTTCACCAGAGCAAACTCTCTTGTCCTCCTCAGGTGTTCCCTCAGGGAAAAGAAAACCTGCACAAGATAAATATACATTAAAAACTACATTTAGAAATTTAATGCTTTTTCCAAGAAACTTTTTTCCAAAAGGGGGCTTCCACAACAGAACCATCTAGGATGTGCTATCTAAATAATAAGCAATCTTACAACCTGTTCTCTTACCCTTACTTCTTCACAGGATCTAGCCAAAACAACCATGCAAAATGCAATCATGTTCTTGCGAGTTATCCAAGAAAATATTTTAAGGCCGTGTCATTGGATCAAACCTGCATCCCTGGACGTCACCAGACTTCTGCATTCTAATAGTTCAATGCTTGAAATGTAAGGGCTTCCCTCTCTCTCTCTCTCTCTACGAGGCACTACGGGCTCACCATAGCCCGTGTTACCTGGAACTTTTTGTTTCAGGTGGCGAATCTTTAACAACAACAACAATCTCTCTCTCTCTCATTGTGGTATGCAACTATGGTCATAGTCTATGGTTATAGTCCTCGGAGCTTTACATTTATGAGGTTTCAGATGTTGTTGAGGATGGTCTTTCCTTTTAGTACCAATGAAATGGAATGAGAGGTAGACGAGGATTTCCTATTACAGAATTGGATATGGAAGACTTGTGACACTCCCTATATAAATCCATTAGTGGCTTCTTTCAGTTATAACCTGCCTAGATTTGTGGCTCTATTTCCATATCAGACTGCCTTTGTATTGAATGTGCTTCAACTGAAACCAATAGAAACACACTTTTTAAAGTATAAACTTGCTCAAATAAACTGTATGGGGCAAAATCTATTCAATACATGGGGGATTTTGTTTGAAGTGTCAGGCCCCATGGCAACCTTTATGAAGGCAAAAAGAAAAAATAATACATTTATGAGGCAATATTCTTTTTTTTGACTGTTGCATAGAATAGTGAAATCAAAATCTGCATATGGCTTACCTATATAAAAATATAAAAATTATTAAGGATTCTTAATTTAAGTTGTCACACAGACTTGTGATCACTGGCAAACAATTTAGTTTCATAATGTCATCAATACTGTACAACCATTATTGGTCCTCCATAAATGTAGCTTAAAAACACTGTTGCATCCAGACAGCCAGGCTTGGCGGTGGCTTATGCAAACATCCCACACTGAAAGAACACTTTGATCCACTGAACACAACTGTTTGGACCACGTAGGAATTTGATTAAACATGGGCCCCTATTGTATTTGTCTGGTTGTTGTTATTACCCGTAATGGCAAAATGCGAGTGCTTTGTTGGCTTCATGCTTCTGTTAGCTCATGACTGGAACATGGGTCTAAGCCTGATATGCTCTTGCGCCCATATGTCTCCCTTCCCTGGTCTGGTTCTCGCACAACAGATCACATGCTAGAAGTCTGAAGGCTTTTACAGGCTCTATGCCAATCTTGACATGCAAATTTTGTCTAGGTCTGATCTGCTATCTGTATGGGTGCCAACGGCAGCGGTTTGCCATGTGTAGGAATCCTCTACAATTTCATATACTGTATAAAAAAATTTCATAAATGTCATCACTGAATGTGTTCAAAAATACATGCCGAGAAGAAAGAGAACTAACTAGATGGATGATAAAGATTCTTAAAAAAGCACTAACAACTTTTGGATCCATAATTCACTGAACGTTGCACAAGTGGCCACCACAATAAAAATGCCAAGTTAGAAATATTCAAAAGAACCTTTGACTTCAAGAAAAAGAAAGTGGTTATTCAATGTAACTCTGCTGCACCCTTATCTGGGCTACTGTTATATCCAAGCATTGAGACCCTATCTTCAAAAGGACATACTTGCTTTGGAGAAAGTTCAAGACAGAGTGACAAAAATCATCCCAGAACTTCTTTACAAGGTCTAATGTAACACATACAAGAGGTAACAGCTTCAAACTCAACGTTTGTTTGAAGTTTGTTGTTCGTACATTTCTGGTCAGACAAAACTACTGCTTTCATTTATGTAGTGGCAAATAGAGGAAATAGGATGGATTTGTTCATGAGAACTCTTGAATGGGTAAAACATCAATAGTCAAAAATCACATTTTCATCACAAGTTATATTCACAAAACATTTATAATGGCTAGTCAAATTGCAATTACAGTACTATATTTAATGCAAATTCAACAATCAGGCATGCAGTGTTACCTGATGATCAGAGTTAAAACAAAAACTTACTAACAAATAATAAGAACAAGCACATGTAAACACAGGTGGCTGGATTATAACATGCACTAGTGTGTACAGTACGTTCAGTCTTTCACCCACTTTCGTCTTCCCCCCCCCCTCAAAAATCACACTGCAATACATATATAAATTGCAAGGCCTTTAAATATATACAGTACTTACTAAACTGGTTGTAGTCAATACACTCATTCTGAGGTATGTATAGACACTGGAACCATGCAAGAGTGTAGAATAACGTCACTATGATGAGTGCAGCAAACATCGTCAGCCATGCCAGTGACAACAGGTAGGTGATCCCCATAAACTGAGGCAAACGACAAGATGTAGTTTTTACTCCATGTTTACCTTAATAAATAAGATTTAGTAACATAAAAACTAACATTGAAGGAATTAAATATTTATTACATGACAAAAATACAGTACAATTGTTTAATTATACTGTACATATATTATGTTGTACTTGAAAGGTACAGTACAGTACTGTTATGATACACTAATCTTGCAGAGCATTATATTTTCTAAATATGTTTTAATTTCAACACTAAATGTGTATTGTTGTGATAATCAGTCCTCTTGCCTAATCATCACATTTTTAATGGAATCTACAAATGTGTTAAAAATCTGGTGTAATAGTAAAAATTATAAGCACCGTAATACTGTACAGTACTGACATTTTCTATGCATCAGCCTCTATTGGTCAGGTGGGCTCCTTGGATTCGTATGTTTCTGGTCGGGCAAACTACTATTTTCATTTATGTAGTGGCAAATAGAGGGAATAGGATGGACAAATAGTGTTACGTACATTCAAATGATACATTACATGACGGCAGCTGTGTGATAAATAACACAAGTAAAACTGGACGTGCTGTGAAAAGCAAAGTTGGTAACACATTGTGTGTGTCTGAAGATTTGATGTGAAAACTCAAGATGAACTGATGGAGGAATCTGGTTACAACCGAAACACGCGCAGTACAGTATTACCGACAAGGGAATGAATGCCAAAATAAATACTGCATGGGGTTTAATAATTCCGATAACCTGAATCTCCAGGTAATCCGAATGAATTTACGTTCAAGTTTTTTACCCATTTCGACCTTTTAATCCAAATAAGAATTTGGGTTAAAAGAGTATACTGAATGAGAGACCTGAATATATTTAAGTTTAATTGCTTGACTTCTGAACTAAAAATCAAGTTAATAAAAATTCAGGTTACTGAGATTTCTGCCAGATGAGAAACCGAATAAGTTTGAATGTTAATTTTTGGAATTTTGCGATAAAAAGAATTTGGTTATTTCGAACGGAGGGTGACCGACTCCCCCTATTCCTAGTGTCATACACGAGACAACTTTTTGTTTATTTAACAACAAAGTTGTTAAGCAGTGTGCCGTGTCTTGTGCATAGCACATGGCTTATGATTCATTGTATAATAATTAAAATCTTTCAATTAACTGACAGTATTTGTTTATTGATTACTGGATATCAAATGTATTGGATAAAAACCCACACTTGTGTAATTTGTAAAATTTATGTGAAGATTTACACCAAGTCTCTCAAGCACTCTCCTGAGTGCTTTGTCATGGTTTGAGCGTGTGGACAGGACAAAACTTACACCTCAACATCTAATAAAGCATTTATTAGTCATTGAGATGTATGTTTTGTCCTAACCCCACACTCAGACCTAAAACACCCAGGAGTGTGTGAAGGACTTGGTGTAAATCTTTGCATAAATTTTACAAATTACATAAGTGTGAAATGCAATAAACTATTAATTGCTATGTAGTCATTTCTATTGGTGCATGGTGAAAAAAAAAATATGATCCACAATTATTTTGTGTAACATTAGGTAGGTTTCTAATACTGTACAGCATTTGTAATATCAAATGCCTGTTCACAACTAACAAGGAAGGAGCCAAATTGGCAGTGGTGAGGTGGTGTAAATACTACAAGTGAGAAATGTCACATTTGGGTCATAAGGAAGCAGTGAGTATATTAACTTGTCCACTAAGTTTTAATTTAGTCATGACAGGTTTTTGTTTTGGCAATACATTTCCAATGATACACATAACCAAGTTTAAGTTTAACAATACAGTAAGTCAAAACTCGAGCATAGAGCTAATTTCAGCCCTATATGATAATCATCCTGAGGAAACCAAAAGATAATCAAATTCTCCATTTATAATGAATGGATTGTGTTTATTTGTTTTAACCAAGTTACTGTAAATAAACTCTCCAATAAAAGATTTACAATTCTGGCATTATACTATCCTAGCAGTAACAAAAAATCATCATTCTCATCAGAGCTCCTTTGCACTCACAATTGCACACGAGATCCTGCCGCCAACTCGTCCTCGCCACGTTCTGTAGACCTTATTTCTAGTGTCCCCAGTGGAGAGGCATCCTACGAAGAGTATCATCAGCCCCAGGCCACCCATGCCGGCTCCAACCACCATGAAAGTTAGTTGCACTGGTTCTACCCTAAAATATAGAGATAATTAGCCTAATATTTTATAACTATCATTTGGACAAAATTAAATACAGTACTATACTGAACGCAAAAAATTATTAAAAACTTAGGCAAATAAAGCTTGCTGTCTTTACTATAGAAGAAAGATTACAAAGACAAGCACTGCTAAACATATATTTATGTATACAGTAGACTACTTGTGAAGAACCAACTTTAAGAAATGGTGGAATATTCATATGCATACAGTATTTATCAATTAACCCAAAGAGACATTAACATATTAACTTAAAAACTAAATTTATGTTGACATGCCAGTTCTATGTTCATGTGATTTATGGGACAACAAGAGTATTTATATTGGAAGCAAATACAAATTAATTCCTGGATGCAGTCATTTAGTGTAGAAATGTGTGATATAAGGAAAATGTGTTATGATTTTCTTTTACTTTTAGACTGATTGATAATATCTAGTTTAATAATGTACAATACTTTCATAATAAACATTTCAGATTTTTTCACACAATGGATTCAGATTTTTCAACTATACCAAACTGCAAAATTATAGGCAAAGTTATAATAATATAGAATACAAACCCACACTTATGCATTTGTGAGCTTGTGTTAAGAGTGGGTTGGATCTTGGGTAACAGCCGCAATAGTCATTGAGATGCAATACCACATACTTCCCATCACATACTCAGACCTTTTAACAAAGCACTCAGGGGAATGTGAAAGACTTAGTGTATATCTTTACATAAAATTAACAAATACATTAATGTGGGTTTTTATACTATATTATGTCTGTGAGAAGACATCACCATTACTGTACCTTAATAATAATTTATTATTTATAAATACCATATGTACATTGCTTATATTACATAGTACAGTATAAATGCTGTATGTGGTATTTATAGTTTAATAAGGCCACTAATCACAGTGTGTTTAGAGTAAATCTTAAAAAAAAAAGTCATTTGTCAAAGTTATTAACCTGGTATTACTAATGCATAGGAAAATTTCAAAGAATTTTCAGTGTTTATTTAATGAAATAATGTACAGTATAAGCTTCAGTTTATAATTAACAGATACAGGGGTTCCCAACTTATGACAGGACCAAGTTCCTAATTTTTCTTCTTAATCAAGTTCATAGGTTGGAATTTGGAACAAGGTTTCCCAAATGTGCTGTGCTATAATTGTTAGAAATTCATAAAGTACCATAAATTGACAAGTACATATTTATATAATATGTATTTATATTTATAATTCAAGTGTATTTATAATTCAAATTTCTGTAATGTTGAATAAACTCTGGCTAAGTCTGGGATCCAATGTACAAAATCTTAAACCACTAATTCTTAAAAGTAAACTTTGAACTAATATGCCTGTACTGTACATTGCTTTAAATATTGTTACAATACAACAGTTTGTTTACAGTACAGTATTTTCAAGTTAAATTTAACAGCACACAATATGTCACTCACTTTATGACTAAAAAGTAAGTTTGATTGGATTGTTATACATCTGTTTAGTTCAGCCAGTATTGCAATGATTTGTGTAAGTTGTTAAGAATAAGGTTTCCGATCCTAATGAAGACTACAGTACGTGCTATACTGTTTTTGTGTCTGTACTGTATTTTTTTATGTAAACTTTCCCAAATATAAATATACTTGTACAACCATTTATGAATAAAGTCTATGATTTGATGTGATTATTATACAAAGAGTTAATATGCCAAATAGGGGAAGGGGGAAATATCTAAGACTCAATTATACTTGGAGCAAGTCCATTTCTCTTTTGAGAGAGAGAGAGGAGAGAAAGAGCGAGAGAGTGGTGCTGCCACCATGGGGAATAAGTGGCCAGGATGACATAATTGGTGCGGTACATTTGATATCCCCGTGGGAACACTAGTGTCTAGCTGCTCACTCTCCACCAGTTGTCATTCACACACGAGTCTTATCTTTGAATACAGTCATTTACCTAGTGATATCTCCCGCAGTGTGTCGATACCACACTTTGCATGTTGATTATTTTACGTGAAATAAGTCTTTAATGAAATAATCAGTTATTGGTATTCATTTACATATAATAATGATAAAGTGATTTCTTATTTATTACAAAAAAGTACATGTTTAATAAAGCCACTAGTATGGAAAGTATTAAACTCATAAATAATATGAAGATAGCATTAGGCTACAGCTGTACAACACTGAAGTACATCTATTATAATTTAAATTAGTCTGAGGAGAAAAGCAGGCCATGTACATATTAGAAAAATGAAAAAAGAAAAAATATTAGAAAATTCTCTTTTGCAAACAAAGTGGTAGACGGTTGGAACAAGTTAAGAGAGAAGGTGGTGGAGGCCAAAACCGTCAGTAGTTTTAAAGTGTTATATGACAGTACTGGGAAGACGGGACACACCTTGAGGTTACCTTCAGATGATTTTGGGACTTAGCATTCCCACGGCCCTGTCCTCGACCAGGTCTCCTATTTGTTACACACCCCAGGAAGCAGCCCATAACAGCTGTCTAACTCCCAGGTACCTATTTACTGCTAAGTGAATAGGTACATCAGGGTGAAAGAAACTCTGCCCATTTGTTTCCGCTTCCACCGGGGATCGAACCCGGAACCTCAGAACTACGAATTCGAAGTGCTGTCCACTCAGCTGTCAGGCCCCGTTGACTGACAGCCACTCAGCTGTCAGGCCCCACGAGCATAGCTCTCATCCTGTAACTACACTTAGGTAAATACACTTATGTAATTACACACATGAAGGCCTCGCAGCTGAGTGGATGGCATTCGGCGGTCATAATCCTAAGGGACCGGGTTCAATTCAGTCCAAGGCAGAAACAAATGGGCTGATTTTTTTTCACCCCCTGATGTGTCTGTTCACCTAGCAGCAAATGGGTACCTGGGAGTTAGACAGCTGCTACAGGCTGCTTCCTGGGGATGTGTACGTGTGTGTTAAATATATGTATTATACGAGAAATATATGTACTGTCGTAGACAAAATTGAGGAAAACAGATGGGTTAGAAAGGCAAGGTCCAAGAGCTAATAGCTCAATTCTGCAGGCACAAATGGTAAATACACACACACTTCAGGAAGAGAGGGATCTCTTCCAAAACTTGTGCAAGGAATCATTCAGAACCTGTATACCTCACATGTCAGACCAATACTTGAGTATGCGGCTCCAGCGTGAAGTCCATATCTATTTCCATATAATGAAATACAAAACAAAGTTACAAAAGGTTCAGAGGTATGCCTTCAGGTTCAGACCAATTTACTAGGAGGTTTAGATCGGCTTGTAATCTGACGCTCCAAAGGTGTTTTAGCTTTCCTGCTTAGTTTTGTGACGTCAGCAAAATTTTATATCGTGCTGCTTAATCCTAAAGTCAACATGAAAAGCGCCTTCCTAAGCACAGCCATTTCGTCACACTGCGATAAGAATCTGCTGCTGTGACTGCCACATGGTTCATGAACAGCCAGCAGGGACGGCAATTAGATCCCCAGCTCAGCAGAAACATTTTTAGACATCCCTGCAGGGTCTTGTAAGGGACTACGGAGGCACCTGAGGCTAACCCAGAACGATAATCATACTTATAGCCATAGCGATTCAAAGCCTTACGAAGTCCTCACTTGGTATCACGGGCGCCTGAGCTGGGATTCAGAACGGTTTGGGGGATAATGGGCGAGACCAGAACCCACCGAATGGATATGCACAGAATTGAATTGAAATAAGTTTATTGAGGTAAAATACAAACAAATGGATGAGGTAGCTCAACCTATTCTCACCCCGTTCAGTACATCGTGTTAATACATACATACACACACATCACAAGCAATAAACGTATTACCGAACATTCTGAGTTAAACATATATTTCCTTGCACAGTAATGTACTTAATGACTAAATCTTATTTTTAAGCTATTGCATTATACTAAAATGTGGAGACGAGCAGGGAATTAGGACACCAGAATCATCATGCCCAAGAAGCAGGGCATGTAAGGATAGAGGATAACAGCCTCTCTTCATGGGCACATGAATACCATTCGGCAAACTAGTCCTGGGGCTCGTTATTACCTGCTTGCTTAGATCATTGAGCAAAACATAATCGAAAAATGGAAAGACTGTCTTGTACAGGGTGAACTTGTGCCAATCCCGTGCCCAGCGGAAACACCCAGCGGAACACTGGGCCATGTGTAATCCCACAACAAGCAACAGAGAGATCGAAGCCTCGAAGAGGAACCAAAGTATGAAGGTATAGACACATCTCTAACGGCAGGAAAAGCAATGGCCCTCTAGAGATCAAGCTAAAAAAAATCATGAAAAGGGGCAAGTTTGGAAGAAGACCTTGGTCCTCTAGCAGGGGTCTCCAAACTATGGCCCGCGGGCCACATCCGGCCCGCCACATAATTTCATCCGGCCCGCCAAACAAATCCCTGTGTGGTGGCCTTGAAAAAATAATTATCGTACGAATGGCATCGCAGAATTATTCAAAGCTGGGGCTGCTGACTGGTGGCGCTCAGCCCGAGTCAGTTTTCCTCTCTCTCGATAGTGTGACGCACAGATACTAGTACTGGTAGGTATGTGTTGTGCATTACAACCAATCAGTTGTGTTAACTGTATATTGTGGGGATGGAGGGCGAGTGGGGCTTCGCTGCTTCTGTTTCAGGGAGCACAAACACTGTACAATATTCTTTTCTCTGTACTTTGACAATACCTTTATCTTAGTTATACAAAATAGCAATAATACTATTGTAGCCAAAAATATTGCATGTTTAAAATAGTTAAAATGGTAACCATTAAGTTTATCAACGAAAGCTGTTGCCATAATATTACCACTTTATAATAATATGCTATGCTATTTGAGGAAATTAAATTACTGGCACTGATTTTTTTTGTTTTTTTTTTTCATTTTTTATTCCTTCAGCCCGCATAAATATGGAAATATATAATGTGGCCCTTACATTGAAAAGTTTGGAGACCCCTGCTCTA
>WNGS01001312.1:46302457-46315560 GCA_020271785.1 Procambarus virginalis
AGGGGGGGGGGGGGGGTATCTAGGGGGGGGGGGGTGAAAGGTGATAACAGTTGAGAGGCGGAACCCAAAGAGCCGAAGCTCAGAATAAGCAAGAAGGCAGTAAGTTCTTGCAAGAACAAGAACTTGCAAGCACAACCTATGTGAGTACAGGTGGAACAAGTGAGGTGTGTCTGAGGCCAAACCTCTCACCACACACGCACGCTGCAGGAATGGTCGAACAAATTGCGGTTAGAGTTTAACCCAAGCAAATGTAATGTAATGAAGATAGGGTGGAAGAGCAGGAGACCAAGATACAAAGGTATCATTTGGGAGATGAAATACTTCAAGAGTCATAGAGAGAGAGAAGACCCTGGGGGTTGATATTACGCCAGACCTGTCCCTGAAGCTCATATCAAAACGATAACATCAGCAGCATAATCCAGGTTGGCTAACATAGAAACGGGTCGTTAGAAAACTTTAGCTAGGATCTTTCAGAACATTATATACCTAATATGTCAGACCAATACTGTAGAATGCGGCTCCAGCATGGTGTCCGTATCTCGTCAAGCACGAGACTATTTTGGAGAAGGTTCAAAGGTTGCCACCAGATAGTACCCGGAGCTGAGAGGATGAGCTACGAGATAGACTACGGGAATTAAACCCTCACTTCGCTGGAAGCCAGAGAGTTAGGGGGGACAGGATCACATTCAAGATTCTCAAGGGGATCGTCAGGGTTGATAAAGACAGGCTATTTAACACAAGGGGCACACGCACTAGGTGACAACAGGTGGAAACTGAAGTGCCCAAATGAATGCCACAGAGTATTAGAAGACTTTTTTAGTGTCAGATGGTTGACAAAATGGAATGCATTGTACAGAAGTAAGTGGTGGAGGCTGACCCATACACAGTTTCACGGTAGAAATGAAGTAGCACGCCACATCATAGGAATCGGGACAAATTGTACACCTGTTGATGACGGTTTGAGAAGAGCGGGACGCAAAGCCAGAGCTCAACCTCAGCAGCACAACAGGTGAAGTAACACACACAACCACGTAATAAAAGACCTGATTCGTGTTGTCTCAGAACCATTAGTGGGGTGAGAAAAGGCGGCGGCCCACGAGCTGGAGCTCAACCCACTAAACAGCCTAAATGCCCTGCACACTTTCATTAGCAACCGCATCAGACACAAATCTCAGTTTATCTTCGTGAGGAAGACATGGGATCGTCTACAGAAATGTGTATTGCTATGTACAGAATGTGTGTAACCATTTACAGAAATACACAAGCCTATGATCTAAAGAAACATGGATATCTATAATACACAGAAATAAGGAGGCCAATAATCTACATCCGTATGCCTATCATATACATACATATGTATGTCCTGCACACACACCAGGCAGAAAGTGAAGAATATCTCTTCTCTTCTCTCTCTCTCTCTCTCTCTCTCTCTCTCTCTCTCTCTCTCTCTCTCTCTCACTTTGTGTCTGACCGTCTCTCCCGTGTTGAAGAGAATGACCATAAACCCGTGTGGGAGACAGAGAGAACATTATAGTAAAGGTTCATTCCGTGCGTAGTACTTCAGCGCCGTCAATGGGCTTATTTATCCACAAATAACATCACTTTACATGGGCCACATGCACATGCACATGCACACGCACGCACACGGACTTTCTTCCTGATTAACTCCCATACTACTGCTTCTACTACTGCTAGTGTCCAGCCACTTGGGCTGGACGCTAAAGCGACTTCCCTTCCACCACACAGGTGGAAACTGAGTGCCCAAATGAGCCACAGAGATATTAGAAAGAACTTTTTAGTGTCAGAGTGGTTGACAAATGGAATGCATTAGGAAGCGATGTGGTGGAGGCTGACTCCATACACAGTTTCAAGTGTAGATATGATAGAGCCCATTAGGCTCAGGAAACTGTACACCTGTTGATTGACGGTTGAGAGGCGGGACCAAAGAGCCAGAGCTCAACCCCCGCAAGCACAACTAGGTGAGTAAACCTACCTCCATTACACTCATCACAAACACAAAAAAACGTCTATTTTTATTCGTTGACAAAAAAAATCTAAAACCAAATTATCAAGCCTCTGGCAAGCACAGACTGAAGTCGGTCAATCCTCTTTAGCACAACACTACAATATTTATATAATAGTGTTATAATATATTTATATAGAGATAACCTGGTGTTATAATGTTATATTTTGACTTAACCCCTTAGCAAATACATTTTTTAATTCCCTATTATTCGAGAGAACGTTAAAAACAAGATGATAACTCCCTCTGATGCCTATCATTACTTGTGCTGGGAGTGCCAACCCTTTTGTCCTTGGTCACTAACAATATAAGTTAACAATATATGTCTTCAATGGGCAGATTCTATCCCCATATGGGCCAATCTTGTCTGGGGTTCACTACTACTACCCAAACCGTCGTACATCACTGTACGACGTACGTGCTCATCCGTCGTAGTTACCGTCGTATAACACTGTTGCGATTCTCGTGCATCTGGCGTCCTCGACACGCACCTTACCCTCCCCCCCCCCCCCAAAAAAAAAACCGCCATATTCCTACTTGTGTCATCTCGACGCCGCTGCTGATCCTGTGTTTGTAAACACAGTATACACTTCTCTGTTGACCATGCAGTGATTATGCCTTCATCATACCACGGTTATTATAATACTAATGGTGCAGTCTCGCTACCAGAATGATTATACTTCTGGGGGGGGGGTCCTCACCATGGTCATCATGCCTCTGGCCTCTTCACCACGGTCAATCATGCCTCTGGCCTCTTCACCACGGTCAATCATGCCTCTGGCCTCTTCACCACGGTCAATCATGCCTCTGGCCTCTTCACCACGGTCATCATGCCTCTGGCCTCTTCACCACGGTCATCATGCCACTGGCGTCTTCACCGCACAATCATAGCAGCAGCAGTAATAGCAGCAGCAGTAATAGCAGCAGCAGTACTAATAACAGTAGTAAGGAAAGGGAACTATCAGGAGAAAGCACCAAGCCATCACAGCTATATATCACCTGGAAGGGGGTCAGGATAAGGCTTTGGGATGGGACGGGGGAAGGGAAGGAATGGTGCCCAACCACTTGTGAACGGTCGGGGGATTGAACGCCGACCTGCATGATCCGAGACCGTCGCTCTACCGTCAAGCCCAAGTGGCTGGACACTAGCAGTAGTAGAAGCAGTAGTATGGGAGTTAATCATGAAGAAAATCATTGCTGCCTTAAGTGATATGTTAATTAAGGAAGTCATCCAGACTGAGAAGAGGGGAAATACAGCAGAGGAGAGGGAAATACAGCAGAGGAGAGGGGAAATAGAGGAGAGGGGAAATACAGCAGAGGAGAGGGGAAATTCAGCAGAGGGGAGCTGACCTGGACAAGGGGAGAATACTCTATAACCCAATTACATACGTGAGAATAAAGTTAAGGGACGAGGGTTATGTCCTGTATGGCTGTAACCTTGAGGTGATTTCGGGGATCAACGTCCCCGCGGCCCGGTCTCCTGGCTGGTGGTCTGGTCAACCAGGCTGTTGGACACAACTGGTCCAAGGACGGACGGAAACACTGTCACTCGCCTGTCTTTTCCCGTGTGCGGGTTGAAAGTGCCGGCCGCGGTACTGTCACTTACTGTCCGCCAAGCGGAGGACAGGCGCGCGCGTCGACGGTTTGACTCTCCTATCTTGAGATGATTTCGGGGCTTTAGTGTCCCCGCGGCCCGGTCCTCGACCAGGCCTCCACCCCCAGGAAGCAGCCCGTGACAGCTGACTAACACCAGGTACCTATTTTACTGCTAGGTAACAGGGGGCATAGGGTGAAAGAAACTCTGCCCATTGTTTCTCGCCGGCGCCCGTGATCGAACCCGGGACCACATGATCACAAGTACAGCGTGCTGTCCGCTCGGCCGACCGGCTCTCTTGACGAAGATATTACATGCATTATGATGGCTTAAAGATCGTGATAAGATGGAAGCAGGTCGGTAATCATACAAGTCTTAACAAAGATTGCAATACAGTATCTAAGACAAGTGACAAGTTTAAGACACCTGCTATTTATCGAACACCAAATCAGAAATGTTGACTGTGACCAAAGCCCAGATAATGTTGACGAGGCTTATAGGCGGGCTTCTCCAAGCAACAACAGCCTTATTGACCCCCAGGCCGAGCTTGGTGAGTAGAAGAGCGCCCAGAGCCCGGTACTCGCCTATTTGTACTCACCAATTTGTGCTTGCGGGGGTTGAGCTCTGGCTCTTTGGTCCCGCTCTCAACCGTCAATCAACAGGTGGTTTGGTCAATAGGTCGGTACTGTGAGCAAATAGGTCATATAATGTACATTGTAGTTTTGTGGTGAGAGACGATTTGAGAAAGGAGAGGTGATCTTGAGGGATTAAGAACTCTCTTGGAAGGAGTGATTAAGGTAAGGCATAGGGGAGGGAGGCGGAAAAGGAAGAAAGGGCAGGGAGAGCTGAAGTAGTAAAGGTGGGGAGATAAGAGGAAGAGAAGGAAACGAGGAGATGGAGAGGAAGCAGGAGTGGGGGGAATGGAAATAGGAAGGGAGGGGCTTAGTAAAGGGAGGTATAGAGAGAGGGGAAGAAGAAATGGGAAGGGAGAAGAGCTAATGAAACAGGAGAGACTATGGGTTGATAAACTGGGAACAACTTAAAACTAAAAAGCCTGAAAATGGAGCTAAAATTTGTTAACTTAGATTCCACTGTTTTTTTTTTTTTTTTTTTTTTTTTTTTGCCAAAAACTTCAGGAAACACAAACTTAAAACATTAAGGCGCAGGACTCGCCTTTGTTACTCAGACTGTTACGAACAAACACACTCGTGGCCGAGCGATCAGCGTCCGCGACTCGCAATTCAGGCACCATGGTTCGAGTCCCGCCCGAAGCAAACAATTGGGCAGCCCCCCCCCCCCCACACACACACAACACACACTGTGTACAGAGAATGAGTCACACGAGGGTGTTCCCCACACGTACAGTCACAGTAACGAAGCCGTGCCCTAGAGGGCGTGCGTGTGCCAGTATGAGGTAGGTCAGGTCAGGTCAGGCGACTCATGCTGCTCTAGGCACCGGGTCTCGTTAAATACACGTGTCTTTATAGAGAAAAATTCAAACACGGTATTCGACTGCTGTTAATTGTAATAAATTACATATTGTTTTACACGGTTAGATCTAGGACAGATAGATGTCTTGGCTTTGCTGGAAGTCCTTTTTTATGTGAACCAAATTTGGCAATCCATCTTCCAGCTCAAACTGAAAGTCAAATAATGACTTACGTAGATTTTAACAAGACTAACACAGTCTTGTACAACGACCTACTTCGTAAGTTAAAACTTACACCGAAACTTTTCAGTGGGACTTAAACCACTGAAAACGCTAACTTGTAAGAGTATTGGTATCAGTTAGTTTAGTTCATTTATTATGCACCCTATACCCATCCCGTGGGCGGTAGTGTGAAAGGGTTACAGAGGCACATAATGGGCTCAGGGACTGAACCCCACAATTCATTTAGCTAAGCAAGTTACAATCTTGATGAGCTAGTTACAATAATGGTATCAATGTTACATATGCTAGACTATTATATGATGATTGTTAAATCTCTAATTATTATGCCTTGCACCTAATTGCGTTTCCCGCATCTGTGTTGAACAAACTAGCAGTAGTATAGAATGAAGCCGTGAGGGGGGAATTCTTGGTGCCCCAAGATGCACAAGAATCATCAACATGAGGGAAGAAGTGAAGCTTCCAACCATACTGGAGAGAGAATAGATGCGTCAACATGACCTTTTGCCTTAAAAGTCATGAGAGACCCTACATCTCCTGCATTGCTCAGAGACAAATTATTCAGTGCTGTTGACACCCTATTGACTGGTGCCAACATACCAACTTGCTCCTTGTATGATAAATGGCCGAGTAAAAAATGTCTACAATCTCATCAAACTGAGCATTCCATATAAATGCAAGCTATCTGTCTCTGATATTCCTCATCTGTGCCCCACCATTCAAGTATCTCACACACACACACGTCACCAAGAAAGGTAATGAGAATCTTAAAGCTGTCACACTTGAAACAATTGCCTCCTCCATCAAAACTTTATGATCTCACGAGCACGGTGTCCGCACTGACGGCTCAGACCACTCGTCTACAGGACGGGCTCCAGCAGCATGTAGCTTTATAGATACAATACTTGCACACAGACTGTCAGTGTCTAGCTAAACACCTGACTGACTACACACAAACAGGACTGGAGGCACTACAACTAGCTACCAGAATATTGAAAAACACAGAAGGAATATTATTTTGTGCTTCAAAATCTGCTCTACAAGCAATTGAAAACATCCCCTGCAAGAACCTCATACTAGCAATAATAAATGACCTGTTCGTTGCACAGACTAAAGGTTTCTGATCTCTCTTGTGTGGATACCATCACATATAAATATAACCCATCATAATGACACAGACATTGCAGCCAAATTAGCGTGTAACAAAGATGAAGTTGAATTAGACTTAGGTACCCCCATCTCTATTGTCAAGACTATATTGTTCCAAACATTCACGTCTGATAGGAGAGAAATTTTAACTCCCAAACGGCCTGAAGACACTAACATAAATACCTATGATTTGTTCAGATGTGAAACCAATGTTTATGAGCAGCACAAAACGTGGACCAGACTGTGCGACACAGTGGTTGCCTGTATCAGGTTGGGTTACCGTTACCTNTAAGGAAAGAGATAGAAGAGGTGGGCAATGGATAGATGAACACGTTACAGCCGGTGGGAAAGGACGCGTATTGAAGCCGGGGCTCGGGGAGTAGAACAACTCTCTCGAGAACAAATCCACAAGGGCCGTGAGGAGGATTCGAACCTACGCCCGAGAGCATCCCAGACGTGTAAACTCTCGAGACCATCTTCAGGTATGCTCTCCACGACTGACAATAAGGGAACACGAGGTAGGTGAAAGCAGCTTAAGAAACAGAGGTGAAGAAAATAGGAGATAAGAAAACAGGAGATAAGACGTCAGCAGAAGGACGACTGATACAACCTCGTCAACGTGGGTTAATGACCGGAGGATGGAAGGGGGGGGGGTTGAAAGAGCAATCAAAACAGATTGCATTGAAATAAGTTTATGAGGTAAAATACACAGAGGGATGAGGTAGCTCAAGCTATTCTCACCCCGTTCAGTAGATCGTGTTCACACACATATACACACACATCACAAACAATAAACATATTGCCGAACATTCTGAGAGTTCATTCATTGCGGTGACGATGGAGAGTATAAAGCCATCACCATGAACACGTTCCAAGCCCAGAGGGACGGACGTGGACGTGAAGGCAAGAGTGTGACTGGAAAGAGATCACAGAGATGCTGGGATTCTTATCTGGGAGGTTGTGGGATGCTGGGACACACTCGGGAGACTGAAGCTTGCGACAGGACAGGAAGTTAGCGTGCGCAGGCCACGTGCTACTGGGTACAATACAGTTCACACCCGGAGGCCCGTGGTACCATGGCGGTAGAAGTGAGGAATATGAGGGTTGAAGGTTAATATCGGTCACATTAAGTCTGTGTCTAAAGCGAGAATATAACAAAGCAGAGGAGAAATATACATGTAGGGGGGTAACACTCCTACATGTATATGCAACCTACTCTGGCACAAGACTGCACATATATGACTTATTGCTTATAGACACTATTTCGCTTAAAATAAGCATATATTTGACATATACGAAGCCACATTTTTTTCAAGGCACTAACTTTTTCTCTCAGTTTTATTAAAAAATAAAGATTTTATACAAAATTTGACAATATGCTGAGTTACTTTACAATTTATGTAAATATTTTATTTGTTTTATTATTTTTATAAAACTGTAATATCAATATAGATATAGGTTCAGTACTAATTGTAATATATTAACATACTAAGGAGGTTAGGTTAGGTTGTGGTTTTCTATTCAGCTTTTCAAGGTAAACTCAAATATTCACAATAAATTAGTATGTCACATATGCACTTATTCATAAGCAAGATATTGACTATAAGCAAGTGCGAGAACGAGTTGCTATACAACGGGGTCACAAACATGTATGATACAGCAAGCATCAATGCCAGGTGACAACGGCACCAGAGACCAGGCAACACTGTCCTCCTCTAACACAACGGAGACCAATGGCTGGGAAGGTGCCAGTCATCCATCCTTGTCCCCACTCCCCCCCACAAGGCCACGACCCACCAGTTGTACCCAACTAAGCACCAGGGTACACAACCTTCAGTCACACTTCATTCTAATTACAGAACTCAGAAAAAATGCCACGAGCGTAGCTCTCATCCTGTAACTACACTTTGGTAATTACACTTAGGTAATTACTTATATTTCATAGAACTTCGGTTTCAACCCTTTTGACCCTGTCGTAGCTCAGTCGATTAAGGCAGTGTCTGGGACGCTCCCGGACGCAGGTTCGAATCCTCGTCACGGCCCTTGTGGATTTGTTCATTTAAATTACATATACATAGATACACATGTGTACGTACAGGTCCCAGCATGGAGCCTGTACCTTGAGATAGAAAAACAACCTCTTATAGCGTCAGCCTCTTATAAAGACTGCAGCCTATCACGAGAGACAACATTACCTCCTGTTCAAAATAGTCTGGAGTTTCCTGGAGGAAATATCTCTTATCATATCCTGTGTATTAGTCACCTTTGTTAAGACAGATCATATCCTGACCAGGACATGATTAGACGGTGAGGTTGCACTACACAATGTACACAATAAGAGCAGGAGGCCTAAGGAAGAGCAGAACAGAAGCAAGTACAAAAAATGTTAAGAGGGCACAGGAAGGATTGCAAGTGGATTTACGAACCAAGGGCAATTCGAATACGAATCCACGAAGCAATTACGCAAGCACTTACGAACGTGTACATCTTTCCTCAATCTTTGACGGCTTTGGTTACATATATTAAACAGTTTACAAACATGAAAACTTGCCAATCAACTGTTGTTATTGTTATAAACAGCCTCCTGGTGCTTCGGAGCGCATTAGCTGTTTAATAATTGTAAACAAAGCCGCCAAAGATTGAGAAAAGATGTACAGGTTCGTAAGTGCTTGCGTAACTACTTCGTGAATCTAGCCCCAAGTTCCTAGTACTTGGCAATTTAAATCACATAGAACATAACTGGATAACGAACTGTCCCCCTCCCCCACATGTCAGGGATAACACAAAATTAAAGGAGGTTACAAAGAGGTTCATGGTAAAGCAGCATATAAGACGGACAACAGAGGAGAGGAGCAAGGGCGAACCTGGCAGTCATTCTGAGTATTAGTGATTCACAGCCAGTACCCATCCTTTATTAACCCACGTGTGTCACAACGCTAACCAAAATCACAGAGCTGGTCGAGAGCAGGATGCATAACAAGCCCTGAGGAAATCAAGAATACAGATTGGAAAGTTTCACCTCGAAGTTCAGTTGGAAAATGAATTAGGAAAGAACACGGAGATGGCATACACAGCCCATGAAATAATAGACACACACACACACACACACACACACACACACACACACACACACACACACACCACACACACATTATTAGGTGAGTACATTAGTAATAGTAGTTAGAAACAGTTGATTGACAGTTGAGAGGCGGGCCGAAAGAGCACAGCTCAACCCCCGCAAGCACAACTAGGTGAACACACACACAACACACGTATGTACCACTCAGAAAAGCAGTAGACGAGAAGAAACAAATTAACTGCTGGTTGAATTGACAAAAGATAGTTTGAAAATGACGTAGCAACTTGAGCCAAAGATCAGCCCATGTTTGTAACACAGTTGTATGTAAAGATAATCAAGAGTAAAGGATTAAATTTTGCTGCTAAAAGAGACGGAAATATCCTCACAGAATGTGGCAAGGGGGTCTGATAATCTTGACAATTTCAGGTCATCAAGATTGAGCCAAAGGAGAGCTTTACCAAGTGATGGAAGAGGAAGGCAGGATCACTGTTGATAATATTGAAGTAACTGAGGAAGTAGAGAAACATCAGACCAGATTTACCTGTAGAGCTGTTAAGAAACCCACGAATGTGGCTTTCTTAATAGTCTGGGGGTGCCAGACCAGTACACCCGACGGCTGGATTCGACCACCTGCTGTCGATTCGAGGCACCTGCACCTACAGGTGCGTGTGTGTACATCATTACCAGGTGTCAGTTGAGTGTAAACAATGCACCATCGCCCATCACACGACGCTTGAATGAATACCAACACCAACGTTTTCTTTTTATATATATTTGCTACCACAGCCGTGGCCACACATTTACAGGGGTAACAGCATATTATATATATATATATATTATATATATTATATATATATATATATATATATATATATATATATATATATATATGTATATATATATATAGTATATATATGTATTATATATATGTATTATATATATATATATATATATATATATATATATATATATGTATATATATATATATATATATATGTATATATATATATATATATATATATATATATATATGTATATATATATATATGTATATAGATATAGATATATATATATATATATATTATATATATATATATATATATGTATATATATATATATATAATATATATATATATATATATATATATATAATGTGTATATATATATATATATATATATATATGTATAATATTATATATATATATATATATATATATATATATATATGTATAATATATATATATATATATATATACATATATATATATATATATATATACACACACATACACATACACACACAATTTTTGTTGCAGTCCCCGTGGTGCAGTGGTAAAACACTTGGCCGACGGTTCACGAGCGACGTGGATCGAGTTCGTATCCTGCCCGGGGAGGATTGACTGGGCGCCAATCCTTAACTCCACGCTTCTGTTCGCTCAGCAGTGACTGGGTACCTGGTTATTAAAATGATTGGCGGGTCGTATTCCGAGGAGAAAATTAAGATTAAGGATTTGCCCGAAACGCTACGCGTGTTAGTGGCTTTACAAGAATGTAAGAACTCTTGGAGATGTAAATAAAGACATCCCCGTCCATGGATGTCTTGAGTCATCCATGGACGGGGCTAAGAGATCTGTCAGTCATCATGTAGAGGTAAGTCCACCACCAAGTAAGTCCACTACGGGCTCACCATAGCCCGTGCTACTTGGAAACTTGTTCCCAGTAGCTGAATCTATAACAACAAACAACACATTCTGGAGGACACAAGTGGAGCACAGTGGGCGTCGTGGCTACTGTCCACTCACTCATGCTAAGCTTAAGCTTGTAGTTATCTAAGCCTATTCAGCTGTTAAACTGTTCATGAAAGAGACGGTCACGGATGCCAATTGAGCCCTGGTGTAGTGAACGTCGCCCACAGCGAGAGACAGGAGAGGGAGACAGACAGACAGACAGAGACAACTGACATTAATGTAACATCTTCGCATTGACACCAGCCAGCGAGACAACAGGTGTGGACAGCCAGTAAAGCCAGACAACAGGTGTGGGCAGCCAGTAAAGCCAGACAACAAGTGTGGGCAGCCAGTAAAGCCAGACAACAGGTGTGGGCAGCCAGTAAAGCCAGACAACAGGTGTGGGCAGCCAGTAAAGCCAGACAACAGGTGTGGACAGCCAGTAAAGCCAGACAACAGGTGTTGGCAGCCAGTAAAGCCAGACAACAGGTGTGGGCAGCCAGTAAAGCCAGAACACAGGTGTGGGCAGCCAGTAAAGCCAGACAACAGGTGTGGGCAGCCAGTAAAGCCAGAACACAGGTGTGGGCAGCCAGTAAAGCCAGACAACAGGTGTGGGCAGCCAGTAAAGCCAGACAACAGGTGTGGGCAGCCAGTAAAGCCAGAACACAGGTGTGGGCAGCCAGTAAAGCCAGACAACAGGTGTGGGCAGCCAGTAAAGCCAGACAACAGGTGTGGGCAGCCAGTAAAGCCAGACAACAGGTGTGGGCAGCCAGTAAAGCCAGACAACAGGTGTGGGCAGCCAGTAAAGCCAGACAACAGGTGTGGGCAGCCAGTAAAGCCAGACAACAGGTGTGGACAGCCAGTAAAGCCAGACAACAGGTGTTGGCAGCCAGTAAAGCCAGACAACAGGTGTGGGCAGCCAGTAAAGACAGAACACAGGTGTGGGCAGCCAGTAAAGCCAGACAACAGGTGTGGGCAGCCAGTAAAGCCAGAACACAGGTGTGGGCAGCCAGTAAAGCCAGACAACAGGTGTGGGCAGCCAGTAAAGCCAGACAACAGGTGTGGGCAGCCAGTAAAGCCAGACAACAGGTGTGGGCAGCCAGTAAAGCCAGAAAACAGGTGTGGGCAGCCAGTAAAGCCAGACAACAGGTGTGGGCAGCCAGTAAAGCCAGACAACAGGTGTGGACAGCCAGTAAAGCCAGACAACAGGTGTTGGCAGCCAGTAAAGCCAGACAACAGGTGTTGGCAGCCAGTAAAGCCAGACAACAAGTGTGGGCAGCCAGTAGAGACAACAGGTGTGGGGGCAGCCAGTAAAGCCAGACAACAGGTGTTGGCAGCCAGTAAAGCCAGACAACAGGTGTGGGCAGCCAGTAAAGCCAGACAACAGGTGTTGGCAGCCAGTAAAGCCAGACAACAGGTGTGGGCAGCCAGTAAAGCCAGACAACAAGTGTGGGCAGCCAGTAGAGACAACAGGTGTGGGGGCAGCCAGGGTGACGAGAGGCGCGCCCCACGCCCAAACCCGGCAGGTGTAGCCTGCTGCACGCCTCGCCCATGCCCGTCCTTAGTTTCCACCGTCACACCCATTTCTCGTCACGCCCACGCCCACGTTATGTCGGGGCAGGCTGGCCTGCCTCACACCTCTCCCCCCCCCCCCTCTCGCAGTTCATATAGCCAAACTGGCTTAGCACTTCCATTATGATAATAATTCTATCTATCTACATTCCATTTGTTAACTACTCTGACACTGAACAAATTCTTTCTAATGTCTCTGTGGCTCATCTGGGTACTAAGTTCCCACCTCCTGTGTCCCCTTTTTCGTGTTCCACCCGGGCTAAAGAGTTTGTCTTTGTCCACTTTGTCAA
>WNGS01001312.1:46324059-46344794 GCA_020271785.1 Procambarus virginalis
GCTCAAACTGATTTGTCTTATTGATATACATCATATTATTGTGATTTCTTAGTTTATCTGGCCTCTCCGGCTGCGTGGGAATTGAGGCGATTATATATTGTGTATAATAGTAGATTGCATTAGGCAAAGGCGTTGAGGAGACATTTGCAAACTGGCCAATCCTTCCGACTTACTGTTAACTTCTTGTAGAACTACAGTACGATTGTTAGTCACTATTTCCCACACCTTAAAACTATTTGTGTTTGTTGACGAATGTAATGATATATATTATATTAGTGGCCTGCCTCCCTCCTTCCCTCTCTCTCTCTCTCTCTCTCCTCTCTCTCTTCTCTCTCCCCAATTACCGTCTTGCCCCCCTTCCCCCTCACCATCTGGGCAGGGTGATTATGGTGCAGCTCACACCTGGTCCAAGCAGGTGGTGGTGGGCAGCAGTTAATCAGAGCTGGTTATCTCGGGTGCGCCACCTTCCTATCTGATCCCCCCCCCCACACACATCCCCACACACACACACACACAATCCACACACACACACACACACACACACACACACACACACACACACACATCCCCCCCCCCACACACACACATTCCACAAGACAACTCTACACGTAATATACAGGCCACAATACACTAACAAAACCTCATATGCAGTAAATCAGAATTCTTGCCAGCGTAAGATCTCTACCAAGTTTCTTACTGAAATATGCAATCTTGAAGGCATCCTTCAAGACAAGTCATGTACCTGTAATATACAATCATCTATTGTTTTTTTTTGTCTTGAGAGTTGGACCCTGTTCAGGTACTTACGTAACTCCGTCATCCACTTCCATTAATGTTAGTGACTCGACTCGATTGCTTAAGCCTCAGGCGTTTGAACTTTTAATCACCTATTGAGGCTCCTCGAACCTATTAATTGACCTCATTACTTCAAAGGTAAATGCTATTTGTTTCTCCAGTTTCTGAAGCCTATGATTCTTATCCTTTTTTAAATTATATATCCTATTATACTCTAGTTACGTCGCAACAACTGAGGACACTCAAAGTATATAAATCCAGCAATTTAGATATCAATCAGGACAGCATTTTATTGAAGATGCTCTGAACTTCCGAGAAATTGCTGACCTGGAGAGCGTGCAGAGATCCTTTACTGCTAGAATCCACTCAATAAAACATCTAAATTATTGGGACCTATTAAAATGCCTAAATCTGAAGCCTCTAAGAGCGCACGCGGGAGATGCATACTAATTTACACATGGAATCCCAGGCTCCAAGAATCCCAGAAAGTAGCCTAAATGAACAGTCACATGCAAATGACCTACTACGGATGTGCTACAGACTTGCCTTAAACCACCAAATAGTACAATTAACGAGAACAAGAGAACACGCTGGACCTTAATATCACAAATAACGATGAATTCATCCAGTACAAAATGATTACAAATACCTGTTCCTCATATCACAACTAAATTAAAGTTCAGACAAGCAAGGGCCCGATATCTAATATCGGGCCCTTGCGAAAGGGGAATTGAACTTTCACAGGATTACAACAAAGAAATTAGCAAAATACAAAGGCAACAGTACGACTCCGTTGTCCGTGAGCCCTTAAACACACGGAGTGAAACCACAAAACACACGGAGTAAAATCACAAACCTATTCTTTATGTGATACCAACATCAAACCCCATATCAGATAACACCCAATAACCCCACTGGATTTTTGAAAAAGCCAGATTTCACAAAAAGCAAAAAAATCAAATAAAAAATCAAATGTGACCATGGTGTCAAAATTACAGCCCCTTTCACAGCTGGATAAATTGCTGACCTGGAGAGCGTGCAGAGATCCTTTACTGCTAGAATCCACTCAGAAAAACATCAGTAAAAAATGCTGTATTCTCTTGAGCGCAGGTGGAAGAGATACAAAATAATTTAGACATGAAAAATGTTGAGAGGTTGGTCCTAAATCTGCACATTGAAAGAACATCAAACGAGACCAGAAGACATGGCAGGATGTGCAGAATACCCCCGTTGAAAAAGCAGAGCTGCAACAGGTACTCAGAGAGACCTCTATCAATATCAGAGGCCCGAGACTGTTCAACACGCTTCCACTACACATAAGGGGCATAACTGGCCGACCCCCTCACAGTGTTCAAGAGAGAACTGGATAACACCTCCAAAGGATACCTGATCAACCAGGCTGTGATTCATACGTCAGGCTGTGAGGAGCCGCGTCCAACAGCCTGGTTGACCAGTCCAGCAATCAGGAGGCCTGGTCGGGGACCGGGCCGCGAAGACGCTGACCCCCGGAACCACCGCAAGGCATCTTAACCAGTTACAAGTTTATGGCTGCCCATCGTATATAACGCCATAGCCCGCTAGCTGATCAACCAATTTGTTAATCCTTTCAGCCGGTAATCCTGATGGGCCACCGCAGCTGATCAGGTATTTGTTAGAATAAAACAGTGTTGGAATCTGTCGGTAAATCCTCTTATAATCAGGGAGTGTATTCATAAACCTTTTTGGAGGACTCTTATGTTTCACACTTTTATTTATAATATATATTCAGGCCATTTTCAATTTATGCCAGAAATAATTTTTTTGTATTTGCATTAATTATATATATATATATTATATATATATATATATATATATATTATATATATATATATATGTGTGTGTGTGTGTGTGTGTGTGTGTAGGGGGGTACCACCTCTGGTGCAATTATAGGGACCCACAGCCTCAGAGAAGGGAACACAGAGCACTCAGGGAAAAACTTGCCATTTAACTCTGAATACATAAGAGTGTTCGCTTCTCCTACAACCCCCCTTTTTTATGGTGTACACTTTATTATGTAAGGTTATACAGTTTTATATATATATATATATATATATATATATATTATATTATATATATTATATATATAGTGTGTGTGTTGTGTGTGTGTGTGGTGTGTGTGTGTGTGTGTGTGTGTGTGTGTGTGTGTGTGTGTGTGAAAATCAACAGAGAAATGGGAAATGGAGATGAACGTTTCGGCCAATCAAAGCCGTTGTCAACACCAAACTGACAGAGAAAGAGCAACAGAGGGAGGGCGGAGGCCAACAACTGCTACCTGACATCCATCCCCAGGGAAAGATTCTCCCAGAAACAGGTATGGATTAGCGTAGAACAGCCAGAAGAGACAAGCGGTCAGAGAATTAAATCTCTGAAATCTTTGAAAGATTAAACAAAGAGGAAATCTCCCTTTCCCATTTCTCTGTGGATTTTCTGCATACCAATGATCAGGGTTTTGTGATCGTCAATTGCATACATACATACGCATAATATATATATATATATATATATATATATATATATATATATATATATATATATATATATATATATATATATATATATATATATCGTACCTAGTAGCCAGAACGCACTTCTCGGCCTACTATGCAAGGCCCGATTTGCCTTGCAAATCGGCCGAGTGATTATCTTTATTTTCAATAAATTGTTTCTAAATATTTTATTTTAATTATTATTATTATTATTATTATATATTAACAACATAATTATTGACATAGTTGTGTTAGTTTAGGTTAGGTTTAGATAGGTTAGGTTAGGTTAGGTAGGGTTGGTTAGGTTCAGTCATATATCTATATTAGTTTTAACTCAAATTTAAACAAATTAACTTACACGTAATGAAATAGCCAGATTTATCATTTCATAAGAAAAAAATTAGAAAAATATATTAATGCAATTAATGTAATTAAATGATTGAGATCAGCTAGCTGTCTTTGATCTCAAATACAATACTGTTGTACTGTTTATCTAGGTAAAGGTTAACTTTACACAGATCCTTCAGCAACATCAAACGTCTATTCCTGACGCAAATGTCTTTTACATTTGTTGATGTTCAGAATAAACTCTCACTTGGACACCTTATAAGACGATTTCAAATGTGCATGTTTCAACTTGAAAACTCAAACCACTTAAATGGTGAAATTATATCTTAGAAAATGAGCCCACATTAAGCTGGACTTGGCTTTGGTTGAAGCCAAGTCTTAAAAGACAACTTCCAAAGAACAAGAAAGCCTTAAAAGACAACTTCCAAAGACCAAGAAAGCCTTAAAAGACAACTTCCAAAGAACAAGAAAGCCTTCACATTACCTGTAGACGACCATCGAGGCTTCTGGGAATGGTGACGCACTTTGACTGCTGGCCGTGGCTGGAGAGGGCTCGCTCCAGCTCCTCGATGGCCCCTTTCTTCTTCTTTAGCTTCTTCACCAGCGAGTCGACAGCCTTCTCGGCCCACTTCTCCTCCTCGTCGCCTTGCTTCCACCCCAGCAGCTTCTTCACCGCCGGCGACGTGAACGAGAACAGGGAGTTGAGCGAAGTCATTCTTGTGACGATGGGAGGGTGTCCGTTAACCTAGGCTTCAAGGACCTAGGGTAGTTGCTCAATCCTTAAATACACACTACGACCTTTGGACACAAAATTAGGACTGCAGCAATGGCGTCAGTGTGTGATGAGCCGCTGTTGTTGAGTGGTTGTGGCGACGCTATTGGCCACGGAAGCGGTTCCTCGAGATCTTCGCCTGATAAAACACCACCAATGACTTACGCCATATGCACTTATTGGACGGTATTTATGCTGGTTTTTGTTAATAATGGTTCACGTTCAACTTGTTTGCACTTCAGAGTTTCACAGACCTAATGGGTGTGTTTGCAATTATTAACGATCGTGTATGACTTATAACTACTCTACTTAAGACACTAACAGATCACGTCTTGAACGCTGCACCGTCTAGCATATTAAAAAGGTTCTTCTTTGCAAATCTCTAAATCACACACCGCAATTGCACCATTTTCTAGTTCACTGCAGCTCTCAACTACAAAACTTGGAATGGGTCGACACAAATACTTAAATCACGGTCAGTACAATTTTCTTCAATCGGACACAAGTCCAATTAAACTTGTCACAGTCCACCCGTGTAGGCCTGCAGCCAGTTCACACACACATGCGCGCGTAGGGCCTCCTGGTACAGGCCAGCTCACAGCCCACTCGTGTAGGCCTAGAGACTTTTGAACACTTAGAACCTAAATAAAAACCGAGAGGGCGGAGCAAGAGCGTGGAGGTGACGTCCTGGGCGGCGTGTGCGCTCGACCGCTGCTCTACCCTGACTGGGCAGAGTGCATGCCGCCTCCCTCGCTATCTCTCCCCCACTTCACTAAATACAATGACCTCAACGTTCAGTTGCCACTATGACAAACCCTCGCACTTTTTTTTTGTAATATGTCTCCACTGTGGGTGGGTGGAGGAGTCCGCGCGAGCGGTGGGGGGAGGGAGGGAAGAGGGAGCGTGCAGGAGGGTGTGGGCAGGGTAGCTGAGAGGGTGTGGGCAGTGTGGGGGTAGCGGGAATACTGGTGGTGGTGGGATGTGGGAGGCTGGGCCACCTGTGTACACACCTGGCCGCTAGCCCCGTCAACACTAGCGCACACGGGAGACACACGCCCCGGCCTACACCTGACACCAACACACACACACCCACACACACACACCCGGATGGTGCAGCGTCTCCACACACACTGAGGTGCTGCCGCCGCCGCCGCCGCCACCACGCTGCGGCCACCTTCAACACCGTCACCAGAGGTCCACTTAGCGGGGCCACACGCTCGGGGCTGCTCCTATCTTCCTATCGCTAGTCATCTGCAAGGAGAACAAAAAAAAGAAACTACATTAGAACACACTTACAAGCGAGAGTCATCATCAGATAGGACAGCAATGGCAGGAAACACACACACACACACACACACACACACACACACACACACACACACACACACACACACACACACACACACACACACACACAACTACTCTCACTCTCTGATCACGTGATGCCCGCTCATAGTTTATGACTGGTAACTCGGGACCACAAGGACACCACTGCCACTGTCGATACGATCGTCTCCTGCACTATACCACCACGGGAGACCCACCCCTCCTGCACCTCCGCACTAACCCCGCTCATAACCGCACGCCTCGCATTCCTCCACTTGGGTTACACAATGCCAATTCCTTTATACTCATTAGCGCAACTAATCACAATCCCACAAAAACAATCACCCACGGGAGAGAAAATAATTGCTTAAATTATCAGCCAATTTCTCAAGGCCTTGTATCTTCCAATAGGACTCCTGGAGTGCCTTAAGTCTTGGTGAAGAAGGTAAGGTGCGCGCTTAATACCGCCACAGATCTAACTTGACCTTTGAGATGTATTTGATTGTCTCAAACGTACTTTAACTGTCCTCACACTTTAATGCTTAACCTCTCGACTACCTGATAATTACAGTATACGTTAATGAGATTAGCAGCACTGCCTCCTTGGATTAATGAGCATCAACCTCGGTAGGTTGTCTACATTGGTCACTGACGACACCTGTGCATCTTCCCCTAATCATGGCCGCATGGTTTACAGTGAGAAAAAACAGTTTACGAGCTTCGAAATTTCACAACCATAGTTGTTATTGTTATAGACAAACCTCGCAGTGCTTCGGAGCTCATAGATTGTTTAATAAATGTAAACAAAGCCGCCATGATTAGAAAATGATGGACAGGTTTCGTGAGGGGGTCGCGTGAACGCTTCATGAATTAGGGGTAAAAATTAGCGCTGGTTAGGGTAAAACCACTTCAAATCTGACGCATCAACATGGTGAGATTAACGCGCGCACACACACCACACACACACACACACACTGTACATTACACAAGTCTTAACACATTTTATCTCATATTTGTGTCAGGTAAACACTAGGTTTGGTGAGGTCAGGTCAAATTAGGCGAGGTTGGGTTACATCAGGCTAGTTCAGGTAAGGTCAGGTCGGATTCGTTTACATTGATGACTTAGGGGAGTAGATAATTGTGTCAGGTCTTGGACGTCACTCGAAGAATTACGGAAGGACTTAAAACAGTGTTAAATTGTGAATTCTCACAATCGACTTGTGAATGGTCCAAGACGGACCGAAACGTCGTCGTCCCATCACTTCCTAGTGTGTGTGAATTGGTCAACAAAGTACCTTCCACAGCTAGATCAGGAGATCCATTTAGAAGTGAGGGGGTAATTCATTACCGCCCTCGCCTCTCATTTCTCTAATCGCCGAAGCTTCATTTATCTCTGAACTTCTATCTCCAATACTCTGTAAGTTCAATCATATCATTATCTTGATAATAGTATTTCTTGGGTCGTGAGAATAATCTTGGGATTATTCTCATGGCTTCATTTTTGTACCTTCTCCAACTCTGCCATTACCAACACAAGAAATGACAGGGCGTAGCATAATTAATAAAAGACCTCACAGTATGTCATGTGATTACCATTGGCATATGAAATATAGAAGATAATTAATAATTGTGCAGTGTATGGGTATGCGAGCCCCTGGAGGGGATCTTATATAGACGAGGGGTAGAAATAGCTGTTGTTGTTGTTGTTATAGATTCAGCTACTCGGAACAAGTTCCAAGTAGCACGGGCTATGGTGAGCCCGTAACTTACCTGGCACAGGAGCTGGGCAAGAAGCAAGGGCTATGGTTAGCCTCGTGGACAGGAGATGTCTCCCGTGTAGAAATAGCCTAAGCTACTCTATCCTTTTGAGATGTACTTCCCTTTCTCAATAAACTTACTTGAACTTGGCCCTATAGGGTCCCGAGGGCACTAAATTGTGTACTATTCTTATGTGAGGAACATAAGTTCTGTTCTTATTAACAACGTAAGTTCTGAATACTGTTCTTATTCTCTCTCTCCCTCTATGAGAGGGAGAGAGAGAATAGCGGGATGGGACAAGGGAGCTGGATGTGGGAGGGAGGGAGGGAGAGATAGGGAAGGAGGGGGGATACAGTAATTACGTAGTCAGGAGGATAGATTAGAGAGGGCAGAGTACAGGGCGGAGGAACGACCCCCTGGTGGAGGCAAGCACGCACGCACGCACGCACACACATACGCACACACACGCACGCACGCGCACACATACACTTTCGCAAACAGTGGTAGACTTTCGCAAACAAGAGTGGTAGACGGTTGGAACAAGTTAGGTGAGAAGGTGGTGGAGGCCAAGACCGTCAGTAGTTTCAAAGCGTTATATGACAGAGTGCTGGGAAGGCGGGACACCACGAGCGTAGCTCTCATCCTGTAAATACACTTAGGTAATTACACACACACACTGATCCTGATCAATTGGATCAGATCCAATCTGATTCAAGAGTCAATGCTCGATCCTGCAAGCACAAATAGGCGAGTCAACACATACACACACGCACGCACAGACGCACGCACACACACACGGGTACACACACACGGGCACGGGCGGGCGCACGCACGCAAGGCAAGGCATGGAAAGAACTTTTTCAGTGTCAGAGTAGTTAGTAAATGGAATACATTAGACAGTGATGTAGTGGAGGCTGACTCCATACACAGTTTCAAATGTAGATATGATAGAGCCCAGTAGGGCCTCAGTTGATTGACAGTTGAGAGGCGGGACCAAAGAGCTCAACCCCCGCAAGCACAATTAGCTGAGTACAATTTGGTGAGTACCCACGATACAGTCGCTTCGTGACATAACCGAGAATGACTGGCTGGGAGCCAATCCATAACTGCTAGCCCCTGTTCGCCCAGTAATAATTGGAGACCTGAGAGTAAAGCTGATTGGCAGGTTGTGTTCTAGGGAAAACTAGTAAAGTCTTGCTATGGAGAGAGAGAGAGAGAGAGAGAGAGAGAGAGAGAGAGAGAGAGAGAGAGAGAGAGAGAGAGAGAGAGAGAGAGAACGGAAATTGCAGACAAGGCCTAGTTTATCTTGACACCTGAGGTTACAATAGAAAAATACAAGACGCCTTGCTCACACTGCGCTCAGTCCCACAGTTTACCTGCGGCAGGCAGTGTTAGCGGGCAGAGGAGAAGAATCTAGTTAAACACAAATATTAAAGTACATCCATTAAGACTATCTAAATAAGCCCTTTCATTACTTGAAAATATTACCGCCACACACTCCCCCCCCCCACCCCCGGACCTCTGACTTTACTGCTTGGGAAATGGGCCAGATCCACGAAGCAGTTACACAAGTACTTATGAACGTGTACATCTTTCCTCAATCTTTGACGACTTTGGTTACATTTATTAAACAGTTTACAAGCATGAAAACTTCCCATTCAACTGTTATTGTTATAAACAGCCTCCAGGTGCTTAGGAGCTCATTAACTGTTTAATAATTGTAAACAAAGCCGCCAAAGATTGAGAAAAGATGTACAGGTTCGTAAGAGCTTGCGTAACTGCTTCGAGAATCTGGCCCCCTGGGCTGTTGATCCAGCTCGGTCACTCTTGATTTGCCACTCCGTAAAAAATTAAACCTCCTAAACAGAAACGTACGAACCTAACCAACCCATCCATTGTCTATTCAGTCTGACGCATAGATAACGCAGATCTGTGAGCCGTTACTTTTCATAGGCCTGTATTTGTAGCGTTGGTTGCCATAACGTACAAAAGGCGACCTATTAGTCGAGAGGACCAAGGGAGGCTGCTGAGGGGCCAAAATATAGGCACACGATTCTTAATTCTTACCTTAGAGAGTAAAGGGATGTTAAGGATAAAAGGGACACATTAACCACAGTGTCTATTGTGGTTTAACCACAGTGTCTATTGTGGTTTAACCACAGTGTCTATTGTGGTTTAACCACAGTGTCTATTGTGGTTTAACCACAGTGTCTATTGTGGTTAATGTGTATGTTTCCAGGAATTACTTCAAAAGCAAGTTTATTGAGATAATAAAATACATCCCAAAACGATACGAACAGTTTGGGCTATTTCTGCCCTCATCTACTTCAGGTCCCTCAAGGGGCTCACAAATCCATGCAGTAGACATAAGAACATAAGAACAAAGGTAACTGCAGAAGGCCTATTGGCCCATACGAGTCAGCTCCTATTTATAACCACCCAATCCCACTCATATATAAGTCCAACCCACGTTTGAAACAATCAAGGGACCCCACCTCCACCATGTTACGCGGTAATTGGTTCCACAAATCATCAACCCTGTAACCGAACCAGTATTTACCCAGGTCTTTCCTAACTCTAAACTTATCCAACTTATACCCATTGTTTCGTGTTCTGTCTTCAATTCGGTTTCTTTCTTCATTATGCACCCCATACCCATCCCGTGGGCGGTGGTGTAATGGGGGTTACAGAGCCACATAATCGGTTCAGGAACTGAACCCTCTAGTTCGTTTAGCTAAGCAAATAACAATCTTTTGACGCTAGTTACATAATTATTAATGTATATATATATATATATATATATATATATATATATATATATATATATATATATATATATATATATTCAATCACCTACACAAACACTCACATCAATAATCTTTTGTATTATAAGTGATTCAACAAGAGGCTCACAACAGTCACTATACAAGGCACTTTACATCTATGGTGAGTCACAGTTACTAGTCTTGCTCCACATCCACCCAACTGGGCGGCAGCTTTACAGTCACGTGCTCCACACCCACCCAACTGGGCGGCAGCTTTACAGTCATGTGCTCCACACCCACCCAACTGGGCGGCAGCTTTACAGTCACGTGCTCCACACCCACCCAACTGGGCGGCAGCTTTACAGTCATGTGCTCCACACCCACCCAACTGGGCGGCAGCTTTACAGTCATGTGCTCCACACCCACCCAACTGGGCGGCAGCTTTAGTCATGTGCTCCACACCCACCCAACTGGGCGGCAGCTTTACAGTCATGTGCTCCACACCCACCCAACTGGGCGGCAGCTTTACAGTCATGTGCTCCACACCCACCCAACTGGGCGGCAGCTTTACAGTCATGTGCTCCACACCCACCCAACTGGGCGGCAGCTTTACAGTCATGTGCTCCACACCCACCCAACTGGGCGGCAGCTTAACAGTCATGAGCTCCACACCCACCCAACTGGGCGGCAGCTTTACAGTCATGTGCTCCACACCCACCCAACTGGGCGGCAGCTTTACAGTCATGTGCTCCACACCCACCCAACTGGGCGGCAGCTTTACAGTCATGTGCTCCACACCCACCCAACTGGGCGGCAGCTTTACAGTCATGTGCTCCACACCCACCCAACTGGGCGGCAGCTTTACAGTCATGTGCTCCACACCCACCCAACTGGGCGGCAGCTTTACAGTCATGTGCTACACACCCACCCAACTGGGCGGCAGCTTTACTGTCATGTGTAGGCTGCACCTACAGTAAGCAAATTTTGGATACTTCGCTAAGATTCCTGGCAGTACATCATTATGAATGAAGTACACACACATTTCTTGGACACCATTGGAACATAACCGTCACTTTATGTGTTATCTCTGAATTCCTTGGTTTTTTCACATTCCATTATATAATGACGCAAAGTATGCGAATAGTTCTGCTGACAGAGTTTACATTTAGTCAAATCTACATCAGCAGATGTTACAAATTCCCAGAGGTACTTGTAGCCGAGCATAAGCCTAGCAGTGGTAACATCTAGAAGTCTGCTAACCTTATTGGATGACCCATAGACGTGCGGTTCTTCCTGTATAATAGAATGATGATAGATGGAGTAACTGGTGTAAATTTCACTTTGCCTCAAGTCTACGAGATTTAGTTGATGTTCCCGGAATATTGCTGCCCTCAGGCTGCTCAAAGGCAGTCCAAGTTGGTAATCAATTCCCTCTTTATGAGCAAAAGTTTTGGCCAACTCATCAGTTCTATCATGCATTCGGAGAACAATATGGGAAGGAATCCACAGGATACAAACTCTGACTCCATCATTGATTATTTCATTATATCTGTGTGTGTAGCTTCAGAGATAAGCGCGTCACAGTTATGCCTTGAGGAGCTGAGGGTAGTCAAGGATGACAAGGAGTCACTAACAATTAGCGCGTCAACTTTGGAGTCATATACGCGCTCGGTGTTGATACTTTCAACACCCCTACCAATATCCCTCTAGTTATGCCCATTCATCCACCAGCATGACGCCCTAATTCTTCACCTTTCTAGAGAGTGTAATTTAAGCTTTGTTAATCTTCATATGACAGGTTTCTAATTTTTGGGGATTAACTTTGTCATCCTATGCTGGACGCGTTCTAGTAAATTTATATCCATTCTATAGTACGGCGACCAAAACTGAACTGCATAATCTAAATTGGGCCTAACCAGAGCAAGGTATTGCTGAAGATAAACAAGAACATCATATGATGTCTGACGGCCTGACATTTAATGAACATAACCGAGCAAATATAGTGGCGGTCAGGAAAATGATAGGATGGTTTATGAGAACGTTCAAATCCAGAGACACCACAGCAATGCTAATATTATTTAAATCACTGGTGCTGTCCTGTCTTGAGTACTGCTCGGTACTCACTTCCCCTTTCAGAACAGGATAAAATTCTGAATTAAATTGAATAAAGAGAACCTATACGGCACGCACAGACACGATAAAACACCTGAATTATTAGGACAGTCTCAAAGGTCTCAAAATATACTCCTTTAAAGGAGACTAGAGAGGTATTAGATACTGTAATATATACAAGGAAGATATTGAAAGTGAGGAAGCAGTGACAATCAATCAGCAGTAACGAAATTTTGGAAGGTCCTAAATTTGCACAGTAGAATAACAACATACTGGAGTGAAAGATACGGAAGGAAATGCAGAAGAGAACCAGTGAGGAGTAGAGGTGCCATAGGCACAATCAGAGAACACTGTCTCAACATTAGAGGTCCACAGCTGTTCAATACTCTCCCAGCAACCATTAGAAATATGCTTTATTTAGATAGAATATATATAGAATTTAGAATATAAAGAAACAGAAATATTGCCGGAACAAAGCTGGACGTCTTCAAGATGCACTTAAATAAGTCTTTGCAAGAAGTGCCGAACCAACCGGGCTGTGGTGGATATGTGGGCCTGCGGGCCGCTCCAAGCAACAGCCTGGTGGACCAAGTTATCACAAGTCAAGCCTGGTCTCAGGCCGGGCTCGAGGAGTAGAAGAACTCCAGAAACCCTGTGAATTCCTCAACTGTTGCATCTGCATACTGCTGCTTGCGTAAGCCTGCAGTGTAAACATAAGAACATAATTAAGTGCAGAAGGCACAATGGTCCACACGAGGCAGCTCTATTTCTATCCAATAAAAGCCTATTGTTGAAACACCGCAGTGAGTCACCGAGCATTATGACCAAGGGATCACGAGGGAGACTGCCGGGGTCCAAGAGCTTCTTGAGTTATCTTGAGATGATTTCGGGGCTTTTTTTTTTTTAGTGTCCCCGCGGCCCGGTCCTCGACCAGGCCTCCACCCCCAGGAAGCAGCCCGTGACAGCTGACTAACACCCAGGTTCCTATTTTACTGCTAGGTAACAGGGGGCATAGGGTGAAAGAAACTCTGCCCATTGTTTCTCGCCGGCGCCTGGGATCGAACCCAGGACCACAGGATCATAAGTCTAGCGTGCTGTCCGCTCGGCCGACCGGCTCCCACCTCCCACCTACTCAGCGCTCACCTTGCCTCGTGGGCTACGATAACTTACCCCTCAGAAAGCTTCAATTTCCAGAGGACCAAATATTGCTAAAGCCAAGAACAAACATCAAATGGGTTCAAAGTGCTGATTAATGGTATCAGCACACTACACACAGACATCACAATAACGTGATGCATCAAATGAACAAAAGAACAAAAGCTCAGTCGGTTAAGGCAGCGTCTGGGATGCTCTTGAACGCAGGTTCGAGTCCTCGTCACTGCCCTTGTGGATTTGTTCATGGTATCAACACTAAGTGCTTCTCTACACGGGTTTTCCAAGACCTTGTCCAACAAGAGACAGACTAGGAAGGAATTATCAGGGAAAACGCCAAGCCATTGCGACTACATAGCACTTGGAAGGGATCAGGATAAGGATTTGGGATGGGACGGGGCTGGGAAGGAATGGTGGCCAACCACTTGGACGGTCGGGGGATTGAACACCGACCTCTATGAAGCTAGACCGTCGCTCTACCGTCCATCCCAAGTGGTTGGGCAAGAGACGGACTAGTAGACATTCAATAAAGGGGCATCAAACTGGCATATTCCTGGTGTAAGATAGTTAAGGGAAGAGACGTCAGCAAGTGCACACTCCAGTGTCAGGGAAGTCCACTACGGGCTCACCATAGTCGGTGCTACTTGCCCTGCTCCTGTGCCAGGTAAGTTACGGGCTCACCATAGTCCGTGCTACTTGCCCCTCTCCTGTGCCAGGTAAGTTACGGGCTCACCATAGTCCGTGCTACTTGCCCCTCTCCTGTGCCAGGTAAGTTACGGGCTCACCATAGCCCGTGCTACTTGCCCCGCTCCTGTTCCAGGTAAGTTACGGGCTCACCATAGCCCGCGCTACTTGGAACTTGTTCCGAGTAGCTGAATCTTTAACAACAACAACAACAACAAGTGCACACGAAGAATGGCCCAACAAAATAAGAAGCTAAAATTAGAAATCCTTCAAGGAGGGAGTCTTTATACTGGTTTTACTGAATGTCTTAATGATCATAATAGCACCAGAAAGATATCCTACAAGATTCTCCATCATTATATATGCTGATAGCATTCTTGAATACAAGGAATCTCTGTTTACAAAATTAAAAACGGTGTAAACATGCTTGAAGCAGCCTGCCACAAGCTAAAATTAGTTAAACGCGAAGAGAAACCCAAATATGAATACCAAGAAGGCACACACACTTAAGGCTGCAGATGGGAAGGAACTACATCAAGTTTACCGGAGTATACCGTGTGGCGGGTATACTCGGAGTACACCCCCGTCCTCCTAAACAGTTCCCAACGTCAACAAACTGTCGTATTAAAGTGCCCACCTTATCCTAATCTACCAGAGGACCCAAAACAGAAAACGGGACAGTGTGTCAATTTCGCGAGCCGCTCACTATTTTCTCGTACGACAATTTTTGGACCTAGGTTGAGTATACGTCAAAAAAGCGACGCTCTGTTACGAGGACAGGTTTATAGTACATCATATTCTGTACATTGGGGATTTTGACGTCAATTAGTAGATCGAAACGTCCAATTTATATACTGTACATTTGAAACTCACTTGATCATCATTGTCTGTACGCGTTCTACAGAACATGGTCGTTCTACGGAACATGGTCGTTCTACGGAACATGGTCGTTCTACGGAACATGGTCGTTCTACAGTATGGTGGCCTAAAACTGAACTACTCAAGTGGGGGGGGGGGGAGCTAACAAGGGGTAAGATAAACCTGAGAGATAACATTAGTTACTCTTTACCCAAAACGAATGACTAACTCTTGTAATACGTAATTTTGGCTATTCATACACCCCACAATGAAATCCCAATAGTGTGATATATTATATATATATATATATATATATATATATATATATATATATATATATATATATATATATTGTCTCTGGATCAGTGCAATGGGATCGAACTGGCGTCCCGGATCAGCCGGGTAATGCATGCGTCTGCAGTGATCCGGATGGTAAGGACAATTCCATCGCATCCTTCCAAATAGTTATCCATAAGACTATTCTTGTTGTTGTTATAGATTCAGCGACTCGGAACAAGTTCCAAGTAGCACGGGCTATGGTGAGCCCGTAGTGGACTTCCCTGGCACAGGAACGGTGCTGTGTCTGGTAAGACTAATTTCTTTGCTTAAATGTCCCGCTAATCATGACACGAAAGTTGTTGTTTTTTTCCATATTGAAATTTGACAACTAATGACTATGTCCAGCACTGATACCCAGAGACTCACTACTCGCCTAGCAGACGTGGGAGCGGTGGATTGTTGCAAGTGTTTGTACGACAATCAAAGTGCAAATTCGCGAGTGTTTGGTTACACACAAACGAGTTTGCATGTCGAGCTTATGCACCAAGAGACCTTTTATACTTTCATTTGAGAGATAGAGGGCACTTGACGAAATAGAGCACAGAAGAAAACTCTTGTCGATGTTATGGCAAATTAACTTTGAAACAAATTTAGACAAGAATTAACTTTATCCACTTGGATTGAAAAAGGCTAGAGATGTTTATTGGTGGAGAGTGAATAATACATATGAAAGTCTGCCTGGAAGGACTAGGGTGAGATTAGATTAAGATCATGGTAGAATGTTACTGCAATATTGCTGCTCAATTCCTACAACTTACGGGAATTATTCATGCCCGTGCCACCTCTTGGGTGGCTTCATCTTGCACCAGTCCAATCAGCCTAAGCCATCTTCTTGATTGATTGATGAAGATTAAGCCACCCAAAAGGTGGCACTGGCATGAATAGCCCGTAAGTGGTGGCAACTTTTGAGCCATATTACCAGTATCAAAAGCTGATACTGGAGATCTGTGGAGCGTGCGACTGCACCCTGCGTGACGGGAGATGTCTCCCGTGGCCATCTTCTTGAAAGAGGGGCGGGTTTTACTGTCTCCATAAACTTTCCTGTTTTACGGGCTCACCATGCCCGTGCTACATGGACAGTCGTTCTGAGTAGCTAATCTGAAAACAACAACAACAAATTTCCTCGTTAAGAGTACTGGGTGGATGTTCAGTAGTTGAACCAGCTGGCCGTTTGTTGTTATTTTAAGAATTTAGCCCCCCCCCCTTACTTAGAACAAAAGTTCCACAAGTAGCACGGGCTATGGTGAGCCCGTAGTGGACTTACTCGAGCACAGGAGCGGGGCTGTAAACTGATGCAGCTATGGTGAGCCCGAGCGTAGCGGGCCGTATTGCTGTATTGTTTATGTTGCATGTGAGTGAGGAGAGTTCAGTGCCAGAATGGAGGCCTGGATGGGGGGGGGGGTTTTTGTGTGTTTGGGTGGGGGAGGGTGTTTCGGTGACGGGGGATGTTATTGTAGGGGGGGGGGATGGTAGGTGTGGTGAAGGGGGGTCGGGTGATAGTGTGGTGAGGGGGGAGTGGGAGGGCTGTTAGGTAATACTAGGAGACCGTCTGGGTAATTGAAAGAGGGGACATAATGGGTATTAATGGGAAAATGGGGGATGGATGTGACGGCAGGAGGAGTAGTGGGGTACGTGGGGTGAGGGCGTAGGTACGGTAGGTAGAGGGTGGGTAGTGGGGTAGTCAGGGTAGTGTAGGACCGAGAGGGGTGTAAGGTAGGGTAGTGGTAGAAGGCGGTAGGGGTAGTGGTAGAAGGCGGTAGTAGGGTAGTGGTAGAAGGGGTAGAGGGTAGTGGTAGAAGGGGTAGGGGTAGTGGTAGAAGGCGGTAGAGGGTAGTGGTAGAAGGGGTAGAGGGAGTGGTAGAAGGCTTGGTAGAGGGTAGTGGTAGAAGGCGTGTAGTAGGGTAGTGGTAGAAGGCGGTAGAGGGTAGTGGTAGAAGGGTGTAGGGGTAGTGGTAGAAGGCTGTAGAGGGTAGTGGTAGAAGGCGGTAGAGGGTAGGTGAGGGTAGAGAGGGTAGCGGTAGAGGGTAGTGGTAGAAGGGTGTAGTGGGTAGTGGTAGAAGGCGTAAGTGGTAGAGCGGTAGTGGGTAGTGGTAGAGCAGGGGAGTGGGAGGCTGTAGTGGGTAGTGGTAGAAGGCGTGTAAATGGGAGTGGTGAAGGGAGTGGGTGGTCAGGAGTGGTAGTGGTAGAGGCTGAGGTGTGTAGGGTAGGAGGGAAGGTAGTGGGGTAGGTGGTAGTGAGGGTGTAGTGGTAGATGAGGGTCAGGTATTTTGGAAGGCTATGGGAGGGGAGAGTGTGGGTAGACTTGGTGGTAAAGCTGTTGGTGAGCTGTGTAGTTGAGCTGTAGGGTGTGAAAGGTAGTAGGGACAGGCCTAGGGTGTAGAAGCTGAGGTGTGGGTTGTCGTGGTGAGGCTGTAGTGGGTAGTGGTAGAAGGCGGTAGAGGGTAGTGGTAGAAGGCGTGTAGTAGGGTAGTGGTAGAAGGCGGTAGAGGGTAGTGGTAGAAGGGTGTAGGGGTAGTGGTAGAGTAGTGTATGGGTTAGTGGTAGAAGGCGTAGAGTTAAGTGCTCTCTTGAACACCAAGAGGGAGAGAGGTTTGTTCCTTTGATAGTGTGATAAGAGTTTTCACTCGAGCATATCTATTACACCTGTGCTTTTCAGACTGTGCCTATTTTTGCACTTCCTGCCCTATCTCTTGGTTTCGTGTGATGTTTATTCCCGTCTGCACATTTGTAATCAATCAGTTTAACATTTCCAAGTATAAAATTATTATGTATCTATCCCGCCATCGCTCTAAGGAATACATATTTGAAATTTTTAAGCGGTCCCCAATAATGTAGATGTTTTATTGCGTGGATTCGGTAGTAAAAGCTCTTTGGTGTGTTCTTCCATGCTTTTTATGTGACTCTTGGTTTATTAGTTCCCATTAATGTGGTAATTATTTCAAATGGGACGAATGGTCCAGGACGGACCGAACGTCGTCGTCCCTTCACCTTCTAGTGTGTGGTCTGGTCAACATTCTCCTCTAGGATTTGGGACTGGAGGCGCAGATCTGTAGCCAATGTTTGACTGAACTTTAGTTAGGCTGTGATCCGAGTAACACGTATTGTAATCACTACATATGTCCTGAATCAATTATCGTTATTTGTGAAAATAAGTCTCAGTAGTGTATGAGGTTTGTGGGGTTTTCTAAGCCGTACTGTTCCATGAGAGAATCTCTGTCACGAGGCTAACCATAGCCCGTGCTTCTTGCTCCGCTCCTGTAGGCAGGTAATTAGCGGGCTCACCATAGCCCGTGCTACTTGGAACTGTTCCGAGTAGCTGAATCTATAACAACAACAACACCGGACTGCAGGATGCTTCAAATATTCTCCACACACCTTCACCTGTCATGCATGGTCCGCGGGTTCAATCTCAACCCCTCCAGTGCGCCTCTCAGAGTACTCAGGAGCGTCGTCGTCACCCAGCCTTCGGTGCCATTTTCCACCATCCAGCTCTACCTACAGTCCCTCGGGAGTGACAGGCCCCTCTTCGTTAGCCGGCCTCCCCTCGTTACACATGGTAGCTTGATAGAATTCACAACTCTCTGCAGGCTTATACCTCTCCAGAACGGGTAACGCTTGAGCGCACCTCCGCTCAGTTATTTATAATCACTGCATTATGTGCCTGATCAATTCATCGTTATTTGTGAAAATAAGGTTCCCTTGGTAGTGAGTGACTCAGATCCCGCCTTCCTCTGCAGGGGCGCCTGACGTCATACTCACGTCACGCCCGGGGTGCGACGCTATTGGTCAACCTGGCCAAGCCCCCGCTGCCGACCAATCACGCCACACCTGACGCCGTGTCCAGTATGCACTGGGGTTCACCTTCGAGCGGGAAAGCTCTCCTTCCTCGCGAGCAGCTTCGCCATATTTGATGATGAGTCGTCTCCCAGCCTCACCCCAGTTAAACTTAAAATCGATATTTCTTCTAACTACAGCACTTTGTTTCCTTTCAAGTGTCACAAAATGAATAAAAACTTCTTCGAGATATATACAGATAGGGATACATGACCTTATGTGGGAATAGGGAATACAGGCTTGAACGCCGTAACACTATCATAGCAATTCTTTGAGTTTCTGTTAAGGCAGTAATCACTGCATTTGCCTCGTTTAGAAGGCCGCTTAAAATGGACTTTGTTTGATTTGCGAGTTTTATACCCGAATATTAGCAAATACAAATGTGAGTGTTTATCGTATTCGTGGAAGTACAAGTGTTAATATCTGAGGCTCCTGTAGGAGTGCCACTGTGTTTATATCCTCTAACATTTGACTGAGTGGGTGTAGAGTTGGACATTTTTAGCCGTTCTTCTCTTCCTCTGGCTAAAAAAAAAACCTGGTATGCATAGTTGTAGCTGTTTTGATAGTGACATTCTTTTGGTTTTCATTTGCCTGGTTCCCTCTTATATGAAAACGCTGGGCCGTCTGTGTTAAGGTAGTCCTTTCTTATTTAATGAGCTCTTACAAAGTTATAGGTGGAAAAATTTACAACTTGTGAAACATTTAAATCTCTACTAATAATATTTCTACATTTTATTGGGTGATTACTTTTGCATGTTCTATTGTTCTTTCGATATCCCATATTACTTATAATATCGGCAGTTTGGTGGGGGTCTGTTTTGGTTTGTTCTCTTGCCCAATGCTGTTGAGCCCAACTCGGTTAAGCTCGACACTATTGAGTCTGTTTCTACCTGGGTGCCAGGTATAATTTGTTTGCAAGACAGTGGGTGCTTGGGTGGTAGGCACGGTGGGTGGTGATAGTAGGCATGGGGTGGTGATAGTAGGGGAAGATGGGCTAGTTTAAGAGGTTGATGCAGCAAAGTGGGTGAATCATATTGTTTGTGTTTGTAAGAGGTGGAGGTGACTCAGGTATTGCAACAGGTTCTTCCTCTCCATCATAGAGATCTCCATTCACCTCTGACCAGAATCTTACACCCCTCCCATCCCTCCCATCCCTCACTTGCCCTCCCCTCCCTTATTAGGTGCAGGATCTTAAATTGTTAAGGCCGACAGCTTTACAAATAAAAGCATGGGATCAGAAATAAGAGATGCTGCCTCGTGATTCGATTTCAGCTCTTGAATTACCAGTACCAACACTTGGGACTCCCAAGTCCATACCGCCGAAAGATGCTTGGAGATCCAGAAAGCTTTTATCAAAGTGCACAGGGAAGATGATCAGAACTCGAGATACAATCGAGGGTCAAGGATAGGCTTAAGCAAAATGAGCGGTACTGACCTAAATATTTCAGACCGAATGAATGTAAGAAT
>WNGS01001312.1:46353627-46367669 GCA_020271785.1 Procambarus virginalis
AACCTAATTATTATTTTAATATACAACCTCCAGATGCAACAGTTGAGTTAAAAATTAACATTTTATGGATTTCAATTAGAACTGTATACAACTGCTCAATATCAAAGAGAGACGCGTATAGAAGGAGTATTAGAGATTCTATAGACACACTAAAGGCCAATCAATCTTTCAGTTGATCCGATTACGCGTAAAACTATTCTCAAGGAAGCAAAATTAACTAATATCATTCATTCACAGCATCACATAACTTGTGATGTCCCAGCGTAGAGAGATAATGATTCCGTGGGACCCGGCCCACAGTTCCCACAAGTCGGGATAATTGAGCATTCTTCTGAAACTTCGACATTCCCTTATCGAGTTCCCTGGGGGAGCATAATCACAGCGATATATAATGATGGACCCCATTACAGGCTATTCATGTCCGTGCCACCTCTTGGGTAGCTTAAATCTTTATCAATCAATCGATGGATGCCAAGTGAGGTGCTCCGCAAGATTTATAAATGCAAACTCCTAGAATCTTGTTCCGACGGGAGACATCTCCTGTCCACGAGGCTAACCATAGCCCGTGCTTCTTGCCCAGCTCCTGTGCCAGGTAAGTTACGGGCTCATCATAGCCCGTGCTACTTGGAACTTGTTCCGAGTAGCTGAATCTATAACAACAACAACGAATCTTGTTCAATACGGGCTCACCATAGCTCGTGCTACATGGACACTTCGTCCTGAGTAGCTAAATCTTTAACAACAACAACAATCTTGTTCACCTCCGCTCCTGTGCCAGGTAAGTCCACTACGGCTCATCATAGCCCGTGCTACTTGCCCCGCTCCTGTGCCAAGTCAGTTACGGGCTCACCATAGCCCGTGCTACTTGGAACTTGTTCCGAGTAGCTGAATCTATAAATCAAAATATACAAAAACATATGATGAAAATATGAACAAATCAAAATATACAAAAACACTATTCAATGAATGCTGGCTTGAAAGAGGCCAAATAATAATCAAGTCCTATAGAACTATTATGAATCACGTAAGCATATAAACAGGACGCAAGACAGAAGAAGGAACAGCTGAATGGGTAATGCCATTAAGTCTTCACGTGCAGGTGCCTCAGTTTGGACGATATCAATAGCAGGGGAGTGCAATTTGTACACAAATTTACTATTAATATGTAGGTTGGGTGGCGTGGGTTCACACGCGCTTCTGATCAAGAGATACACACACCACACACACACACCCACACCCACAACACACACACACACACACACACACACACACACACTGTGGAAAGGAATTAGAGAACTCTGATAAAGAAAGAGAAGGGGAGGGGCGGGGGGTAGGAGAGTCAGCTCCTGACAAGAAACAGAACAAGGACAGATTTTGTGTGCAATTTGAGTGCCCCATCCTCATGCGTATTTGCTCGCGTGCATGCATTCGTGCGTCTACTCACGTCCCCGTCATCATCCGTGTGTGTGTGTGTGGGGGGGGGGGAATGACACGCATCATCACCCCTTGTGTGGTCATGCGTTCACGTCATCATCCATGCGTAGCTGTGCGTTCATCAGCCATGCGTATCACGCAACCTGTCCCCTTACTGAACACACAACATATTCTACGCTTCTGACCCTGGCGTCAAAACTACGGCGGTTTAGGAAATTAAAATCCGCGAATACGGATGGTTGCCGCGACTAGCCGTGGAAGGTTAGGAGTGCTGGCTAGGATCTAACCCTTGTGGTTATATGCCAGACACCTTGTGGCTATGCCAGACCCCTTGTGGTTATATGCCAGACACCTTGTGGCTATGCCAGACCCCTGTGGCTATATGCCAGACCCTTTGTGGCTATGCCAGACCCCTTGTGGTTATGCCAGACCCCTTGTTATGCCAGACCCCTTGTGGTTATGCCAGACCCCTTGTGGTTATATGCCAGACCCCTTGTGGCTATGCCAGACCCCTTCTGGCTATGCCAGACCCCTGTGGTTATATGCCAGACCCCTTGTGTTATGCCAGACCCCTTGTGGTTATGCCAGACCCCTTGTGGTTATTTCCCAGACCCCTTGTGGTTATATCCCAGACCCCTTGTTATGCCAGACCCCTTCTGGTTATGCCAGACCCCTTGTTATGCCAGACCCCTTGTGGTTATGCCAGACCCCTTGTGGTTATGCCAGACCCCTTCTGGTTATGCCAGACCCCTTCTGGTTATGCCAGACCCCTTCTGGTTATGCCAGACCCCTTGTTATGCCAGACCCCTTCTGGTTATGCCAGACCCCTTGTGGTTATGCCAGACCGTTGTATTTGTGACGGAGTGGTAATGGGGAGAACGAGAGCCTGGCGTTGCTAGTGACTCACACAGCCATTTGTCCCTGGGCTGATTTCACTAGCTGTCCCGAGAGACTCTGGCCACGGGGGTGGGCGCCCCCCTTCATGAATCAATACTAGCGGGCGAGGGCGGGCCACGCCCCCCCCCTCTCCCCCCCCCGACCCTCCCACCTTAAAGCCCCCCCCCACCACCATCCCCTCCCCCCACTATCCTCCTCCCTCCCCAGTCTTCTACCACGCTTATAAAACTTTCCCTCCACCTCCCTTTCCCTACGTTAAGGGAGGTATACGTCGATTCTTCCCCAGTCACAGTCCTACACAGTTACCCATGACTGTTCCCCAGTCACAGTCCTACACAGTTAACCACGACTGTTCCCCAGTCACAGTCCTACACAGTTACCCCGCGCTCTTCAACTACACCCACACGCCCGCCCGCCACCACACCCACACGCCCGCCAGCCACACCCACACGCCCGCCAGCCACACCACACGCCCGCCAGCCACACCCACACGCCCGCCACCACACCCACACACCCGCCAGCCACACCCACACCCATCATACCCACACATCCTCTCTCGCCACACCCACACGCCCGCCAAGCCGCACCAATCATACCCACACATCCTTCCCATTCTCACCACGCCCACACGCCCAGCCACGGCTCTCCGCCACCCTCACAAATCTTTCCCGGGAGCTTGGACACTAACGAGGGTGTAAAGTAGTAAGCAATGGTCAGCCGCGTCGTCTTAAACCACTTCCAAACTCCCTAACTAATTGTCCAAAATTGAGCCCATGTTGACGCTGGTAACCGTTGACGTATGGGAGGGTAGAACTGGTTCTTGGTGAGAGTACATGGGAGAGAGAAGGGAGGGTGGTGGGAGAGAGGAGGGAGGGAGGGAGGGATAGAGGGAGTGACTGTGGCAGGTGTGGGGAAGAGAGGAAGAAAAACCCGAAGGAAGAGAGGCAGCAAGACAGAGATAGAGCGCTTTACATCAAGTCCAAAACATTGCATCACCCCTCCTCCTCCTTTCCCTTCCCTCCACGCCCACCACAGCCCACGCCTCCAGCCCTCCACGGCCGCGCCTCCAGCCCTCCACGCCCACGCCTCCAGCCCTCCACGGCCACGCCTCCAGCCCTCCACGGCCACGCCTCCAGCCCCCCAAGGCCGCGCCTCCAGCCCTCCAAGGCCACGCCTCCAGCCCTCCAAGGCCACGCCTCCAGCCCTCCAAGGCCACGCCTCCAGCCCTCCAAGGCCACGCCTCCAGCCCTCCAAGGCCACGCCTCCAGCCCATCAAGGCCACGCCTCCAGCCCATCAAGGCCACGCCTCCAGCCCTCCACGGCCCACGCCTCCAGCCCTCCACGGCCCACGCCTCCAGCCCTCCACGGCCCACGCCTCCAGCCCTCCACGGCCCACGCCTCCAGCCCTCCACGGCCCACGCCTCCAGCCCTCCACGGCCCACGCCTCCAGCCCTCCACGGCCCACGCCTCCAGCCCTCCACGGCCCACGCCTCCAGCCCTCCACGGCCCACGCCTCCAGCCCTCCACGGCCCACGCCTCCAGCCCTCCACGGCCCACGCCTCCAGCCCTCCACGGCCCACGCCTCCAGCCCTCCACGGCCCACGCCTCCAGCCCTCCACGGCCCACGCCTCCAGCCCTCCACGGCCCACGCCTCCAGCCCTCCACGGCCCACGCCTCCAGCCCTCCACGGCCCACGCCTCCAGCCCTCCACGGCCCACGCCTCCAGCCCTCCACGGCCCACGCCTCCAGCCCTCCACGGCCCACGCCTCCAGCCCTCCACGGCCCACGCCTCCAGCCCTCCACGGCCCACGCCTCCAGCCCTCCACGGCCCACGCCTCCAGCCCTCCACGGCCCACGCCTCCAGCCCTCCACGGCCCACGCCTCCAGCCCTCCACGGCCCACGCCTCCAGCCCACCACAGCCCACGCCTCCAGCCCTCCACGGCCCACGCCTCCAGCCCACGCCTATAAGCAGCCCTTGCCATCCCACATACAAAATCCCCGGAAGGAGCCATACTGGCAGGCTGGAGGCGGCTATACCACAGTCACGTGGCAAGCAAGACGTGACCTACTGGAACCCTGGGATAAGAGCCAGAGTTGCATCAAGTACCTTCAAATCATTCGCTCTCGTGCACCCACCAGTAACTAAAGACCTGGTTGTAAATCTACTGGCATATCGTGTTTGGGAAAATAAGAGAATTTGGCCTAATGTAACAACGAAAGTGAGCTCTTGGCTCACACAAATACCGGGATAAAGAATCCCATCCCTACTCGCCTACCCTTCCAATGCCAGTAAAACAAATGACACACATATAGGCTACAAATTTTCTGTAAATGTTGGTTTTACGAGATGAGCATCTGAAGTACGCTACCGGTGTCAGCTAACCGAACCGAACCGAGCCTAACTGAACGGAATCCGATCTAACTTAAGAGAACCGGACTTGACCGGACCTAAAGAAAATCGGAGATCAAATGTTGTGTTTTATATATATGGTGTGCAGAAGGTGTGTCGTCACACAATAAGGTCATTAATGTTCAGTCCGGTACAAGTTCTATACCTTACTGGGGTCAATACGACTGCCTTGAGCTTGCCTGCTCCCCCCCCCCCCGCTCATAGACTATATATCGGACACCTCAACACGCTCACAACAGCCAAATTAAGTAACACAACTTTAGGATCAGATTCGACAATGACATTCAAACGTCAAAATATTTCAACTACAAGACAACGGGTACACGAAGGCTTTTAGGCGGGACATCAAGAGCTAGCACCCGACTTCCCGTAGTCACTGATAGGTCAACACACCAGCGACCCGTGGTCACCAAGGTAGCAAAGATTACCCTCCGGGTCAAAGGTCAACGCCATCGCTAATCACCCCCAGCACGGTAGATGCTTTGTATGCCGCATACACAAGATTCCATCAGGGGACAGTGTATAATACCAGGTGTATAAACCTTGTATACCAAAGTTCAGGCTTAATGCACTTACACTTCTGCATACACAAATACTCATTAAAGAACAAAGCCTCAGACACCACTACATACGAGCACTGTAGATAGGTACCTGGGAGTTAGTCAGCTGTCACGGGCTGCTTCCTGGAGTGTGTGTGTGTGGGGGTGTGGAAAAAAAAGTAGTTAGTAACAGTTGATTGACAGTTGAGAGGCGGGCCGAAAGAGCAAAGCTCAACCCCCGCAAATACAACTAGGTGAACACACCCCAAGAGTGACCAATTGTGCCAGAGCCGTCCACCACCACCACCATGCGCTCCCACGGGTCTCGCCTATTATTTACACCCTTACATCATTTAGTACGCACCCACCTCACTATGAGACCACCACTGTACACACACACAGTCAGGCTGCCACCACCACCTGCGTCTTCAACCACCCTGCTTCACCGGACCACCATCATTTCATCAGAGACACTGGGCCACGGGGGGCCTTGATCCCCGGAGGCAACAGCTGCTTGGTATCGTATTCTAGAACATCATCAGTTAAACACATCACAATAATCATCAGGAGAAAGCGTTAGGCTATTTGGACTATATATAACTTGGAAGGCATCCGAGGACATTACGGGCTATTCATGCCCGTGCCACATCTTGGGTGGCTTAATCTTTATCAATCAATCCGAGGACAGGGTACCACTTACGGGCTATTCATGCCCGTGCCACCTCTTGGGTGGCTTAATCTTCAACAATCAATCAATAGAGGACAGGATAAAATGAGGGAAGGAACAGTGACTAACCCCCGTGGACCATCGGGGATCGAACGCTAGTCTGCATGATGCGAAGGCGTCGCTGTGCCAACAGATGCAAGTCGATGGACTTAAGTATACTGAGAACTACATTAATTATAATAATTATTGTATCAATATAAAAATATATATCCTAGGCCTATATATCCATTCGCGCAAGCAATTAGTTCCCCTAATTAGTTTAGGGGAGCTGGTCGGCCGAGCGGACAGCACGCGGGACTTGTGATCCTGTGGTCCTGAGTTAGATCCCAGGCGCCGGCGAGAAACATTGGGCAGAGTTTCTTTCACCCTATGCCCCTGTTACCTAACAGTAAAATAGGTACCTGGGTGTTAGTCAGCTGTCACGGGCTGCTTCCTGGGGTTGGAGGCCTGGTCGAGGACCGGGCCGCGGGGACACTAAAGCTCCGAAATCATCTTAAGATAACCTTAAGATAACCCTGCGAGGCCTCAACGTGTGTAAATTGGCGTTCGTCACCCAGGAAAAGTATGCACATACATATCTTTTAATACCAGAATATGTTGGTCAAGGATGGAGGAGAAGATGAAATTGTTTATGTAATAATCTAAGATGAGGTCTGATAAAGACCTTTTGTGCCCTCTGCAATGCTTTTTTGCGCTACCGCTCACAGGATGAGTATGGGGTGCACAATAAACTAGGCAACAATCAATCAAAACCGTTTATGACTTGTGGACAACAATACTGTGAAATATGGCCCTCACGTTCTTGGCCCCGTGTACCCCTGGCCTGTCACGGCCATGTGTATGGCATATATCATACACATGGGGGCCTCGTGTATGGAGGAGGGGGCCTCGTAGCCTGGTGGATAGCACGCAGGACTCGTAATTCTGTGGCGCGGGTTCGATTCCCGCACGAGGTAGAAACAAATGAGCAAAGTTTCTTTCACCCTGAATGCCCCTGTTACCTAGCAGTAAATAGGTACCTGGGTGTTAGTCAGCTGTCACGGACTGCTTCCTGGGGGTGGAGGCCTGGTCGAGGACCGGGCCGCGGGGACACTAAAGCCCCGAAATCATCTCAAGATAACCAAGATACCCAGACATCCACCACATTCTACAGTCTGGAGGGTCCCTGGTGCCTCATGACCCACAACAGTCTGGAGGGTCCCTGGTGCCTCATGACCCCAACAGTCTGGAGGGTCCCTGGTGCCTCATGACCCACAACAGTCTGGAGGGTCCCTGGTGCCTCATGACCCCCCCAACAGTCTGGAGGGTCCCTGGTGCCTCATGACCCCCCCAACAGTCTGGAGGGTCCCTGGTGGCTCATGACCACCCCAACAGTCTGGAGGGTCCCTGGTGCCTCATGACCCGCCCCCCAACAGTCTGGAGGGTCCCTGGTGCCTCATGACCCACAACAGTCTGGAGGGTCCCTGGTGCCTCATGACCCACAACAGTCTGGAGGGTCCCTGGTGCCTCATGACCACCCCAACAGTCTGGAGGGTCCCTGGTGGCTCATGACCACCCCAACAGTCTGGAGGGTCCCTGGTGCCTCATGACCACCCCAACAGTCTGGAGGGTCCCTGGTGCCTCATGACCCCCCCCCCAACAGTCTGGAGGGTCCCTGGTGCCTCATGACCCGCCCCCCAACAGTCTGGAGGGTCCCTGGTGCCTCATGACCCACAACAGTCTGGAGGGTCCCTGGTGCCTCATGACCCCCCCCCCAAGTCTGGAGGGTCCCTGGTGCCTCATGACCCCCCCCCAACAGTCTGGAGGGTCCCTGGTGCCTCATGACCCCCCCCCCCAACAGTCTGGAGGGTCCCTGGTGCCTCATGACCCCCCCCCAACAGTCTGGAGGGTCCCTGGTGCCTCATGACCCCCCCCCCCAACAGTCTGGAGGGTCCCTGGTGCCTCATGACCCCCCCCCAACAGTCTGGAGGGTCCCTGGTGCCTCATGACCCCCCCCCAACAGTCTGGAGGGTCCCTGGTGCCTCATGACCCACAACAGTCTGGAGGGTCCCTGGTGCCTCATGACCCCCCCCACAGTCTGGAGGGTCCTGGTGCCTCATGACCCCCCCAACAGTCTGGAGGGTCCCTGGTGCCTCATGACCCCCCCCCCAACAGTCTGGAGGGTCCCTGGTGCCTCATGACCCCCCCCCCCACAACAGTCTGGAGGGTCCCTGGTGCCTCATGACCCCCCCCCAACAGTCTGGAGGGTCCCTGGTGCCTCATGACCCCCCCAACAGTCTGGAGGGTCCCTGGTGCCTCATGACCCCCCCCCCCCAACAGTCTGGAGGGTCCCTGGTGCCTCATGACCACCCCAACAGTCTGGAGGGTCCCTGGTGCCCCATGACCCCCCCCCCAACAGTCTGGAGGGTCCCTGGTGCCTCATGACCCCCCCAACAGTCTGGAGGGTCCCTGGTGCCTCATGACCCCCCCAACAGTCTGGAGGGTCCCTGGTGCCTCATGACCCCCCCAACAGTCTGGAGGGTCCCTGGTGCCTCATGACCCCCCCAACAGTCTGGAGGGTCCCTGGTGCCTCATGACCCCCCCAACAGTCTGGAGGGTCCCTGGTGCCTCATGACCCCCCAACAGTCTGGAGGGTCCCTGGTGCCTCATGACCCCCCCAACAGTCTGGAGGGTCCCTGGTGCCTCATGACCCCCCCCCCAACAGTCTGGAGGGTCCCTGGTGCCTCATGACCCCCCCCAACAGTCTGGAGGGTCCCTGGTGCCTCATGACCCCCCCAACAGTCTGGAGGGTCCCTGGTGCCTCATGACCCCCACCCCAACAGTCTGGAGGGTCCCTGGTGCCTCATGACCCCCCCACCCAACAGTCTGGAGGGTCCCTGGTGCCTCATGACCCCCCCCAACAGTCTGGAGGGTCCCTGGTGCCTCATGACCCCCCCAACAGTCTGGAGGGTCCCTGGTGCCTCATGACCCCCCCAACAGTCTGGAGGGTCACTGGTGCCTCATGACCCCCCAACAGTCTGGAGGGTCCCTGGTGCCTCATGACCCCCCAACAGTCTGGAGGGTCCCTGGTGCCTCATGACCCCCCCAACAGTCTGGAGGGTCCCTGGTGCCTCATGACCCCCCCCAACAGTCTGGAGGGTCCCTGGTGCCTCATGACCCCCCCCCCCAACAGTCTGGAGGGTCCCTGGTGCCTCATGACCCCCCCCAACAGTCTGGAGGGTCCCTGGTGCCTCATGACCCCCCAACAGTCTGGAGGGTCCCTGGTGCCTCATGACCCCCCCAACAGTCTGGAGGGTCCCTGGTGCCTCATGACCCCCCAACAGTCTGGAGGGTCCCTGGTGCCTCATGACCACCCCAACAGTCTGGAGGGTCCCTGGTGCCTCATGACCACCCCAACAGTCTGGAGGGTCCCTGGTGCCTCATGACCCCCCCCAACAGTCTGGAGGGTCCCTGGTGCCTCATGACCCCCCCAACAGTCTGGAGGGTCCCTGGTGCCTCATGACCCCCCCCCCCAACAGTCTGGAGGGTCCCTGGTGCCTCATGACCCCCCCAACAGTCTGGAGGGTCCCTGGTGCCTCATGACCCCCCCAACAGTCTGGAGGGTCCCTGGTGCCTCATGACCCCCCCAACAGTCTGGAGGGTCCCTGGTGCCTCATGACCCCCCCCCAACAGTCTGGAGGGTCCCTGGTGCCTCATGACCCCCCCAACAGTCTGGAGGGTCCCTGGTGCCTCATGACCCCCCAACAGTCTGGAGGGTCCCTGGTGCCTCATGACCCCCCCCCAACAGTCTGGAGGGTCCCTGGTGCCTCATGACCCCCCCCAACAGTCTGGAGGGTCACTGGTATTCCGTGAACCTTTTTCTTGACTATTCTTTAATACAATAAAGATATAATCTGGCCTTAATATTTAGAGATGGCCGTAACGAGGATAATATACGTCAAATTAACAGTCCCTGATGGCGCAGTGATAACACACTCGCCCCGCGCCTCGTGGGCAATTTGATATGGATTCGAATCCTGGCCATGGAGGATTGACTAGGCGCCAATCCTTAATTGTTCGCCCAGCAGTAGTCGAGTATCTGGTTGCTAACCGACTGGCGAGTCGTGTTCTAGGGACAACTAGAGGTATATAGGGCGTACCATGAGCTCTCAGGAAGGACCATTTGGTCACCATTTGGTCCGGGAGACATCTCCCGTCACGCAGGGTGCAGTCGCACCTCCACAGATCTCCAGTATCAGCTATTGATACTGGTGATGGCTCAAAAGAGCCACCACTTACGGGCTATTCATGCCCGTGCCACCTTTTGGGTGGCTTAATCTTCATCATCATCATCTCTCAGGAACACGGGAGACATCTCTTGTCCACGAGGCTAACCATAGCCCGTGCTTCTTTCCCAGCTCCTGTGCCAGGTAAGTTACGGGCTCACCATAGCCCGTGCTACTTGGAACTTGTTCCGAGTAGCTGAATCTATAACAACTCTCAGGAATCAACTTGCCGCGATTGATACATCAGACTGCGAGCAGCGACGTCTAACAACCAGAGACTGGACCACCGCGGGTTACATTAAATCCCGGAACCCCTCACCGAAGGAACACACAGGGTAGGTATAGACCATCTTGCCACAATATTTACATACGATGCTGGGCTGCCCTGACCAGACTGTGTCACGATTCATTAACCACCTACCCATCCCCTTACGAAACCTGTAGATCTTTCCTCAATCAAAGGCAGCTTTATTTACATTTACTAAGCAGTTTACGGGCATCTAAACAAGTTTGTTATTGTTATAAACAACCCCCCCCTTAGCGTTTCGGAGCTCATAAACTGTTTAATATAAACAAACCCGCCATAACTGAGGAAAGATGTACAGGTTTCGTAAGCGACTGCGTAAATGCGTCATGTATCCCAGCCTATATCTCTACTCCTTCTCGAGATACAAGTCCAGTGTCAATATAGAAATTGATCTCTCTCTGCACTTTTAAACACACACACACACACACACACACACACACACACACACACACACACACCCACACACACACACAAAAAAAAAAAAAAAAAACACACACCACACACACATTCATATATTACATATATCTTGAAAACAAATATTTACACCGCTATCATCCAAACTTGTTTACCAAACCAGGTACTTTTAAACACTTCGCCATAATGACTTACCAGAGTATACCTGCACTGGGTTCCGAGAGTTGTTCTACTCCCCAAGCCAGGCTGGCCTTTCTTCTGAAAACGTAATTTAAAAGGCCCACCACAACCCACATGCTGGTTAGCACTGTAAATACATGGCCACGTCTGTGGTACAAAATAATAATAATAATAATATAATATAATAATAATAATAATAATATAATAAACCTACTACAACTCATCTTACCAGCGCCATCGTTTATTACTTGCTCGAATAAACGACTCAAGTCTTCGAACAAAGAACTGCCTTAAGGCAGAGTCTTGGCCTCCAGACTAACCAGTCTTCTCTCTATACTCCAGACTCTATACTCCAGAGGCTCTTATACTCCAGAGGCTCTTATACTCCAGAGGCTCTTATGCTCCAGGGGCTCTATTCGCTATACTCCAGAGGCTCTATAGTCTATACTCCAGAAGCTCTATACTCCAGAGGCTCTATACTCTTGGCACTAAGCATCCCGACTCTATACTCTTGGCACTGAGCGTCCAGAGCTCTATACTCCAGGGCTCTATACTCTTGGCACTGAGAGTCCCGAGGCTCTAGAGTCGTGGCACCCACACCACCAGTTTTCCCACCCTATAATATGAACGTAGGAGATAAGGCTCAAGAGCCAGTACACAACAACTTTCCTTGTTTGATTTTCCCTCCTAACAAAGTTTGCATACAAACATTGCTTGCTTGCCATCTGTCAATACTTGTCAAGGGCGCGCAGGCAAGATTATGCCAAGGGCGCGTAGCCTAAGCTATGCCAACTGCATCACAAACATAATAAGAAATATTTATTCATAACCGATGTATTCGAGAGGAAAAAGATACAAAATACAGTGTTTTTAAGAAATGGTTTCCTTATGCCGAGGATTTTTTTAAAAGCAACTAAAAACCAGCGTGATATTTGAGAGTTTCCTTGTTTGATGCGCGCGTGCGTATGCGTGTGCGTGTGTGTGTGTGTGTAAAAAAATAATAAAAGTTGATTGACAGTTGAAAGACGGGCCGAAAGAACCAGAGCTCAACCCCCGCAAGCACAACTAGGTGAATACACACACACACACACACACACACACACACACCACACACACACACACACACACACACACACACCACACACACACACCAACCAAGGCTTCCTGCCCCCGACAAGTTTTATTAATCATTCTATTTGCAAACAAATCGCAACTATATTCCACCTTAGGTCGACTGACTAATGTCCTGTATGTACTGCACAGTGTATAATGCAGGCCTATAGTCCTATGATTTCACCATACCACAAAATATAGGCTTTGCAGCATACAGTGTTGCCTCCCCCCCCTCCCCCAGCCCCATCCTCCTATTTTGGTAGTACTTATAGTAACAATGAGGACCATGGTATATATATGCCGACGTCCAACGAAATGATAAAAGTAGAAATCTGAACTATTGAGTTACCTGGTTGAGGGGTTCTGGGAGTTCTTCTACTCTACTGAGTTGTGAGAGTTTGGTCCACCAGGCTGTTGCTTGGAGCGGCCCGCAGGCCCACATACCCTCCACAGCACGGTTGGTCCGGAACTCCTTGGAATTGAAACAAACCGGGAAACTATTTTTTACTTGTGTTGCTTTGACATGCTAAACTAACCTCTCCTAACCTCTCTAGGCCTAATACACGATATCTGAGGCCTAATATAGAACACATGTGTGCTATACTTGGCCTAGGAATATTTAAGTTCGTGTTATAGCTTCATTTATTTTAAAGAATGCCTTACTATCAGTATACTATCTAAAAGTAGGTACGTACGAATCCTGACTACTGACGAGCATTACAATAGGTACTATTTAAACAGGAGGGTGGGTTGTGTCTCCCCATCGATCTAGACTGGAGCTTTCGACATTCAAGTGTCCATGTCATATGCATTAGCCCTAGCATTTCTGTACCCAGTCCCCCACTACCCACCCACTGTACAAACAGTTCCCCACGCAACCAGTCCACTGTACACCAGTCCCCCCACCACCCATCCCACGTACCCAGTCCCCCACCAACCAGTCCACTGTACCAATAATAGTACACGACAGTGTATTGGGATGGAGCGGGACACACAGTGTTGAGAATGGCTTCATTCCCGCCCTTCGTTCCTTGGTGCTTATGCAGCGCCAGCCTTATATTCACTCTTTCTCCTGGCCAGTGGGCAAAGGTTGAGGTTATTCACATGGATGCAATGCCAGTCATAACGGGGGTCAACCATGTGGACTAAAATAGTTTGACACTTAAGCTTAAGACCGGAAATAACTAACATAAGTGGAAATAAGGATAAAATTCCTTGCTGCATGCATACTGACCAAGATTTTGGCTAGATTCACAAACCCTTCGCTTAAAGATATAACCAAGGGAACACTAACTCCGGACGGAAGAGCTTCCCATAGCAACAGGTGGACCCACTGTCCAATAACACCATCAATACTCCGATACACATCACAAATATAATCACCGAGAGGGGGTGTCGACGAAATACATGCACACTTCCTCCAGCAAACTCTGTGGGGGAATCGTTGTCAACAATCCTATTAGATTATAGCTCTTCAAGGGAACTAAGAACCAGAGTAGCCACCCCCCCTTCTCCCCCCTCCACCCCCCCCCATGTGCTACGCGTCATTTCGCGGATGAATATAGAAGCAAACTTCGTATGTGATACCATCACTTACTTCACAGATGGATCAATAATCCAGGAGAAACAAGGTAAGGAATTCTAGTTACTTCAAGATGCTTAAATGAGTGCTCAACTTTACAAAGATGTTTTTTTTCCACTCAAATGACTTTATAACATGCTCTTGATGAATACCGACTGTGTGTGTGATAATAT
>WNGS01001312.1:46396511-46451511 GCA_020271785.1 Procambarus virginalis
TGTTTTCACTAATTATTACTTGTCATTTTGAGTAAAATTAATATTTTTTTATTAATATATATATATATATATATATATATATATATATATATATATAATTTTTCTCTGAGGAAATGCAACAACTTGAGGACATCAACACAGAATTATGCACTGAGGGGCATAGTTTTTTAAAAGATAAATATTGGTTTATAATTTTTTTAAAACATTCTTAATAACTAGACATCAGTTAAATTTCTTATGAAAGAATGACTCGGTAATTTTATTAATTACAAAAGAGAAGAGACCGTTTTAATTTTGACAGTTTTAAGTTTATAGAGCTCTCATTTGTCTTTTGTAATGATTTTGACACTTTTTAGTTTACAGAGCTCTCATATGGAGTGAAGACTTTTTATTTACAGTAATCTTTGTGCCATATTGAAAGATTATGTTTGCTAAAAGCAATCATTGCTGGTTGTGTACAGAACAGATTTGGACCTTACTCAGCCATGTCATTGCTATTATAAATCAATGTATTGATTGACTTCAAAATAATTTCAATCTCTTTAAAAAATTATTCACATGCTTAAAATATCTGCCTCAAATAAGGGATGGCCTTGGAAATGGAGGAGGCAGTCTAAAGGTGTGTTGTTCAGCCCATCCTGGTAGCCAGTATTTCAGAGGTGGCAGTAGTACAGTCAACTGAAGGATGACCATATCATGTCTCATACCAAGACAACTTGACTAGGGAATTTTTGTGCTGTCCATCAAGAGCAAAACTAGTTTGTGAGTGAATTGGTCGCCATATTTTGACTGTACCTACAGCCTAGTAATCCAACCAGTATTGTGTGTTCTCCCACTCTCAGTATTTGATTATACTCATAGATATGGAAACCCCATAAGTCTAGTTTCCTACTATCAAGAACTCGAGACTGAGCAGATTGTCAGACAAACCAACAGTGTTTTTGATGGACAAATAAAATGATGAATTGAATGTTTCCTGTTTATAAACCTTTACAAACCCTTTAAGAGCTCAGATTATAGCTTAATGAGACAACCTATTAGAAACCACAGTCTTAAGTCCTTAATTTATGAAGGATGAAAAAAGAAGTTTGAAGTGCTGCCTGAAGTACTTTCTATATCATACCTAACTACCACCTTCCACTGCATCATCCTTTTACCTCCGTTTGGTAAGTTATATTCATATGTCTATGTTTATGGTAAAGTGGGAAGTGAAAGTGATATTGAGACCTTGCAAAGAGATCTACATGAACTCCACAAATAGTCAGATGACTGGCATATGCTTTTTAATGTCAATAAATGCAAGATCTTGCATGTGGGGCATAACAGTCCACATACCTACCAAACTGACAGCACTACCTTACAAAAGATAGATGAAGAAAATGACCTTGGACTTGGAAGCCATCATTCACTAAAAGTTGCACAACAAGTGGGAGCAGCAGTAAAAAAAAAAAAAAACCAAACCCTGGGAATAATAAAGTGTACCTTTACCTTCAAGGAATAGAAAGTACTCGTTCAATTGCATATGTTCCAGGGAACATATGATTAAGGACCTGCCTGAAATGCTATGCATGTTAGTGGCTATACAAGAATGTAACAACTCTTTGTATATATATATAAATAAAAAAAAAAGACTGGTGCGTCCCCACCTGGATTATTCATTGAAACTCGTTAAAATATCATCGAATCTCGTGATCTCTTCGAAACCTTTAAAATACTGAATGATTTAATACTGAATGGTCAATTTCTTCTAAAAATCAGATGTAACACAAAAGAGGAGCAACGGGTTCAAGCTCAACAAGCCAGTGTAGGACAGGAGATGCTTTTTCACCCATAGAACCGCCTACCTGCCGAAACCATCAAAAACCCGAAACCCAGCAAAATTTTGCTGGGTTTTAAATACAGCTGGAAAAGATCAGGGCAAATGTGGGAGACCTTTGACAAGCTGCTGGCTTCCTGTCTTCATCAAGGCCACTAGTTTTAGTGGCCCTCAGGTAAATATGTATATGATACATAAAATAGTACTAAACTATTAGCCAATTGATGCAAATTATTATGCACTTAGATTTCTTTTCCTTAATTGTAATTAAAATAGATTTTGAACATTAGTTAGACCTATTGTCAAATCATGACCACTCTTAACGCACTGTGGCATTCTCACTCTCACTCTCACTCTCACACTCACTCACTCACTCACTCACTCACTCACTCACTCACTCACTCACTCACACTCACACACACACACACACACACACTCACACTCACACTCACACTCACACACACACACACACACTCACTCACTCACTCACTCACTCACTCACTCACTCACTCACTCACTCACTCACACACACACACACACACACACACACACACACACACACACACACACACTCACTCACTCACTCACTCACTCACTCACTCACTCACACTCACACACTCTCTCTCTCACACTCTCACACTCTCACACTCTCACACTCTCACTCACTCACTCACTCACTCACTCACTCACTCTCTTTCTCTTTTTTCTTCCGAGTAGAAAACCAGGTATAAAAATTTATGTACCGTATGCCAGCATAAAAGATGCACCCTCATATAGAAAACCCCTATTTTACAAGGATATTTTGTGGAAAACAAACTATTTTTAGTATGTTTCATCATACATTTATTGAAAGACTTTTTCAAGTGGATTTTGTACCTCAACTCTTATCTCCTATAAGATCAGCTGCATAATTTATATTTGGGCAAGAGAATTGCTATACTGGACGTGAAGCTTGTATTTTTGGATGTGATGTTTTGTTACCTCGTCAGGCCACCAGGGTGGCGCACCATCACAGTGCTCTGTTCTTGTTCTCATTTACTGCGCTCTGGTTTTATTGTCATTTACTCAATGCAAATGGCTAAGAGGCAGATGAAAGTTTAAAATTCCTTTCAAATTTCTAGGAGCATTTTTCACTTAGATAATAAATGTTTCTTAAGAGGTAACACAATCATTAAATAATGTATGCCATATACAGTATCAGGTGTGGGTTACGTATGCTTAGTAAGATGGCGAGATGATGTGAGCTTCCTTCATAACTGAGGACATATCGTAAGCAGTTTTTTGCACGTTTGTGTTAACAGACTGTGATAACTCGACTTGTTTTCAATATTGTCTTATTAGTAACATGATTTACTGTGATAATTTGCTATGTTTTCAATATTATTAGCAACGATTTTTGTGCCTAGTGAAGTTACCCAGTATGCTCGTCTGGCTCCCTAGCTTATGGCATTCACTCTCACATCTGTAATATGGCAGCATTAGATGCAGGGCAATTTTTTTATACAGTACAGTATGTTTAAAAATAAAAAAGCATGTTTTATACGCTGGCAAATTTGGTAATTTTGCCTTAAGGGCAATGTAGCTAAAAGTGTTATTAAAGGTAATTCATTTTTATTTGTTGTAGAGGTGGAATTTGTTTGATGGCTTGAAACTCAAAGTTGTTGCATAATTTGAATTTTAGTTCTTTATTCTAACCTGCATCAAAAGTTTTGTCAATATCTTTTGTGGCAAGTGCTATAAATATAACTACATATACATCAATATGACTAAAAAAAAAAAAATTGTCATGTGTCAAAATAGTTCAGTTCCATTGAACCTTCCTCAGTTGAATTTCTTAACAATGAACTTGTGTGTAATATGAAGCAGTTCACAGGATCACTTGATCCATTGCCCAGACCACATAACCCAAATCTCACTTACCATAATAATACTCATGAATTAGTCAATGCATACAACAATAAGCAAACTGAAAGCAAAGGCCTTTTTCATTTTCACTGCAAAACTTACAGTACCAAAGGAACCTTGCAGAAGCACACGGTAGGAAGGACTAATCAACAAAACATTGAGTAAATGATAGAAAAAATTGATAGGCAAAGAGCAAGATGTAAGGCGCTTCCCAAGTAGGTACGGAGGGAGGTTAGATAGTCAGAAGCAAACTGGTATGCATAACCATCACAAATTCTGAGCACAGAAAATACAGTACTTACAAATGCACAAAACCTAGAAGGTTGGCATGGGTATAACAACATTTACATATCCCCAGACCTAATAGAATAACAACAACAACAACAACAACAAAAAGAGAAGCACAGCAAGACAAACTAAAGGACTCTGGAAAAAGACCAATACAGAGGTTTAAAGTTGAAGATAGGGAGAGGGCAGGTGATTATGATAGTAGTTGGAGTAGAGGATGTAATCATTTGCCCAGTTGAGTAGCACTAACCTTGTACAGTATACCTCTAACAACAAGCAGGCACAAAACCAAAGGGACAATGTATGCAATAATAGTGTGCAGAATACAGGAGCAATCTCAGGAGTTTAAATTTTTTTTACACAAATACCTAGTAAATAAATTTGATGCATTGTGTCTGCATACACTGAGGCTTATAATCCTGTCATTATTGGGATCAGTGGAACATGGGGGACAAGCAGATGTAATTGAAGAGGGAATGCCATCTTCCAGGATACCATCCACCTTTCAGAAAGGACGAGAACAACAACAGAGGGTGTGATCGTATATATATAAAAGAGGACCTTAAATTAATGCAACCAGCAATGAGTAACTGAATACCATGGGATCCTCAGAATCTGTGTGGTGCAATATACTAGATCAAAATGACAGCGGATGTATGCTACAGGGTAGACACAGCAACAGCAGAGGGCATTACAGAAATCCATAAATGTGATAAATGCTGTAACCAAAGCCCAAGCTCTTATAATGGGGGGGGGCCTTTACCCATGAAACAACAGATTGGGCAAATCTTCAAGTTGAAGGAGAAAATTTTCTTTATAATTTTTCTGCCATAATTGATCAAATCCAGGTAGGGCAAGAAACACCCTTTCATGTAACCACAATATTCCAAGATGGAATCCAATTATAGAAATCGATATAAAGGTCCAGGACAATGACTTTCTAAATTACCAGTGAAAAGAAATTTGGAGAGGAATTGCAAACACCACCTGGGAGTGAGCTAATAGATCAAGACATGGAAGTATCATGGGAAATTTTCAAAAAAGTCATCAATGAACTTGTTCAAAACTATGTGCCAAGAAGGAGAAAGAAAATAAATACAGTAGAACTAGATGGTTGACACAGGCTGTAAAAAAAAAAGCCTGGTTTTAACAACTAAGTACAACGTCTGAAAAAGGTATCAATCTAAAAGGAATCACATAGATTAAGATATATACAGAAGGGTATTAAATTCAACTACCCAGGAAAGCAGTTCAGTGAAAAAGTTGCTCAAAATATTAAGATCCAACATCTTTTATGCCTATTTAAGAAGTAAAACTAAGGCAAAAGACTTGGTAGGACCCTTAAAAATAAAAACATTTTAAATGATACAAAAGCAGCCAACACTTTACATTAAAACTTACATCAGTGTTCACACTAGAAAAATTTGACCACAATACCAAGACAAATGATTGAAGCAAGGGAAGAGAATGAATTAAGAGATACAGTATTCCCATAACATGTGGAACTGTCAGGAAGAGCAGTGACATTAAAGAATTCAGAAGCCCCATGTGTAGACGGAATTTAATCTGAAGTCACAAAGGAACTGGCAGATGAACTGTGTCTACCACAAACTCCATTCCATAAAATCTCTGGATCAGGGAAAAGTTCTCCTTGACTGGAAGTATGCAAATGCCACTTCTATCTTAAAAAATGGCAGGAAGAGCTCAGCACAAAACTACCAACTGTTAAGCCTAACCTCTTACATCTGCAAACTCAGGGAGAGAAATGTAAGGAAATCATTTACCATCTCTCAGTGCTCTGTCTAATAAAGACAAGCAAAATGGTTTTGTTAAAAATAAATCATGCCTAACACACCTGTGCACATTTTTGGAGAAAGTTACCAGCTATTCAGACAAAGGGCTTCCAGTAGACATAGTATATGTGGTGCGGGGTAGAAATAGCCTAAGCTACTCTATCCCTTTGAGATGTATTTTTTTCTTATCTCAATAAACATACTTGAACTTGAAAGTATATGTGGTCTTCTCTAAAGCTTGATAAGATACCACATGAAAGATTGGCAAGGAAATTACAAGCACATGCCATTAATGGTAAAGATAAATGGATAAAGAATGGATAAAAAAATGGTTGAAGCAATGTTTTCCTAAATGGAAATGAAACTGACTGGAGAAATGTAGTGAGTAGGGTACTGCAAGGTTCCATCTTTGAGCCAACAATTTTTAGTTATATACTCATCAGTGAAATACATGTAGATGTACAAGCCACATTATCAAATTTTCAGATGACACTTAAGATCTTTGGTAAAGTAGTAAGCAAAAATGATATTGAGGCCTTGCAAAGAAACCTACAAATAATAAAACAATGCAAGACCTTACATGCAGGACATAACAATACACATCACAACTTAAATATTAACAACACTACCATGCAGCAGATTGATGAAGAAAAGGACCAAGGAATCAGAATCCACCAGTAATTAAAAGTTGCAGAAAAAATAAACTTAAAGGAAGCCAAAGGTTTGTCTTCCTCATCCTGATGTAGACCTGACCAAATGTAAACTCAAAATTATTCGCACACCCTCCGTCACTATGTGATGGAGTGCGAAAAGATACGTGAATTCAGAGACAATTCTATAACAAATGTTTCAAAGACGTGCAAACATTAAATTTAAAATGATCTGCTACCAGAAATTTTAGTCAAATATCCTCAGTTTGCTAACTGTAGGTAGTAACTACATAGGTGATTGTAACCTATCCACCGCTGCCCACTGGATGGGGGGCGGTGTGCAGGACAAACATATCAATTGTGACACTAGCTCTCCACATGTCAGTTGCTTAAGTTAGAGACTGTATTTGTGGTCGGTCTCGAGCCCATTGTTGATGTGACGACGTATATTGAATTATGTAACTAGCTCATCAAGATTGTAACTTGCTTAGCTAAATGAATTGTGGGGTTCAGTTCCTGAGCCCATTATGTGCCTCTGTAACTCTTTCCACCGCCACCCACAAGATGGGTATGAGGTGCATAATAAATGAACTAAACTAACTTCCTCATAATAATTTTTTGGGGAAGGGGGGAATGGGAGGGGAGGATGAAGTAATAACCGAGGGAAGGGGAAGGGAGGGGAGGATGAAGTGGGAACCGAGGGGATGGGGAGAGGGGGTCTAGGGAATGATGGAGTGAAGAATGGGGAAAGAGACCGAGATGTAGTAGATTGACAGATTGATAAAGATTAAGCCACTCAAGAGGTGGCACGGGCATGAATAGCCCATAAGAGATGCAGTAGGGTACCTCTTCTATATTTATGTACAGGGTATGAATGAATATATATATGTGTATATATATATGTGAGAAAGCTGCATGAACGCGCAAGCCATAGATCACTAAGAACTCTTTGACCTGGCCAGGATTCGAACCCATGCCATCCAGGATCACCCCTAAACGTACACAGTATCGTGACCACCACACCAATGATCGATCATTGGTGGCTTCCTGTCATATATAGGCCACTAGAGAGATCGTGGGCCTTTAGTAAATTCAGGTAAATTTAATATAGCCACTATTATGCAAAGCTTTTCAGACATAACTCAAGACAATTTTCTTAATTTATTGATAGGTTTAATGGGCAAACACACTTAGTAATAAACAAAAAATAAGGTAACATGTGAATTGAATCATCAAATGCAATTCAGCTACAGATAGACAACATTAACATCAGTAATAAAAATGATGGCAAGTTTCTTGGCCTATTCCTAGACAAAGAGACTTAACTTCAGCACCCACATTCAACACATAACTAAGAAAGTCTCTAAAACAGTTGGTATACTCTCTAAAATAAGATATTATGTTCCTAACTCTGCTCTCCTCTCACTATATTATGCACTAATCTACCCCTATCTTAATTATGGTGTCTGTGCATGGGGGTCTACCACTGCAAACCACCTTAAGCCTATCATCACCCAGCAAAAATCTGCTATCAGAATAATAACTAACTCTGCTTTCTGACAACACTCAGCTCCCTTGTTTAAATCCCTAAACTTGCCAAAACCGGAGAAATATGAACAGACAGCGAGACAGTGAGAGTGACGATGAAAATACAAAGAGACCAAAGAATGAGACCCTACTCAGCAGGACTCAAGACAAGCCAGTTAATAGAAGGAAGAGGCTGTTGTTCCCTACAACATGCCAATTGAATTTCCACCAAAAGGTGGCGTGGACGGTACGTCTGGCTAAAGAATGTTTGGATTACGAACCACTCTTCAAGGAGGGCCTTAACCGGCCCTACATAACAGTTGGGACTGAACAGGCCGTGGAAAGCCTCACGACGGTTGGTTTTAAAGATGTAGTGATGGTTCCCCCAGAAGAAGGTATGTTGCACACAAAGATCATAGTTTTCAAGTTTCCAACTTATTTAGATCCTGACTGTCTTCTTCTTAACAATGATAATGTTGTCTGGGCAAAGAGAAACATTGTCCGTGGTGACAAACAAAGCCAGGTTGTTGCCTTGGTAAAGGGTGAGGCGCCAGAGAAAATTTTTGTGCAAGGACTAGGCTATAGGAACGTTGCAAAATACGTTGAGGAGCCCATACTGTGTATGAAGTGCTCACGTTGGGGACATATGGCATGGAAATGCCAGTTTGACCCCAGGTGTCGGTTTTGTGGGAAAAAACACGACTCGCGAGAGTGTAGAGTCAAGATTGAAAGAAGTGAAAAAATCGTACCATTTTGTTGCAACTGTCGAGGCAGCCACAATGCTGGTTCCTCTCTATGCCCCATGAAGCCTCATCTGAAAGAGACTAGGACGGGTCCTGCAAGCAGGATAGATGTGTCCTCGCAGCAAGGAAAGATTGTGCAAGAGGAACTTGGAGGAAACAGCTGGAAGCCAACGACAGCCCCTATGATCAATGTGTGGGAGAAAGGGGCGGAGAAAATAAAGGCGAGCCTAGGGAAGGTAAATCAGGCAGTGGAAAAACTGAAACCTTGTGAGAACAAGGTTCAGGACAATATGGTCACCTCTGAGGTAGGTAATCAAATTTTGGAGTATCTAAAAAAACTAGATAAGAGGATTGAGGCATTGGAAACATTGGCTATGGAAGGTAGACGGGGTGAAGATGGTGGTGAAACAGGACGTGTAATTGAAAGTAAAACAGGACGTGGAATAGAAAGTGAAAAGTGCGTAGAAGAAAGTAATGATGTGCATGACGTAACGATGATAGAGGATAGTCAGGAGCATACACCTTCTAGTAGTGTTAGCGGTGTTCAACCTCCTGTTGTGACAAATGTTGAAAGATCGGTTAAAGTAAAACGGTATACAGAAATAACAAAGAAAATAGATATGAATAATATTACCTTCGATGTTAGTAGTAGTTGTGCAAGTGAGGAGAAAGAAAAAATGTTACGGTGTTGGAAAGAAGTTTCTAAGGTACTCTCGTATCTAATGGAATGTGACGGGCAGGGCAAAGGTAGTTTTATTATTAATCATGGATGAAAGTAAATTGAGAATATTATCTTGGAACGTTAATGGATTAAAAACTAGAGCGGTGGATGTACACTATTATACTCTTAGAGAGGATATTGACATAGTAGCACTCCAGGAAACTGGGGATAGGGATGGTAGCATTCTGAGGCTAAATGGCTATAGAGGTTTTCACTTATATGCTGATGGAGGAACTAGGGGGGTCTCATGTTATGTCAAAAGTACCATACCTGTCGAGATAACTGGAATCCCTCAGAGATATAGAGGTATTGAAAGTATTTGCTTGCGGATACAATTAAAGGACCGAGAGTTAAATTTCATTAATCTATACATCTCTGATAGCTCCCTTGATTTAAGATACTTGCCAGATTCCTTCTTTTCTGAAGATACACTTGTGGTAGGGGATTTTAATGCCAGACATCCAGCTTTAGGATCAAGGAGTAAAGCGAATAGGAATGGTTGCAGATGGTACCAGTTTTTGCAGGAACATGAAGATGTTCAGCTGCTGGGCGAGCCCTATCCTACTCATTTGAGGGGAGGGAGATTAGATTATGCTTGTTTGATAAATGCTGAGGGCATAGAGGGGAATTGTCTTACTGTGGATGAAATGCTAAGTGATCATTTTGCATTACAAATACAGCTTAAAGTAGATACAAAGCATGCCTGCCTTCAGAGGAAAAGGTTAAAGTTTAATGAGGGAGAATTAAGGGGTCTTGTTGGCCATATTAAGTCTTGGTATGATACTTATAAGCCAGTTTCGGCAGAAGCATTTTATGAAGATTTAATTAAGGAGGTAGATGTATTTAATGCAACATTGAACCGGAAAACATCTAGTATAAAAAAGCATCCCCCCAGAAAAGAAAATTATACACATGACGAGATGCTTAAGGGGTGGACATTAACAATGCGAAGAGCTCAATTCGAAATTACAAGAGATGAGGTCAAAAAGCACCTATTGGAGCTAGATGTGAGAAAAGCTGTTGGGCCGGATGGAATCTCGCCATGGGTATTGAAAGAGTGTGCAGGAGCACTTTGCTTACCACTCTCCATAGTGTATAGTAAGTCACTGGAAACGGGGGACCTACCAGAAATATGGAAGACTGCTAATGTAGTACCAATATACAAAAAGGGTGACAGACAAGAGGCACTGAACTACAGGCCAGTGTCCTTAACTTGTATACCATGCAAGGTGATGGAGAAGATTGTGAGAAAAAACCTAGTAACACATCTGGAGAGAAGAGACTTCGTGACAACCCATCAACATGGGTTCAGGGAGGGTAAATCTTGCCTTACAGGCTTGATAGAATTCTACGATCAGGTGACAAGAATTAAGCAAGAAAGAGAAGGGTGGGCGGACTGCATTTTTTTGGACTGTCGGAAAGCCTTTGACACAGTACCCCATAAAAGGTTGATGCATAAGCTGGAGAAACAGGCAGGAGTAACAGGTAGGGCGCTCCAGTGGATAAGGGAGTACCTAAGCAATAGGAAGCAGAGAGTTACAGTGAGGGGTGAGACCTCAGACTGGCGTGAAGTCACCAGTGGAGTCCCACAGGGCTCTGTACTTGGACCTATCCTGTTTCTGATATACGTAAATGATCTCCCAGAGGGTATAGACTCATTCCTCTCAATGTTTGCTGACGACGCCAAAATTATGAGAAGGATTAAGACAGAGGAGGACAGCTTGAGACTTCAAGAAGACCTGGGCAAGCTGCAGGAATGGTCGAACAAATGGCTGTTAGAGTTTAACCCAAGCAAATGTAATGTAATGAAGATAGGGGTAGGAAGCAGGAGACCAGATACAAGGTATCATTTGGGAGATGAAATACTTCAAGAGTCAGAGGGAGAGAAAGACCTGGGGGTTGATATCACGCCAGACCTGTCCCCTGAAGCTATCAAGAGGATATCAAGAGCTATCAAGAGGCTAACATCAGCAGCATATGCCAGGTTGGCTAACATAAGAACGGCCTTTAGAAACTTGTGCAAGGAATCTTTCAGAACATTATATACCACATATGTCAGACCAATCCTGGAGTATGCGGCTCCAGCATGGAGTCCCTATCTAGTCAAGCATAAGACTAAACTGGAAAAGGTTCAAAGGTTTGCCACCAGACTAGTACCCGAGCTGAGAGGTATGAGCTACGAGGAGCGACTGCAGGAATTAAACCTCACTTCGTTGGAAGACAGAAGAGTTAGGGGGGACATGATCACCACATTCAAGATTCTGAGGGGAATCGACAGGGTTGATAAAGACAGGCTGTTTAACACAAGGGGCACACGCACTAGGGGACACAGGTGGAAACTGAGTGCCCAAATGAGCCACAGAGATATTAGAAAGAACTTTTTTAGTGTCAGAGTGGTTGACAAATGGAATGCATTAGGAAGCGATGTGGTGGAGGCTGACTCCATACACAGTTTCAAGTGTAGATATGATAGAGCCCATTAGGCTCAGGAAACTGTACACCTGTTGATTGACGGTTGAGAGGCGGGACCAAAGAGCCAGAGCTCAACCCCCGCAAGCACAACTAGGTGAGTACAGGAATTGGAATAGGAATGGTAGGACTGAGGAAGGGAAGAATGCTTTACTAGCAGTTGCTAGGCTGTGTGGGGAGAAGAGAAAGGAAATTAGGAGCAAGTATTGGCAGGAGTTTGCAGAGAAAGTTGGGAGTAACAGAAACTTGAAAGAAATCTGGCAAGACGTAAATAAAATAAGGGGTAAAAAGCATAATTTTGTTGCACATCCTGACCCGCAAAGAATTGCAAATGGTCTCGTAAATAAATGGGCGGAAGCTGCCAAACTTAGTTCATTACCCGCTGTAACGAGAGAGTCATTAGATTCTTGGAAAGATCTAAGAATGGACTTCATACTTACAGCAGGTAACAGTGGTGATGTCACGTGCACAGGTATTACCAGAGAAGAACTAATAACGGCTATTAAAGTTGGGAAATCTACCGCCCCTGGGGCGGATGGAGTAACTTATGAAATACTTAATGAACTTGCCATTATGACGAAAAGCCCACTTTTAGACCTCTTTAATATTAGTTATAAAGAGGGCAGTATTCCCAGTAAATGGAAAAAAGCTATGATCATCCCTATCCCTAAAGCCAATGGAGAGTACAGACCTGTGTCTTTAACCTCGTGTTTTTGTAAAATGATGGAGAGGATCATTTAATATACCTACAATTTTCTCTCATCTTTTATTTTTATTTCTTGCCTTGTAATTGTTATCCTTTTTTTATAAATTTTGCAAGTATTTACCTACTTAAAATTTTCTTAGATTAAGGACCTGCCCGAAACGCTGCGCCTACTAGTGGCTTTATAAGATTGTAATTACTATACTATGTATCCTCACAATCCCAATTTACCTTCTTGTATATATAAATAAATAAATAATAAATAAATAAATAAATAAATAGTTAAGTATTGGCGGCGGGCGGCACATTACCGTCATTTTTAGTAGCGAGTGCAACATGGGGCGTTCCTGGTATGTGTGTAGATGACTTGTTTACTACCACATTCTTCAACAAAACTCAATAAAAACCCCTTTTAATGACTTACTAAATAACGCTTAATTATAATATAATGTGATTCACGGGTCTCTCGTGAATATAAGATGGTAAATAGGATGAGACAATTGAGTGTAAACAGGGGAGAACGGGAAGACATTTCGGAGGGGACGGTAGAGCTGTGAATGGCCGTGAGCAGCAGCAGCAGCAGTAGCGGCTTGTTGATACTCTGGGAGCCTTCACCAGTCCTGGCCACGGGTCCTTCCCCTCCTCCTGCACCGCCTCCTGCCTCCCCTCTCATGCACCCATGCTGTGCCTCTCATAGCCACATTGTGAGTCTGGAAGAACGGTAGCGTGATGATGGACTCCCCCGAGACACTTGACTGTTGCTTTGTTTACAACACGGGAGGGTTCATGCTGGGGCTGTGGCAGGGAGGAGCGCTCGTCCAGTGGTCAGGTGTTGCAGGTGTTGTTGATCTAGACGCCTCTTAGTAAGGCTCTGGGTGGGGGAGATAAATACTTGTCCACCTGCTGTCAGGTGTTGCAGGTGTTGTTGATCTAGACGCCTCTTAGTAAGGCTCTGGGTGGGGGAGATAAATACTTGTCCACCTGCTGTCAGGTGTTGCAGGTGTTGTTGATCTAGACGCCTCTTAGTAAGGCTCTGGGTGGGGGAGATAAATACTTGTCCACCTGCTGTCAGGTGTTGCAGGTGTTGTTGATCTAGACGCCTCTTAGTAAGGCTCTGGGTGGGGGAGATAAATACTTGTCCACCTGCTGTCAGGTGTTGCAGGTGTTGTTGATCTAGACGCCTCTTAGTAAGGCTCTGGGTGGGGGAGATAAATACTTGTCCACCTGCTGTCAGGTGTTGCAGGTGTTGTTGATCTAGATGCCTCTTAGTAAGGCTCTGGGTGGGGGAGATAAATACTTGTCCACCTGCTGTCAGGTGTTGAATTATAGCATTTTCCATACCGAGTGCAGTACCCATGAAGGCTCCTGGCGGGTATGGTCATACCTGTATTCGTGAACAGGCTTTTTAACAGCTGGTTTTCTAAGTGTCAGCATTGTATATAATTTTAGATTAGTCTGTGCTAGCCAAATTTTAGGATGTCAGGCTGGGTTAGGTTTGGAAAGTTCTAAAATTCCATTGACAAATCATCTTTGGTACCTGGATGAGAGGAGGAAGGGGGGGGGGCAGGCCAGGAGAGGGTTAGAACATAAGATTAAAGGTAACTGCAGAAGGCCTATTGGCCCCACACGAGGCAGCTCCAATTTATAACCACCCAATCCCACTCATATGTATGGCCAACCCACGTTTGAAACAATCAAGGGACCCCACCTCCACCACGTTATGCAATAATTGGTTCCACACATGAACAACCCTGTTACCGAACCAGTATTTACCCAAATCATTCCTAAATCTAAACCTGTCCAATTTATACCCATTGTTTCGTGTTGTACAGTATTGATAGTTTTAACACCCTAAAATATATTCCCCTTGTTATGTCCATTCATCCACTTGTACACCTCTATCATGTCACCCCCTAATTCTTCGGTTTTCTAGAGAATGTAATTTAAGCTTTGTCAATCTTTCTTCGTATGACAGGTTTCTAATTTGGGGGATCAACTTTGTCATCCTACACTGGACGCGTTCTAGTGAATTTATATCTATTCTATAGTACGGTGACCAAAACTGAACTGCATAATCTAAATAGGACCTAACCAGAGCAAAATATATATGAATATCTTCAGCTATATAGGGTTCCTATATAGAACCCCATATAGATATAGAGTTCTTGGATTCTTCTATTCCCCTGAGTTGTAATAACTTGGTCCAACAGACTGTTGCTTGGAGCGGCCCCACAGGTTGGGTCTGGGAGTTGTACTCCCCAAGCTCAGCTTCAGGCCAGCCTTGACCCCAAGGTATCTCGAGATGATTTTGGGGCTTAGTTTACCCGTGGCCCGGTCTTCGACCAGGCCTCCTGTTCGTTACACACCCCCAGGAAGCAGCCCATAGCAGCTGCCTAACTCCCAGGTACAGTACCTATTTACTGCTAGGTGAACAGGGGCATCAAGGTGAAAGGAAATATATCTATTTGTTTCCACCTCCGCCAGGGATTGAACCCCGGAACCTCAGAACTATGAATCCCGAGCGCTGTCCACTCGGCTGTCAGGCCAAGCTGGGGTCAAGGCTGGCCTCGGGAAGCCATGATCCTTGGTACGCTGGGACTTTTATCCTCTTCGAGTACAATTAAAAAAGATATGTTCATTTTAATTGCCAATATTTGCATGTTTCAAATGGCAAATAATTACAGTATAGGTAATTTATATGGACACTTTGTTGTATAGGCCCTATACTATTTGCTTTATTTAATTAGTTTATTTTATTTGTCATGGACACCATATACAGTATATATTAATCCTGTGTACAGGATTCTGGTTACATAATAGGCTCATGAACTGGAGTTCAAAGTTCTTTATTATTGCAATTTACATTTATACTAAAACTAGTTACATTTTAAGTTATACCCATTGTGCACTTGGCACCACACCCTTCCAGTGGGTGGTGATGGGAATTTCATTGAATACATTAGTGTAAAATATTTCATCATTATTTTTTAATAAAAATTACAATTACAACTGGTATCATTACCAAATACTAAGCATAATGCACAGTTAATGATTATTAGCTGAGTTAATGTCTGATGTATTTGTATATACAGTACAGTATATACATATATATAGGACATTGTATATACATTAAGTATTCATTTACAGTATGAACAAATGGGGGACCTATGACAAGTCACTGGCTTCCTGTCCTCATTGAGACCACTTGTGTTAGTGGCCCTCGGGTAAATGCATGCACATGACTGTGCATCAATAAGGTTGATGCACAACAAGAATTTGCTGTTTCCTCCCTGGAAACACAAACCGAAACTGTCTCTATTTTCCGCTTGTTACAACTTGTAATAAAGTTGTTACATCTTGGCTCAACGTGTTTATGACATATTAGAATGTTGTTACAACTTGCTATATTGGTTGTTATAACTGGTTAGGAGGTGTTAAAACTTGTTTGAACATTGTACCAATGTCGTAGTTTCGGTGTGTGTTTGGCGGGCTACTCCTAACCTAAACTGATCTCAGTGCATTTAAATACAAAATGGGCTATGATGTAAAAGCTGATGAAGGTATCGAAATATAGTGTCATGGTGAGACAACAGATGCACTTTATAATACTGTACTGTAATCACAATTTATGTTCAGAGTAAATGAAATGGTTACAGTGCACTTTAATCAAATTTGTATACTGTATTATATTTAACATTTAATATAATAAAAGCTTGTCCTGAATAAATATATTTAGTAAACAAATTTGGCAGGAAGTGGAGAAGACCTTGAGAAGTGGAGAAGACCCTGAGCAATATTCCAAATGACTTAACTGTTGCAGCAAAAATGTTGTTGATTCACATACCTGTGATTCCAGGAAGTACTTGACACACTTGGACTGGACAGTAGAGCGACGGTCTCACTTCTTGCAGGTTAGCGTTCTACCCCTGACCATCCAAATGGTTGGGCACCATTCCTTTCCTTCGTTCAATCCTAAAACCTCATATTCATATTTCTTCAACAGTGCTATGTAATCATAATGGTTTGGTGAATTTTCCTTATAATTACCTGATCTTACATGTACTTTTGGTTACAAACAATATCCTAGAAAGATTTGCAGTAGTTACACTGTGTGTTTTATTTGAAACCAGTATCACAAGCATTTTTTATTATATTCAAATATGCATAGGTGCCTTTGAACTATTCCATGCAGTTTGTAAACTTAACTCGCATTTCTTCATAATGCAACGAGAGAAACATATCAACCTAGATGCATGTCTCGGAATCATTTAATAAATATAATGGGTCTTAGTTGCTGTTGTATAATTTCCCGTATTTATTTTCACTCTTTTGGCCTCATTGTGACCAGATTTGACCAGATTTTTACCATATTATTAATACCACTACCACTATTATTATCACCACCACTACCATCATTTTCACAATTATTAACATTGCTATTACTACCACCAGAATTACAATCATTATTATTATCATTATTTCCACTATCATTATTACCACTATCATTATTTCTTCTACCTCACTATTACTACACCAACATTATCACTTATTATGACCATAATTTTTACCATTACCATTATTACCATAAAAACAATATGATCATAATTATTACCATAAAAATTATTACCACCAATATTATCATTATTACCAAAACTAAAATAATTAGTTCTAACATTATTATTATTTCCATGAACAGTGCCACCATTAGTGTCACCATTACATGTATTATTACCTCCTCCATCACTATTACCACTAATAATATCACTATATTATTACCATCATTACCATCTAGAGATCATTATTTCCACCAGTATTTACCACCATTATCACTACCACCACAATTATTGCCATTAATAATACCCTTACCAGCATTGTTATTAGCACCGTCACCATTAACTCCACCACCAATTCCATCATTAGCACCACCAATGTCATTATGACCATTTTTACCACCATCATGATTATTACCATTACAATATTTCCACTACTGCCATGATTATTGCCACCACTATCATTATTTCTACTACCTCACTATTACTACTACCACTATCACCATTATTACACTCATTATTACCAGCATCACTTATTATTATTATTACCATCATTATTACCACTACTTTCATTATTGCCACCATTATTATAATCATTATTACCACCATTAGTTCCACCACCATCATTATTTCCACTAATCACTAGTATTATCATCATTGCACAAAGAAATCACATTAACATGCTGTATCCATGAGAAAATCAGTAGGAGCCACGAGGAAGACTCTGACCTATGAGCAGGGTACTCTCAAGCACGCTCTAGATTACTGCACCACGACGTGGTCAAAAGCTACCAATCAAACCGTAGTCATAAAGCTATCACCATCATCAACCTCATATCATCAATTACCATCATATTAATCATCATTAATATTATTACCACCACCAGCATTTTTACAGCCAGCATTATTACCACCTTCATTACCGTCATTATGATTATCACCGCCACTAGTATTGCTACCATCTTTATTACTACCACCATTCCCATTACCACTATTCCCACCACAGTTATTATCATTATTACTAGTATAATTTCCACCACCACCAATATGATCATTATCATCTGCAATTATTATTACCACCACCATTATTACCACCCAAATTTGTATTACCACCATTATGATCATTATCATCTGCAATTATTATTACCACCACCATTATTACCACCCAAATTTGTATTACCACCATTATGATCATAAATATTTCCACCATTACCATCATTCTTATTAAATCCATCATTATTTCCACCAGCACAACCACCATTATTATTACAATCATTATTATTACAACAAACATTACCATCATCATTATTACCACCACCATTACCATCATTATTACCATCATTATTACCATCATTATTACCATCATTATTACCACCATTATTAACACCAACATTACCATCATTATTACAATCCTTATTACTATAATTTTATTACTATAGTATTATTATTACGATCATCATTATCACCACCAACATTACCATCATCATTATTTTCATCATCATTATTACCACCTATGTGTAATAGTCAACAAAGTAAAATCCGGACTATCAGCCATGAAGAGCTCAGTACCCCCAGGGTACTGTGCTTGCTCCAGTACTTTTTCTCATCCTCATATCGGACATAGACAGGGACACAGTCTATAGCATTGTATCATCCTTTACAGGTAACACTAGAATTTTTATGAGAGTAGACAACATAGAGAGCACAGCGAACCTCCAATCAGATGTAAATCAGGTCTTTCAATGGGCTACAGAAAATGATATTGTGTTTAACGAAGATAAGTTCCAGCTTATGCGCTAGGAAAAAAATTAAATATAAAAATGGAAACCACATACAAAACGCAGTCATATCACCTTCTTCATCATTTCCATCATATTACCATTATTACCACTACTATCATAACCATCATTATCATTTCCATCGCAAACATTATTACCACCACCATTATTAACAATATCATTGCCACCATTGTTATTTCCACCACCATTGATATTACTACCATCATTTTTATTACCATCACCATCCTCAATGACACCATTATTACCACCACCATTACTACCATTATTATTATTGCTTCCACCATCTGACCATCATTATAATTTCCATCATAATCATTATTACCTCCAACTCCATTATTATTACCACCATCATCATTATTACCACCTCCAGCATTATTACCAATTTCACGAAATTGCCGTTTTCATTACTTTTGCATTTTCAATACTCTCAGAACTTTATTTGTGAAATATTGTACATTTAAATGTGCAAGGTCTTGCTAATGGTCTCACTGTTAAGCTGTAGTCTTTACAGACGTACATATGTGCTCCTCTTCCACACGCTTAAGCCGTTTACATTATGCAACCTTATTACATTTGTATTTATCAACTTTAAACCGCTGAGTTTGACTAGGATGTTACTCCAGATATGTTGCTTACTCTCTTCTTTATATATTATTAGAAGTAGCTTAATTATATATTTTGTAATGGCACAGTATACCTTGATACAGTACATATAATTACAATATTTGTTTTCTATATTAATAAAATGATGATAATGTTTCTGCCATGTTTCTCAGGATAAAGAAGCACAATGGTGCGCAACAAGCAGCCTCCACAGCAGCTGAATGAAATACAGCAGAGAAGAGCACAATGGAACTTAATTGATGGTGCAGGTCCAGCAGACAATCCTAGAGGTAATGGTGATGCAGAGGCTGGGCAGGAAGACCATGCTCATCCAAGAGATGATGGAGATGATATTGCTCTTTTATTAAACAATGAGTTAATTGATGATGATGATGACGATGCAGATTTTATACCTGGCGCCCTGGGAGATCCTGCCTTGCGACCACGAGAAGTTCGCTGGGGTCGGTTTGCGCAAGTTCGGTATGAAGATGGAGAGGATGAATTTGTTGATGAATTTGATGATGATGTTGCGTATCTTCCAAGAAGGCGAGAGAGGGCAGTGCGTGAGGAAGTGAATTATGGTGATTTTAAAAATGTTCTTAACAAGTCGCAGTTTTATGCAAAAGTTTTTAAGAAAAATAAAAATAGTGTAGTAAGTCCAAGAAAAGAAAGAGAGAATAGTTACTTTTGTAATTTTGGAAATATAAGTTTTAAACTTAAAGATAAAGTAACATGTGAAGATCTTCATCAGATACCTAGCTCAGAATTTTGGGTATATGTGACTTTGGAAGCTAATAGTAGTGCTCTCTATTTTGAATGGAGCTCCGGAGAGTCACCCAAAAAGTCAAAGCAGAGAAAGAAACCTGCTGACAATTTTTGTCATTATATAATAGAAGGTGTCTTGGATGCAGAACTGTGGCAAGGTTTGTCCACCCAACGATACTTTGATCTTAAACTAGAGAGTTTTGATAATGTCAGTAATGAAATGACATTAAGTGTTTTCTTGAAAAAAGGAGGTTTATCTGAATTAAAGCATCCCAGTGATAATATCCAATGTAATGAGTCTTTGGGTGCGGTAGTTTCTTATTTCTTTGGTGTCCATATGTTTGCCTATACTGGTACCAAAAATTTGAAGCATGATGTGGAAGATCTATTCACTGCTGTCAAGCACTGGCATGCCGATAAGGAATACTGCTCCATTGATGTACAACACCCTAGTTTGATCCCTCAGCTAAGACCATATCAAAAGGCTGCTGTAAAGTGGATGTTACACCAGGAAAAATTTGGACAGGTGAAGAATGGTGTGGATAGCTCTAGTGATGTTCACTGCTTGTTTGTGGCAATCACTAGTAAAGATAATGTGACCCTTTACTTTAATAGATATGGAGGTTTTCTTGTGAAGGACAAACCTCTAGCTGTCTTACCAACTCCAGGAGGCATTCTCGCAGATGAAATGGGGCTAGGAAAGACGGTGGAAGTACTCTCTTGCATGCTATGCCATCCAAGACAGAATATTAAAAAGCCGGATTATCAAGAACCGATTAACATTGAATCTCGGAAAACTAGCAATAGAAGAAAATCTAGTAAAAGACTAACAGGGAATGATATTTTCACCCTTGATGGTGTACCAGAAGAGGAGGAGGAGGAGGAAGGGGTGAAGGGAAATGTTGACTTTTTTTTGGAAGACAGCAAGACGGAACACATTGTGGAAGACAGCAAGACGGAACACATTGTGGAAGACAGCAAGACGGAACACATTGTGGAAGACAGCAAGACGGAACATATTGTGGAAGACAGCAAGACGGAACATATGGAAGACAGCAAGAATGAACTAGTGAGCATGGATTCTAACATGACTGACATAACTGGAGAAATGCAAAACTTTAAAAGGACAAGGAATTCAAAAAAAAGAAAAACCACTGCAAGTCAAGTAAAGAAAGACTCAAGAAGTCCTGAAAATCGTATCAAGGTTCATATACCTAAGAGAGAGAAGGAACATGATGAAAAATTGAACAAGAGTAGAAGACCAAAGACACGAGCTGCCAAATTTTGCAGTGGTTATGTGTCTTTGGATGATGATGATGATAATGATTCAGACAATAATTATGAACCTCCAGAGAAAAAAAAGTGCATTAAAAAAACACGAACAAAGAAAACTGCTTTTAATGTGGAACAAGAAATCTCGGATTGCACTTATTGGTCATCTATTGAATCTGCTATTGTCAAGGAATGCTGGGATGGTAGAGCTAAAGACTATAAAAAGGAAGGCTCCTTTAAGGACTTTTGCAAGTTTCTGAGGACAAGAAAAAAAGACCCGTATTACATGATGTCACTGAGGGAAAAACTTCAGATACAATACAACATTAGCATGGCAAAATACAGTGCCAGGGAGGTTGTAACACGGAAGACAATACAAGGCTTTTTCGACACTAAAGTGGCACAAAAAAGTTACTTTGAGTGCCTCTGCGGGTCTGCAGAAACTGAAATTCGGGATGAAAAGTTTAGAGTACAGTGTTCAGTATGCAGTCTGTGGCAGCATGCAGACTGTGTGCAGTATGATGTGACGGATCCCTACAGAGGGGTGTATATCTGCCCACACTGTTGGACACAAGAGAAGCCAGTCGTGTCTGGAGCTACACTCATTGTTACACCCTCATCCATTAGTTATCAGGTCAGTTGGAATCTATTTAACATGTTTTTATGTACATAGAGTTAAAGTAAACTTTGAGTTCTTTTGGAAATAACTTGTCTTTGTAAGGTTAGTGAAGATATTAAAGGTAAAAAAAAAAATAAGCTATTTGGAGAAAGATGGAGAGAGATCTAAGGACAGATGTGAACTTACAATTATTAATTACTGAGCTTTAGAAAAAATTGGCATTGATAACTAAGCTTTATAGGAACTGCTTTGCATGTAGCACTCAGTAATGTAATGTAATGATTAGCACCCTCATCTGCCTGCTTTGCAAGTGAGAATGATCCAAGTTTGAACCCTGCCAGGGCATAACACTTGGACACTTTTTTTTGTTTGTTCTGGGCACCCAATATTACTTGGGGACAAGGATGTCAAATGATTGGTGGATCATGTTCTAAAGAACATAGCACTGAAACCCCATACCATTTCCAGTACCTGATTTAAGGTTTATATCCCAACATACAAAAAACTGTGTAATTACCCAAGTGTAGTTCCAGGATGAGAGTTACGCTCATGGGGTCCTGTCTTCCCAGTACTCTGTCGTATAATATTTTGAAGCTACTAACGGTTTTGGCCTCCACCACCTTCTCACTTGTTCCAACCATCTACCACTCTGTTTGCAAAAGAAAACTTTCAAACTTTTTTGGGCATCTTTGTTTCCTTATCTTGAATCTGGGACCCCTTGTTCTTGAAGCTATTGGTTTCAGGAATTCCTCTTTGTCAACTTGGTCCATTTCTGTTATTATTTTCTAAGTGACTTACTTACTTTTGTAAGTAAGTCATATCACACTTTTTCTTCTATCTTCTAGCTTTGGTATATTTAACACCCCTAGCCTCTCTTTGTTTTTCAGTTCCTGATGCCATTTTGCAGCATATCTTTGCACCTTTTCCAGTTTATTGATGTGATTCTAGAGATATGTGCACCATTCAACTGCTGCACATTTCAATTTTGGTCTCACAAAAGTCATGAACAGAGTCTTTAGTATTTCAGCGTCCATATAATTAAAAGCGTTTCTGAAGTTGGAAAGCGACACATGTGCTTCTTCACCTAGTTGTGTTTGCGGGGGTTGAGCTTTGCTCTTTCGGCCCACCTCTCGACTGTCAATCAACTGTTTACTAACTACTTTTTTTTTTCCCACACCACACACACACACCCCAGGAAGCAGCCCATGACAGCTGACTAACTCCCAGGTACCTATTTACTGCTAGGTAACAGGGGCATTCAGGGTGAAAGAAATTTTGCCCATTTGTTTCTGCCTCGTGCGGGAATCGAACCCGCGCCACAGAATTACGAGTCCTGCGCACTATCCACCAGGCTATGAGGCCCCCCACAGTGTTCTTGCACAGTGTTCTTTGTGTGTTCCTCTGGCAACAGTCTACTATCCAAAACCACTCTCAGATTTCTGATGGAGTGAGGGAAGATGTTTAATGAAAGACAGAGAAGTTGTGGGCATTAATAATTGCAGGCAAGATAATGAGTTCTGTAAGAACTGGGTTTTATAAAAATTAGGCTCTATAAGTACTGTACTGTACTTACCAGGCTGAATACAAATAGTTTAGCCATTGTTTTCATTGAAAATTTCATTGTCTCAATTTCTCTACAGTCATTTGTTAGGAAACATTATCTTACCAATAACTTGTCTTTATATAAAGTTCCTGATTTATTTACCTAAATTTACCTAAGGTAAAGCATCTCAGGTTTAAGGTAGGTGTAACCTACCTAAGGTTACCATCTCAGCAGTGGCCTTGACATAGAGAGGAAGCCATGGGCTTGTCGAAGGTCCCACATTTGTCATGATGATTATATTCAGGTAGATTTTGAATTCCAACAATGTTTTGGCCTTTATATCTAGTCCTGGAGTACACTCTTTTTTTGAATTTCTGATTTTTGTCCTTCTTTCATTGTAATAAGTGTAATTAACTTTTAATCTGTTATAATATTCATGTATAATTTGTACAGTCACTGCTTTTCTCTAACTGCACTATGTCAGTTTTTCTTTAGAGTAAAGGGAATAAATTGATGATTAGTTTTTTAAGGAGTGGATTCTATGAGTTTTCTTTTTGCAGTGGGTGAATGAAATCATGAAACACTTGAAGCATAAAGCCATTAGAATGTTGGTTTACAAAGGAGTGTCAACTCAAGGTTACATGCAGCCCTTTACCTTGCTAACTTCGACATTGTCATCACTACCTACGAGACACTCAGCCGTGAACTTAACTATGTGGACTTGCCTCACAGCAACAGTCAGATGGGAAGAAGGTATAGTTTGAACTTTAGTGGTATGTTATCTGCATGTTTGCTCATTGCCATATATATATATATATATATATATATATATATATATATATATATATAATATATATATATATATATATATATATATATATATATATATATATATTAGTGCTGTGTAGTGGATGTCGAATGATTATAACTTGATCACTTTATCTAAATAATTAATTTTATATGTATGTACAGAACAGAGATGTACTTTATGTACAGGCTTCGAGCCTGCCTCCGGGCTCGGGGAGCAGAACTCTTGAAACCCTCTCCAGTACAGTATATTGTCCATAATAATATAACTTGCAGCATGGCAACTGTGATGGCTCTATATGATGTTTCTCAATGTGACAGGGAAAATGTAAATATAATATTGATAAAGATAATCTTTGAAAGGAAAAATAGCAAAACTCGGATATTTAGCTTGTGTTTCTGGTGCCTTGCTGCTTCTAGTTCTAGAGGGAGGGAATTATCAGGGGAAAGTGCCAGGCCAACTATATAGCATTGGGATGGGTCAGGGGGATAAGGAATGGTGTCTAACCACTTGGACAATCATGGATTGAACACTGATCTGCAAGAAGCGAGACCTTCGCACTACCGTCCTGTCACAGTGGTTGGGCTTCTGGAACTAGAGTGCTATGCAAAGTGCAGTGCTCAAACTGTAGTCTTGGCCTGCCTCTCACATTTTTGAAGAGGTATTTTCATACTTGCATCTATACAAAGAAACACAAATGCATTGAAAGGATTAGCCTAAACTCATAAGAAAGAAAGAAGCAGACGATGATATAAAGGTACTGGTGTGAGAAAAAGGGTAAAGAATAGACAAACAATATTCCAAAGATATAAAGTGTTACATGCTACCATATAAATCAACAGCATAAATACAACATAAGAAAACAATAACCTTGCAAAGGTTTTTCACTTGCAGAGCATCTCAACATTGTACATGTTTACAAGATGTAAGGTAAGAGGTTAGTAATTCCTAGGAGGAGGTAAGAGTAGGGCGAAGAGGTAGGAAGTGGATGATTGTATTATTGGGATGAAGGAATAATGGATAAGTAAGAGTAAGAGGAGGGTAAGAAAAAGAAAAAGGGGCAGTAGGCTTAAGTCAGGTCACGTTTATTAGGAGGGTTAGAGCATTTGAGTATGTACTGTATTGTGAAAAGGAAGAGTCAACAGCAACAAAGCCAGGACTGCTTTTTTTTTTAAATGATAATAATAATAATAGTGTAATATAATAAGAAAATAACTGTCAAAATAAAAATTAAAAGATCAAAATATCATGTAGGGTAGCCATAACTTAAAAAAAATACTTTCTCAGAAAGTAGATCTAAATTTTTTTTACTTTCAAAGCAATCAACAATAGTCGCACAACTCAAATTGTTGAATTTTTTGTTGTACAGTATATATTCAATAATCCCAAAGTTTGAGTCACAGTTTTTTAACAAATTTGTGATCTGTTTTGAACAACCCCCATTGAAGAAGATAATGGTAGTTATCCAGACCTCATTGCTGGTTGTGAGGGGGGCTCCCATAACAATTCAGACTTCAGAGCCCTATAAATGCAGGTCTGTCACTGCTGAACAGTGATTAAGCCTGTCTCCTTTGAGAGCAAAAATTGTCCTGTTCTTCCTTATGAAAATTCTTCCATTCTTTGACCAGGTTTCGACATCCAAAGAGATTTATGGCCACTCCATCCCCTCTACCTTGTGTTGAATGGTGGCGGGTGTGTCTGGATGAGGCTCAGATGGTAGAGTGTACCACTACACAAACTGCAGAAATGGCTCTCAGACTTGCAGCAACTAATAGATGGTGTGTGACTGGCACTCCTGTTCAGAAAACAGTAAATGAGTTACAGGTAAGTTGATATTGGGGCTAAAGTAAATGGGGCATAATTATGCATTTACTGTAAACACTTTAAATGTATTGCTATACATGAATTTATATGTACTTATTATAAACAAATGTATGAATTTATAAAACATAATACTATAATAGTGCAGTGTGGGTTTCTGGGAGAAATCCTTTGGTGACTAGGAACAGGGCGCCACCAAGGCAAGGGTTCTGGGTTTCTGTCATTCCCACCAGAAAGAAGCATTTCTTTACATTCAGCACTAGATTTTTGGGAGGGCCTCCTTGGTGGCTCCTTAGTCCTAGCCACCTAAATAGCTCTACATATATAATGTCATATCAGGCCTTTGCAAGTCTTAGAAAACCTACCTCGGACTAGAGGCTAAATCCTGATCCATTCAAATAGGCTCAGAGGGCAGGGAATAATAGATCACCCAAACCAAATGGAAAACCCATCAGGTAGGTCGAACTCACCAAAACAGACAACAGCAAGGAAAATACAGTACTGTATTAGCAACTTTGACAATTAAGAACAGTGCTTAGGTTGTTACCCTCACTAGTTACACACCCCTTATCACCAGGGATGCCTCGGGAGCTTTGAATCGGCCTAGTGTTACCATATCAGTCGTGCACCTGGTGCGAACCCATCTACTACTGTTCTTTGTGTTACTACTGCCACCTTGATCTTTTTTTTTTATATAGTTAAGTGGTGGCTATCTTTTGGACTATGTCCTTGTCCTTAAGTCACTTGTTCACCTCAAACTATTCTTGTCTATCCTCACCTAACCTACCAAGGATAAGGGATAATAAGTTGTGTTCTATATATGGTGCACAAGATGTTTGTGATTTCACTCTGGTGTCATAGTTTTATGTGAAAGCAGCCCCTGCTTGTGGGTATTTCTCCATTGCGGTTTTGTGGATCTAGGCTGGCTTGATTGGCCAGAATTTTGTTCTCCCCTGATTTTATCATTGGTGTCTTGGAGAGTTTAGGTTTTTCCTTTCTTCTGGCCCTACTAGGGTTCTGAGCTGGGTTTCTTTTTAACCCTTTCCTTCATTAGGGTTTCCAGGCCATTTTTCAGGTTTTGCTGCTCAAGATTGGGGTTGATTTAGGGGTGGCCCCTTCCTTGTTGATGGCAATGAGAGCTGAGCTTGCAGTTACCATCTGGTGCTCGTTGCCTTTCATTCTGGAGGGATTCTAACAGAACACAGATCCTCTCTTGTGGGAAATATGCATGTCTTTTCTCTGGCATCTGATGTGGATCCCAGCTCTTCCATGAAGTTTTCCTCTCTTGGTTAGGGAGGCCTGGAGGGGAGGAGGGGCCCCAAGGTGGGTTCATGGGTGCTGTTATGACCAGGGAGTCATGGATAGAGAAACATGGTAATGTTGCAAACAGATTAAGTGAATACATTGAGTCTGGAGGCAGTTGAGCCTGCATTGCTGCCAGGCATATAAGCAATTATTACTTTGTAAACTCCTAGCTAGTTTTAAGAAAGGATAATGTGTAATTAGTGAATTGATAAACAGCCAGAAGGGTACATTATACAGTATATGATGTGACTAGACTAGACTAGACTTTTCTAAAAGAAGTTCCGGACCAACTGGGCTGTGGTGGGTATGTGGGCCTGCGGGTCGCTCCAAGCAACAGCCTGGTGGACCAAACTCTGAAAAGTCAAGCCTGGCCTCGGGCCGGGCTTGGGAAGTAGAAGAACTCCCAGAACCCCATCAACCAGGTGAGAGATTGGAGGTTTTTAAACGAGTCAGAGTATGCTGTTACTGTATGATCATTTGGGTTACTCTGAAGCACAATAAGAACACAGACTCAATTGATAACTGAACTGGAGGGCTAACAGTCATGTTTTATTGACTCTTGGGAGTTTGCCTCAGATAAGTCATTATGTACCCAGTACTCTTTTTTTTTTTTTTTTTTTCTTTAAGATCGGCCACCGATCTACTTTAATAACTATTATTACTGTATGCAACTCTAAGCTTGCTCCCTTGTTATTGTGTTTGTAGGAGTGTGTTTAGAGAGGATTTTCTTATGTCTGTGAGGGTTATAGGATATTTCAACTGATCTCCTATAGAGGTTTTTGGGCATGCCTAGAGTGTTTCATTTGTGAGCCTTTATCCCCTGTTCCAATGGGTTTCTAAGCAAAAAGTAAATGTCAACAGGCAGTGCCAGGGGTTTTGTCATGGGAAAGACTTGTGTGATTAATAAACCATAACGTATACATATTAATTATGCCTTGTGTACGGTGTGGAGGGATCTGTCATTCCCTAAATACTGGTTCTTTCCCAGCTGGCCAGGTTTAGGTTCCTGGTCACCTGGCAGGAGTCTCCAGTTGGTTCCTTCATGGGTTCAGGTCTGACTGGATCCCATTTGGATCTCTCGGAAGGCTTCCTTTTTTTTTTTTTTTTGCCATGGGCAGTTCTGCTCCAGTTGGATTCACAAATCTCTTTTGATGTTGAAGCATTCCCTGGCTTCTCATTGGATGCTTAAGCAGTTGTGTGGGTGCTTGGCCTTCTTTGGCTTCATGATTTGTCCAGTTACATGTGTCCTGCTTGAGCAAGCATTTGCTTAAGTCACCTCATGCTTGGGAGCAAGCACATCACCTTGTGACAGTAAGGAATATACTTCACATATTATTGTTGTATCCTGCTAATATTTTCTGCATTTCAACAGGGTCTTCTGATGTTTCTGGGAGTAGATCCTTACTGGGTGGCACAGTGGTGGAACAGATGCCTCTTCTTACCATACTGCCATGGTGTTAAGGAACAACTCCACAATTTGGTAGCACAGTACATGTGGCGAAATGCAAAGAAAGATGTTATCCACCAGATTGACATTCCACAACAAGTTGAAGAGGTGAGGCTACTACATCTAGTGTGTTTCAAAAAATGTTGGAAGACCAAAAAAGTCAGTGTTGTAGATACATGTATTCTTAGTCATGTTGTAGTTATAGCACACCTTACTGTATATTTAAATACTCTTTAAGCACTTCAAACACTAGATCGCCTTAAGCTTATATCTCAGGTGCAGCCATATTCTGCGAGAATTGACTTTTCATGTTCTCGTTAAATACTCTTAACTTCCTAACTACTGAATTAGAGCTCTTCACAATGACCTGTTTATTAATGGAATATCAATTAATTAATTTATTAAAAATTAATAATGGAATATTAATTGAAACATAAAATGCCAGTTGCAGTAATTTATGATAACATTTAAAATATTTCAGGTCCACTGGTTGTCCTTTACTCGTGTGGAAGAGCATTTCTACCAACGTTTGCATGCGGAGTGTTCTTACGATGCGCAACAAAGACTGAAAAAGTTTACTGATATTAAGACTAAACTTAGCTCTTTGGACAGACCCACTCTCAATTCCCTGCTACATCCTCTACTAAAACTACGCCAGGCCTGCAACCATCCACAGGTATGACTACAATGCACAAATTACTTGACTGTGTAATACAGTCAAGCAACTATATTACACAGATTACACACACATACACCTCAATTTTCTAAACTTGCATAAAATCCAGGTTTGTTTTGAAGCAGATTCTTTCCAGTATACCAAGGGGTTCCATTAAACTGCATTATAGCACGACACAGTACATAGAATCAAGGTTTGTCTTTAAACAAATTGTTTCTATCATATCAAGGGTTCTGTTAAAAATATCTGTATGATAGAGACAGAATTATATGTGCATTGATACAAATTTTAACTGGCTTACCAAAGAAAAAATATAAAATGTATTTTTACAACTTGTGTTTAATTTATAACTTGTACTTTTTCTAGGTGGTGAAGGGCCAATTTCTCTCCATGAATCGCAAGACTATGACAATGGAAATGCTTTTGGAGAACCTCGTAAAAAAGACAAAATTGGAGACTGAAGAAGCTCATCGTTTGTTGATTTCATCTATGAATGGTCTTGCTGGTGTACATATTATTCAGGAAGAATGGTCTCAGGCTGTCGAGATGTATCGTGCTGTTCTGCGATCCATCCAAGAGCATGCAAACATCAAGACGGATTCATTGCAGCGTCTTCATACTCTTCATAATTTGGCCGAGATCTTGGAGGCAGGTCATTCAAACATTGAGCCCACACTTAGGGATAGTTCACTCAGGGAAGAGTCAGAAACAATTCGTAAGCGCTACTTACAACACTATCCACAGCAAGTTGCTGCAGCTGACTTGGAATGCACTCAGAACTCAAAAGCTGTTGAGAGTTTAGAAAAGAATCTTAATCTCAATATAAGTTGGTGGTTAGGTGCCTTAGAATCATTTGACGATGATTTTGTATTAGAAGTGAGAGATGAGATGCTGTCTTCATATTCTAGATTTGAGGAGCATAAATGCCTTCTCTTTCCTGTCAAAACACGGGCACACTTACAATTAGTTTTGAATGCTGAGATGAAAAAACTAAAAGATCAGAGACTTGAAATGATCAATGCAGTGAGACACTTGCAGACACTAGATCCAACATCTTTGCTTGATGGAGCCATCGATTGCCATCTTCGGCCAGCAGAATCAGAGCCACCGCAGTGCATGATCTGTGCTACACATGAACTTTTTGAGGAGTATGAAGAAACACTGTTCTCAATGCGGGAGTTAAAGCATAGCAGAACAACCGGTGTGTCAAAAGAAACTCAAGATGTAAAAGATAAAGCACAGGTAATGCTAGCTACTCGTCGAGGACACTGGGGCCAGAGTGAAAATGAGCGACTTTTAAGATATTTACAAACAAAATCTTTAGAAAGAGTAGAGAGAGAGATATATAATGATTCTCAAACACACTTCAAGATTTGGGAAGCAACAAAGAAAGAGTTTAAAAATTATCGTATTCTATGGCGTGCAATTTTTGATTCTGTGTCTGCAATGGATGAAGTCAATATGGCCACAATCCGACTTCGCTTACGTTTTCCAGACGAGGAGATTCCTAAACAAAAAAAGAAAAAGGACAGAGATGACTTGGAAAAGAAAACAGAAGCCCTGAGATATGTGTTAGAATTGGGTGAAGTACCTCAGCAAGAGCTTAAGTTAAAATCACAGCAAATCGTTGCAACTAATGACTTGAAAATTAAGCTGGGTCAGCTTCTTTATTTACAGAACCTTGCTAAGACAGATTTTGGAAAAGATGGTGGAAAAAATCCTGAACCATGTCCTATATGTCAGGGTGAGCTAGGAGAGAAGTGGGCAGTTCTCCTTTGTGGTCATTGCTACTGTATGGAGTGCATGAGAACTTTATCAAATCGAGGGTTTAATGGAACTGACAAGAGTGCTGTAAAGTGTCCCATGTGCCGCCAACCAACTCGAACCCGCGAGATCTCGTATGTGGATACCAAGGCAAAGGAAGTTGAAGATGTCAAGGTAAAAAAAATATTCAAACAAAATTATGACTAAACTTCTGCTAATATATGATTTTAGGAAAATTTCTGAAACCCCCTTCAGTTTTGCCAAGAGTTTTACTCAGATATTTTATTTTTCAAATAATGTACTCTTAACTTTCATCCATGTTGGTTATATTCTTTGAGAAAGTTATTTGATGTTATTTCTAATAACCAGTTTTCTGTTATGATTTACTGGACCATTTACTTAAAATAACATCCACCTGTATTTTTATGCCACATGCTCAGAGATTTATGTGCAGGTCATGTCTAATGTTCTCACCATTCCATTTCCACAAAGTGGTCCATCAGCAAAGTGTCCTTTTGCTGTCTTTGTGGCTGCTTACCCCAAAGTGCTTACTTGTCGCATTCTAGCAGCTCCTGTGATGGCGCTGAAAACAAACGTATTGGCGTTTGCTTTTCCATTGGATAATTTCAGCAATGTGGAGAGGGGGACTTGCTGCATGGGTAACAGCTTCTCCATATTGACCTACCCTGGCTTTGCAACCTGGAGAGGACACTCGAGCCTCGACAGCCAGAGCGCAACTCCACAGTCTCATGAGACTGCAGGATGCCTACTACCCCAAAGTGGGCCTTTTAGCATGTGCATTAACTAGCACATGATATCACCCTACCACTCCATTATTGAATGTGAGGTTATTGTAGTGAATGATTTTTAGCTGGAATGGAATCAATGGGGGTTCCTGTACCTGATTCCTCCAGTTCAGTTGTTGCTTCTTGTGCTGTCCAAACGAGACATTTTTGGGCAGAGTAATCCTTCTGACTTCTTGGTGGCCTGTTCACCCAAGGTTTCCAACTCTAGTGGCCTGATGTTGGAACCAGTGTTCTTTTTCCTAGGCTCTATCTCTTCCAGTGGATTGGCCAGGAGACGTTCCTTACTGGTCCAAGGCTCTCCTTTGATTTTTGCATTTGGACTTTTTGACCTTCATATATTATATTTTTTCTGAGTAAAAAAAGGTTGAGGCTCCCTGAAGCTATATGCTGAAATGGTTACCATCTACTGGGTCATATCAGCCATAGAGTTCTAGAGGCCTGCATAGTGGGCCAGTTTTCTGGCCCACTATGCAGGCCTCCAGAACTTTTCTGGCCCACTATGCAGGCCTCTAGACGCTTTCTCTACCAGAGAAAGTTTCCTCCTCCGCTCAGTGTTTCAATCAGGTGTCATGTATGTCTCTTTTTCACTTGGGGCTCATACTGGCCCTTTCACAGTTCTCCCTTTGATGCCATTGTGGGGAGCCATCTGGTCCATTTTACCAGCTCCTGGTCCTACAATTTGGGGACATTTTGGGTAGTTTCCCCCCGAGGTCTTCAGGATTCCTGGTCAGTCCCTTCCCCATCTTTGGAGTTGGGTCTGTTGAGCCAGGAGTCCTTCCCCGCACTGCATCTCATCATTGTGGACTGGTTGGCCTCGGGCATGGTCGAGCTGACCTTGTCCCTTCGGTGGGTGTCCAGGCTGTTCCTGGTTCCAGAGAGGGATGTGGGGGACCTCCGATATACTCAATCTTTTGGATTCTGAACAGCTTCATCCCCATGCCCAACCTTCCACATGACCACTTTGGCTCAGGTTTGCCTTCTGTTACAGGCAAACCTGGTCTTGGATGGTGTCCCAGGACCTCAAGGATGGGTATTTGCTCATCCCTATTCATCTGGGGTTCAGGGACTGCTTAGGTTTTGTCATGGGGCATCATGCTTAATGCTTTAGGGTTCTTTTCTTCAGCTTAAACCTGGCCCCAACATATTTTCCAGGCTAACATGGGTTATTGTGGCCTAGCTGCGTTAGTTAGAAACTAGTGTGTTGGCCTACATTAATGACCAACTGGTGTGGGCCTCCACTCAGTCCACATGTCAGTTTTCCAGGAATCTGTTTTTTTTCCAACTTGTCAGGTTTGGGTTCCTGCTGAACTAGCGGAAGCCCCACTTTGTGCTATCCCAGGTTATAGTGTTGGATCAGCCCCAGGTGACTCCCCGGTTGGTCGAGCACTTGTGTGGGAGCCTAAACTTTACTTGTATTGTTTTTTTCCTGGATTGGGTTTGACTCAGGACTTTGTACTGGTTTCTCCAGTTCCACCCTTTCTGCTGTTCCCGGGACCTGCAGATTCTGACCCCACCCACCCTTCATTGCCTCTTGCATCACTGACTTCCCCTTCGGGTTTTTCTCGGTTCATTTTCGTGGCGCCATCCTTTCCCTTTGTTCAATGTGTTTACTGATGCCTCATCTCTGGGGTGGGTCTTTGTGACCAATGCTCACCAGGCTACCCAGGGTTGTTGATCAGGCTGTCTAGCTGTGCTGCCCTCTCCATAATTTTAGCATCATCAGCAAACATTGAGAGAAAGGAGTCTATTCCCTCTGGAAGATCATTTATGCATATCAGAAACAAGATAGGTCCAAGTACATGACCCTGTGGGACCCCCTGGTGACATTATGCCATTCTGAGGTGTCACCCCTCACAGTAACACACTGCTTCCTGTTGTTTAGGTACTCCCTTATCCACTGGAGCACCTTACCAGGTACACCAGCCTGTTTCTCCAACTTATGCAACAGTCTCTTATGGGGGGACTTGATCAAAAGCTTTCTGACAGTCCAAGGAAATGCCATCTGCCCACCCTTCTCTTTCTTGCTTAATGCTTGTTGCTTGGTCATAAAATTCTATTAAACCTGTAAGGCACAATTTTGCTATCTCTGAACCCATGCTGGTGGTGTTTTACAAAGTTCCTTCTCTCCAGATGTGCTACAAGCCCCTTCTCATGATCTTCTCCATCACCTTGCATGGTATACACGTTAAGGACATCAGCCTGTAGTTTAGGGCCTCTTGCCTATCACCCATTTTGTATATTGGGACTATGTTAGGTGTCTTCCATCTTTCTGGTAGGTCTCCCATTTCCATTGACTTGTTATACACCATAGTGTGTGGCATGGAAAGTGCTTCTGTCCCCTCTTTTAGCATCTCTGATGATATTCCATCAGGTCCAACAGCCTTAGTCCAAATCTAGCAGATACCCCCTAACCTTATCTCTGGTGATTTCAATACCTTCCAATGCTGCTTGTTTTATACCACCCCTGTTAGTTCAGGGACTTTTCCTTGCTCTATTGTGAAGACCTGGAATCTCCTGTTGAGTTCTTCACACATCTCTTTGTGATTGTGTGTGTACTCAGCCTCTTCCTTTCTCAGTTTTATCACCAGTTTTTACACTGTTGTTTTCCTCCTGATGTGGCTGTATAGCAGTTTTGGTTGAGTCTTGGCTTTATTTGCTATGTCATTTTCATACTGCCTCTCTGCTCTCGGTGTTCTGTTATGTAATTTCTCCATGACGTTGTACTCGGCTGCCTTCCTTACATGCCTGATTGAACCATGGATTACCCTTTTTCTTTTTTCTTTCTGGACTGGGATAAACTTGTTTTCTGCCTCCTAACATTTTTTGGCTGATGTAGTCACCCAGGTCTGTTTCTTCAAGTGCACAGCACAGTGTATGAGTTTGCGGCTGTGTGGCATTCCATGAGGAAGATTTAGCTTACTCTAGACTGAGCACTCCAGCGTCACTCCGATTGCTCTACGGTGGTTCATTGCCTGAGCCGAGCAGATTCTCGTTGGTCCATTTTCCTGTGGAGTTGGGCGCTTTGTGTGGTTCAAGTTTCTGGCTTCGCAGGGTTTGGTTTTCTGTGTGTTTCACGTGCGAGGTGTGTCCAACATCCAACAAAGGTGTGCCCAACAAATGGGTTGTCTGACTTATGGCCCATCTCCACGGAGTAGATTGTCAACAACGAGTCCTTCCATTTTGATCGTTTGTTTTCATAGTTGGGGGAGTTCTTTGTGCAGTTTTGAGGTTGTTGTCTCATTCTTAACCATGCAGTGGTCTTTTGTTTTGCTGACTTTCTGGGTGCTTTTCCTGGTGGTGGCAGGCATGAATTAGAGTACTGGACTTTTAATTGTACGGTGTTCATAGTGCCACCATTCCCTGTGTTTCTCTGAGGAGGGGCCAGGTTCTAGGTCATGGTCCCTGCTAGGCCAGTAAAAATGCCGAAACTAATGGCACCTATTAGTATGGCACTGAAACAGTGTAATAGCTTTAAGGAGCCTCTGGGGTTCACCCAGAAATTTCTTTGACTGATTTCTTTCAAATAGAGTTCAAAATGTAGCTAATAATTTAAGCCTTGAAATAGCCGTAAAAATAAGTATTTCAAAATATTGAAGAAGCTTGTTCGAGTTCCTGAACGGAAGACTGTTTTATATATTCCTTTGCTGCCTAGTCTTAGTACTTTTCTCACTACAAACTAAATAATATGTGACTTGCTCCTGTTTTAATCTTAATGACTTACTAGTGTGAAGATAGCAAATTACCATTTTTTTTCCAGTAAACTACTTTGTTATATTAGTGATTATTTTAAGAAGTAAAAATATACTGTAGTTAGTATACAGATGCAGCATGATACCCATTACAGGTACAAGGAAGTCTGTCTACCAAAATGGAGGGAGTAGTTCGTCTCATGTTAAAATCAAGCTTGCGGATCCCGAGGCCAAAGTGCTTGTTTTCTTCCTGGGCGGATGTTCTTGATGTTATAGCAGATGCATTTGCCCAAAATGGCATCACATATAGAGCTCTCCATCAGCGTTCAAAGTTTCAGGTAAGTTTTTGTTTAAATAGGTGTTAGGATTTTGCAAACTTCACAGCATTTTGTAATGGCTTAATTTATTATTTCTTTCACGGAGAGTAATCACACTAACGTGACTGCATCATTGAGAAAATCCATAGGAGCAGTGATGAGTATTCACCTAGTTATGCTTGCGGGGGTTGAGCTTTGCTCTTTCGACCCGCCTCTCAACTGTCAATCAACTGTTTACTAACTACTATTTTTTTTCCCCCACACCACACACACACACACCCCAGGAAGCAGCCCGTGACAGCTGACTAACTCCCAGGTACCTGTTTACTGCTAGGTAACAGGAGCATTCAGGGTGAAAGAAACTTTGCCCATTTGTTTCTGCCTGGTGTGGGAATCGAACCCGCGCCACAGAATTACGTGTCCTGCTCGCTATCCATACAGGAAGTTCTTGTTTCCTGTATGGTTGGTTGACAACTGGAATGCATTGCAGGAAGAGGTTGAAGCGAATTCTATTTACAAAATATATATACTGTACAGTATATATATATATATATATATATATATATAAATATATATATATATATATATATATATATATATATATATTATATATATATATATATATTATATATATATATATATATATATGTCGTACCTAGTAGCCAGAACGCACTTGTCAGCCTACTATGCAAGGCCCGATTTGCCTAATAGGCCAAGTTTTCATGAATAATTGTTTTCGACTACCTAACCTACCTAACCTAACCTAACCTAACCTAACTTTTTCGGCTACCTAACTTAACCTAACCTATAAAGATAGGTTAGGTTAGGTTAGGTTGGGTTGGTTAGGTTCGGTCATATATCTACGTTAATTTCAACTCCAATGAAAAAAATTGACCTCATACATAATGAAATGGGTAGCTTTATCTTTTCATAAGAAAAAAAATTAGAGAAAATATATTAATTCAGGAAAACTTGGCTTATTAGGCAAATCGGGGCTTGCATAGTAGGCCAAAAAGTGAGTTCTGGCTACTAGGTACGACATATATATATTATATATATATATATATATATATATATATATATAATATATATATATTATATATATATATATATATTATATATATATATATATATGTATGTGTGTGTGTGTGTGTATTATATAAAGTATATGTGGAAACTGGTCAGAATTACATTTCACCTTTGTAAATGCACATTAATGACATTATGTAAAAGAGAGAGAGAATACTCTGTGTTCTCTGTGTCATTCCAACAGAGAACATCTAGGGCAGATATAGCTCTGTTTATCTATGTATTTATGTCTGTAGGTTAGCTTAGCATTTTAAAAGCACTACAGTCACCTGTGGTTGATTGTTCAATAAATCCCTGAACTATATGTTTAACAGATCTCTCACCCTGTCCATGTAGGACAGAAGAAAATGTATATATATGCTGGTTAACATTGTAAATGTGTGGCACATCTGTGATAGAAAATAATTAAAAAACAAAAAATAAAAAAAAAAAACGTGATGAAAACATTAATTTTAAGAGGGGTAATTAGCAATCCAGGCATGAACAGCTAGGAATTGAAATTGAAATAAGTTTATTGAGGTAAAATACACAAAGGGATGAGGTAGCTCAAGCTATTCTCACCCCATTCAGTACATCATGTTAATACATACATAGACACACATCACAAGCAATAAACGTATTACCGAACATTCTGAGAGATAAATATACAGTATACATTCCTCCTTTACACAAGTAGTATGGTATCAGACGTACACACAAATACTTTTATGACCTAGGTATACTGTACAGACAATTTAACAGCTAGGAGGGCGGGGCATAAAGAGCTAGATCTCACCTCCTTGTAGTCACTGATAGGTAAGCATCAAGATTTGTCAAAAATAAAAAGATATATTTTGAAACAAACAATACTCAAGGGACTTTTCAGAATGTCGTCTAAAGAGATTTGAATTGAAGCCTCTAGAGTCTCTTCTTTGTTGTTGGGCTTGACCTCGAGACAGTCAGGACTCTGGCTGTCGTCCCCACAACCTGGCTACGACTTCCCTTTTCCTGTAACCCTTGTTTTGTGTAACCCTTTTCCTGTAACCCTTGTTTTGTGTAACCCTTTTCCTTCAGCATCTCTGCCTGTAGCCTCAACCTTCACCACCTTCCTTAATTAGCACCGCCATACTCGTCTAACCATCTTTCATAGGTGGTATGTGGCGAAACACCTGGACCCTTGGTGAGTACCATTATACTATTCTGTACCTGTACAGTATCTTTATATTCTATGTAAAATACTACCCAGTATTATTTAATGATACAATGTGTACCTGTACAATATTGTGATGTCTTGTTTACAGTATTTAGTGACATTTTGGTCATAATACTAGTATTAATATTTTGAGGGGACAAGGGGAGTGTACACCCACCAATAAAAAATTACTGATAAAAGAATTCTACAGAATTTGGTCCTGAGCTGGTCAAAATGTGGGACAGTGACTGTACATGAATACTGTATTTTCCTTAGTTTTATAGTATTTTTAATCTGTATGAGTTTTGTTATGTTTTACTAAACATTATTTAGTAATAAAAATTATTCAATAGTGTATGTATAATTACTAAGAACTAGTATCTTGCACTTGTCATATCTATTTCTTTTCAGAGACATCTGGCATCATTCAAAACTAGCAATCAGATCACAGCACTGTTGCTTCCTATATCATCTGGTGCTAATGGCCTTAACATTATTGAAGCACGCCATGTCATCTTGGTCGAGCCTATTCTAAACCCTGCTGCAGAGTTGCAGGCAATTGGAAGAGTTCACCGCATTGGCCAGACAAAAGAAACAATTGTTCACAGATTTCTTGTGCGAGGAACCATTGAAGAAAGAATGTACCATATTTTGCGTCACCATCACGAGTCCCACCACACTGATGAGAATACAGTTACTATCGAGGACCTAAAAAACCTTTTCCTGCATCCTGAAGAATTGGAATTGCAAAAGGAATTGATCATGACTCGTAACCAAATCAGTGCCTCTGAGAGGACCACTGGAGATCGTCGTCTGACCACAGGCAATCTTCGGGAACAGGAAGACTTTCAGAATATCAGTCTCGCTTATCAAGGTAGCAAACACCAAGGAGTCGGATTTTCAAGCAATGTGGATTCTTCATCTCTACCCTCCACCAGCAATTTATCCCAACCAATGGCCATTAACGGTTCTCAGTCCTCAACCTTGAGCTTTCCACCGCCATCAGTGAGTAGCATGCCTCAAGCATCAACCAGTAATGTTTCTCTTCAATCAATCAGTAGCATTTATCATTCATCAACCAACAGTCCATCACAGTCATCCACCAGTAATATATCTCAATCATCACCTATTAAATTCTCATGCCCATCAACCAGTAATACATCTCAATCATCAACTATTAAATTCTCATGCCCATCAACCAGTAATACTTCTCAATCATCAACCAGTAATATACATCAGTCATCAACCAGCAATACTTCTCAGTTATCAAATAGTAATACTTCTCCATTATTTAACAGTAATACTTTTCAATTAGCAAATAGTAACGTCTCACCCCCATCAACCAGTAATTTATCTCAGTCTTTAAACAATAATGTCTCATGCACATCAACTAGTAACTCTACTCAAGTATCAACCAATAAATTGTCACAGCTATCAACCACTAATACTTCTCAAACATCATTAATTAATTTCTCGTGTCCATCAACTAACAATTTACATCAAACTTCGGGTAGTAATTCACACGAATCGACGAGTAATATGTCTCAACCAGTAGCCACTAACAGTTTTCAGGCGACTAGTATTGCTTTCCAAACACTCTCTAGTAATATAACCCAGACCAGCAGCTTCGATGAACCTGCCACTCTAAATCTGTCTCAGGTCTTCCAGTAATGATTCACAGACACAATTTATTTGTTTAGGATCAGACATCAGCAGTTAATATTCACAATAGTCAGCTAGTGCAGTATATGGCCTCGGCTTTTAACTCTAGGTGGCTCAAGCAGCCATATTCTTTGTCTGCCAGTGTTCCAGCAGTCAGTGAGTTGTGCATCTCAACCATCTGTTAATGTGGTCGGGTATTGCTGAGGTCAGCCAGTGACATGTTTTACTTTATGCTATGTAACTGTTAGCAGTGTATCTCATTGTCACTCGCTCGTATGTCTCAACCACATACAGTACGCCGATTACATTGTATTCAAATCCATTCACTGTGTTTTTTATCAGTCAAATTTTTAGTTGTCAATTTTGTAACTAAATTTTTAAACACTCAATCACCACCCAACATTTCCATCAGTTCCAAATCAATCTAACACCGAATTCACATTCATTTTAAAACATTCATAGCTGTTTATGATTGAGAGTACAGTTATTAAATTGCCTTAGAAAAAAATACTTAGCAACTAGTCAGCATAATACACAATCTTTTTACACAAAAAATATAATGACTAAAAACTAACTTGATGAGATCTGTTTATCACAGCTTATAGATATTTTAATTAAGCCAGCACAGATTCTGTAACATACTTTCCTTCAAATCATCATAATCATTTTGGTATTTTAAAAACCCTATTGCAATTGAATAATTGATTAATGAACATATAATTAGCAAAGCCATACCATATATCAAAGGAAAGGTAAATGTTTCAAGCCATCAAGTTACACTACACGAACTTTGTGAAATGAACATTTGAGGCATCTGGCGTCCATATCACTGAGGTTGTGACATTGTCTATCTGGGTTTGAGAAGATTGTACCTGAATCATTATGCTGTGGATTGCAGCATATTACATATAACAAGATGCGCCTCTTTTTTTTCTGTTTCTTTCCAGAAGCCTCATGAGTCTGCTGCAAATTATATAGGCTATGGAGCTTACAAGCGGCAATAAAAGTTATATTTTATAGAAAATTAAAAAACTTGTGTCTCCAAATTTTGCCACATGAAAATCCATGCACGGATGAACAGAAGTATATAAACACATTCTTAATTGGCAGCAGCCAGATGAGTACACTCTGGAGAGCCAGAGATAAGACATGTTCAATGAGCTCACAATACAGTGTCTAGAGCACACGTACAAAATAAAAATATATATATATATATATTATATATATATATATATATATATATATATAATATATATATATATCTATATATATATATATATATATATAATATGTGAGAAAGCTGCATGAACGCGCAAGCCATATATCACTAAGAAATCTTTTGACCCGCCAGGATTCGAACCCATGCCGTCCAGGATCACCCCTAAACGTACACAGTACCGTGACGATCATTGGTGCGGTGGTCACGGTACTGTGTACGTTTAGGGGTGATCGACGGCATGGGTTCGAATCCTGGCCGGTCAAAGAGTTCTTAGTGATATATATATATATATATATATCGATATAGATATTTATATATACTGTAATATATCTATATATATCTATATACCTATATATATCTATTATAATCTATTACTGTGGATATCTATATATATATATATACTATATATTATATATATATATATATATATAATCTCTATATATATAGATATATATATATATATATATCTATATATATATATATATCTATATATATATATATATCTCTCTCTATAATGTATGTCGTACCCTAGTGGCCAGACGCACTTCTCAGCCTACTATGCACGGACCAATTTGCCTATAAGCCAGTTTATTGAATTATATTTTGCTCTAATTTTTTTCTTATGAAATGATAAAGCTACCCCTTTCATTATTGTATGGGTCAATTTTCTGTTATTGGAGTTAAAATTAACGTAGATACATGACTGAACTTAACCCACCCTACCTAACCTAACCTATCTTATAGCGGTTAGGTTAGGTTAGGTAGCCGAAAAGCTTGGTTAGGTTAGGTTAGGTAGTCGAAAAAACAATTAATTCATGAAAACTTGGCTTATTAGGCCAAAGCCTAATAAGCCTTGCATAGTAGGCTGAGAAGTGCGTCTGGTACTAGGTACGACTATATATATATATATAATATATATATATAGCTTATATATATATATATATATATATCTATATATATATATTATATATATTCTATATAAATAACATGTTTGTGGCGCCTTTGCACACAATACAAGCTGCGTGAAAATTTATATCTGCCATTTTTTGAGCACCTTGTGAGATGATGTTCATGACAGTCATGGACAATGCACAAGGAACAGAATGTGAATTTCATCCTTTTGTGTATGGCTGAGTTAGTGAAATCTAGAAGTTGAGTGGTCCAATTATAGGATTATATTCTGGTTGTAACTCTTAACTATGGTACCATTAATACTTTTATTTATGTTTAATTGTACTCTGTAGTTGGATCTTCATGAACTTGCAACTCTACAGTACTTCAGTGATAGAAAAATCTTTTCAGTAACCGATAACTGCCATTGAATTTTTAATGAGTGTAACTTTTAATAATTTTGTAGAAGCTTGGAAGAACTTTTGCAGGAGCTACAAACATCCTTATAATGTATACTGTACTCTGTGCACATGATTACCAGCAAAAGTTTGTATTGTCCTTTTATATACAAAGTGCAAGGCAATGTAATTTCATTTATAACTTGCCATGAAATTATTGATGCATACTCATTCATTTTCACTTTTAACGAATTTACAATTCTTGCAAAGATAGAGTAGTGTGTAAAATATACTATTTAGCCCCAGAATAAAGAGAGCTGGTGAAATACATTTTAGGGAATAGTTTACTCTTAATTAGTATGTGTAGAGTGAATATTCCATATTTTTAATGAAAATTATGAATTAGAGATACACAGTTTCTTCTGCTCTTCACGGGACTTGTCCATCACTATATACAGTATTTGAGTGGTCAAACTGGCTCACTTTCTTCTTTTTCTTGGTGAATGTAAAATTTTGGTATGAATGTCACATGTTGATCATTTTGCATTAAGTGAAGTAGAAATTTATGCATGAAGATAAGGGATGCTTTAGCAAGTGAGTTTATATGTGCAGTACGTATGGCAGGCAAAATTCCTTCTGGTTTTGTCATCAGTCCGGGGCTGGCCTGTCCTCTCCTTTCCGGTGTTGTTTGGTCTTTGCAAGTAGGTTGGATGCTTATCAGTTTGATTTTCTTTCCCTTCTTAGTGGGTTCCCATCCTGTTATTTTTGTTCAGGCATTCTCGTTTACTGTTTTGGGTCTTTCTATTTTGTCTTCTGATTCCTCGGTCTTTTGATGCAGGGCGTGGTTCACTTTTTCAGTGTTGCCTTTCCACTTCTGGCCTGCCTGATCAGCTGGCTGGTTTGGAAATCTAGCCAGTCAGCATTGCTACAAGCCTTGGTTCTAGTCCTTCTCATCTCACCTAGTTCTGGTCTCTTGCAATTTAAAGAATGTCGAGTTTAGTTTCATTACAGGTTGCACCTGTTCTGAATTTTTTTAATGGCCTCCCTCTCCCACCCTTCTGGGTGAGGCCTGGCAAATCCCACCCATCCTCTTCACTTCCAGGTCGTCAGGTATTTTTATTTTTTATTTTTTTTGCATCTGCTTCTGAATAGGCTGCTTAGATGATAGAAGGTGGTGATCCTCTTCCCTCTAAATGAGTGGGAGAGGTGGGGCAAACGAGCTCACTTAATTTTGTAAGATTCAATCGTCTGTTTAAATAGAGGAGTTCATTAGGCAGATTTCGAGGCTTCGGTCTCTTTTGAATCCAGCAGTGGTTTATTTTGACTTGCTGACTTTCTGGAAGCCTTTCCCAGTGAGGCGACGAAATGTCACTACAGGTACTTCCTGAGCTTCTGTGAGGGGGGGGGGGGCCAGATTCTGGCTTTGGTCCCCAGTAGGCCTAAGAATTCCACAGCTGAAGCGACCTGGTAGATGGGAACCATCTCAGCATGTCGCTGCAAGGAGCCACTGGGGCTCACCCAGAAATTTTCATTTCATTATATTCAGTGCTGGTTTTTTTGCCTTGCCTCCAAGGTTTTCCTTGCTCAATTCCTTTATGGTTTGTCATTTGGGTTCTGTTTATTTGTATGGTGGCTGTCTCATTAGTCTGGCTGTGGTGGCAGCATCGTTTTGCCTGTGAGCCCCTTGGCTTGATGTTCCTCTTGACACTGTTTTGTATGAGTGCAGGGGTGGACTTCTGGGTGTTTTCTGTGCTTTTTTAGGATCTTTGCCCTGGTCTTTGTGGATTTTGTCTTTGGCCCTTAGATTGGGGGCACCATTGTTTTCATATCATTTGTTTTTTCAGCTGTGACCTCAGTCCCTTTGTTGGTTGATTTTTATCTGTGGCTCTGAGTTTCAGTTCTTGGGGATTTTGGTTCCAGCCAGCTAGTGGTTTATCCTCCCTTGCTGGGCATCTACTTGCTGTTTTGGTTGCTTCCTTGGCATTTCCTCCACAGCTTATGTTCAAACATGGGGGAAATGTTTTGAGAGGTTCCACTAGCTGTAGACCATTGGCTAGGATGTTCCTTGACCTTGTCGCATTTGTTGCACTTCGACTTTTCATGCACTGCTGGTGGCCCCTCTGCTCCAGTCCCTAGTTTTCTGCTGTATTCTCTTCTGGTTAGACTTGGCCACATATATCTGTTTCCTACTTTCTTTTTCCAAAATGGTGGTCTTCTCAGCTGAGGTGCTGTCATGAGTTAGTTCAGAGAGTTACTGAGGGGCACTTCCAGAAATAAAGTATTGAATGTAATGAAATGCTGTTTTCTAGTCAGCTTTCAGTAGCTTCCTGTCCTTACCCTGTTTCCTTCTTTGCCCGTTTAGTCTGGCAATTTCTTTATTGAGGGGGCAGGCTGGCTGGATGAAGCATCAGGTGACCTGGTGGCGGTTGAGCACATCATGGCTCGGGTGTTTATCCCATAGAAACTGTCGTATGCCTTGCTACTTTTAGGTATCTAATTTTGTTAAAGTAATTATTGGTTTTGTTGTGCTTACCTTTTTCTTTTTCTTGATTTTGGGTTGATCTCAGATCCTCAAGCTACCCTCATCTTGTAGACAGAGCAAGACACTCCTGGCTGCCAGTAGGCCTGGTGATACCTGATTGATACCTGGTTGATGGGGTTCTGGGAGTTCTACTCCCCAAGCCCGGCCCAAGGCCAGGCTTGACTTGTGAGAGTTTGGTCCACCAGGCTATTGCTTGGAGCGGCCCGCAGGCCCACATACTCACCACAGCCCGGTTGGTCCGGAACGTCTTTTAAAAAACAGTATAGTTTTCTCTTGAAGATGTCCACGGTTGTTCCGGCAATATTTCTTATAGTCGCTGCCATTTTCCAATAGCATATCTGTACTATGACTCTGCTTGAGAAGCTCCTAAGTGATCACCTGAAAAGGGTATTTCATTATATTCACAGATTTATTTTTGTATTTTAGAAACTGAAAATGCATAAATAACTTTAATATAGCATTTTTGACATTTAAATTGTCACCTCTGGCAGTCTGCTGTTTCCCCACCTCCGGTTAACCATTTTGATGTTCCTCTTGACACTGTTTTATGTGAGTGTGGGGAGGTGGGCTAATGGGTGTTTTCTGTTGTTGGTTGACTCTGCCTTGTGGATCAGAAATTGAAGATGACTGGCTGTTCAAATTCTCAGGAAAAATGTTCAGATACAAATTGACTATTTAATCACAAAATTACATCATATAGCAAACTGGCACAAAACAAATCAGAACGACCATGGCTGTTTACAGCAATGTAGCTCAAGTTAGGTTAAAATATTTACTGTACTATTGTTCATGGTAGTATAAAGGTTAGATTTAAAATGGTGCATGATTTAAACATGTTTCATATACAGTACAGTCTTTATCATAACCTTATGCTAATTAATGTTGCAAGTATGGATTTTTATATGAAATCAATTTCAGTGATCATTTAAGGTTGCATTGCTGAACAGATTTTGGTTATAGTTTACAGTTACTTGGTCAGTTGAATTCTTTTCTTCACGTTAACTTTAAATCACTATTAGGTTAATGTATATGCCGAGTTAATATGCATGTACGCCAGTACCCATGCCTCTTGCAAGTATCATTTTAACATTTTATTTGAAATGAAAATTAGATTCTTATGAAGTTATATTACAAGATTTGTTTGATTTGTAATTAGCTTTTCAGAAGTTAGTCTTTTGATTTTCATTTTGAGATTCTCATCTCCAGATTATAATAATAAGTAATTATTTCATGGAAGAAAACTCTGCACCAGATGTTTGTCTTCAAATACATATTGGTTCTATGTTTTTTCTTGTACAGTATGACAAATTCAAACAGTATGTGTAATTATTAGTACAGTATTCTTTCCTAGTTTTGATTGAGTCCCAACACATAGTGGTTGAGGACATTGGAGACTATGCATTTTACACTTTTTTAGGCAAACAGATGAGCATCTGTGTAAATCATCTTGTGTGGAGTTAACTATGATGCCATTAACATAACTTGAAAATATAGTTTTTTTTTTAAGCTACATGTGGTGATTTGTTTTAAAAAATTGTTTTGATTTTAAAGTTTAATTATTGAACTCGTTTGTATTTGATTGCCTCTGGGTAAACACTTAGTCTATGATTATCATCATCAAACATTTAATTTATGCTGGCAGATGTTTTTGGCAATTTATATCTAATGTAGTTTTTGTGTTTTAAATCATTTTTATTTGAAATTTAAAGTTTATCCTATTGACATTTATATTGGCATGATCCATTTTCGGATTTGCTCCCTACGTGTGTGTGTGTCTGTGTGTGTGTTTGTGTTCGTGTTCACTCACAGGTCATGATGAACACAGTGGTAGATGCAAGCCTTGTGTTTACAGTGCTGTGCTGTACTCTCTTTTGTTAAGCATCTTTTTCCTCACCTTGTTCAGTGTTGCTGTCTTTCTGCAGTCATTTATCTTTCTGTGTGTCATTACTGATATCTTGGTCCAGATGTCTTTCAGTATATAAATATTTTTTTTAGCTAAAAAGTTTCCCCTTCTCTTGCATTTATAATTACTTTTGTATGAACAAGTGATATCATTTCTTCAAAACTTTTCATCAGAGTCTAGCAGTACCATTAATTTCTGTTTTATTTTCAGTACGAACTAGTTAATATAGTACGTACTGCTGTTTTTGCTCAGCACTAAGGGTTTTTTGTTTTTTTTTTAATATTGTTTTGCCAACACATATCTTGTTGACTTTGGCAAACATTTGTTATCTACACATGAGTTTTGAGCCTCTCTAGCTTTGTGACATATACTGTACTGTATGTTTCCAGTTCTAAACTTTTCCTTCACATGGCTCCTACATTTACTCTTCGGGTGGCTCCTACCTTTATCCTTCACATGGCTCCTATATAGGTAATTATTATCTATATAGAAATATAGGTAATTATTTTGATTATTAGACCCAAAACATTTCTATGATGAAAACTGGAGCCTTCTTTTTCCACTCTTAGCTCGCCTGGTTTGAAATTTCCTTGCATAGGCAAGCTCTTCCTATGGAAAGTGTTGTTCCCTGTACATGCACAGTACATTATATGCTTTTTTTTCCTCTTGCTCTCATATTGGTATCCTGAATGATATTTAGGATCTGATTATTGTCTATCACAATGTTACACAGCTGTTCTGACATTCATTAATTGGTTGTACTTATTTTACATTTCCTCACACATTCAAAGACATGACTTATTTTGCTGAGCCTTCCCTAAAATCAACTGTATGAGAAACCGCCCATGTGGGTAAAGATAACCTCACACCTGTAGAGAGTAATCAACAGTGCTCATTACCAGTATGGAGCATCCACCATGGATGCTTTCATTGGTGTCATGATTGAATTTGCTCCCAAGTAACAGTATGGGCCATGTTAATGAGTTGTACTTAATGGATACTTAACATGGCTGTTATTTCCTTCTCAGGAAGTCTGTAGATGCAAATGGTAAAAGTGAACGAGATTACAGTTATACCATATGTAAATATATATAGGTCATAGGTTTTATATTTATCTTATACAGTTAACTGATCTCACATTAGTTCCTTAAGCCAGTTCAGGTTTTTGTTTTGGATTGTCTTTGTTTCATGTTTGTATTTCAGATTACTTCTCCCAACCACTGGGCTGGACGGTACAGCGACGGTCTCGCTTCATGCAGGTCGGCGTTCAATCCCGACCGTCAAGTGGTTGGGGCACCATTCCTTCTCCCGTCCCATCCCAAATCCTTATCCTGACCCCTTCCCAGTGTTATATAGTCGTAATGGCTTGGCGCTTTCCTTGATAATTCCTTCCTTCCTTCCCAGATTTGTCCCATCAATTGGTTACTATACTTGTACAATCATTATATCAGAGGAAAATATCTACCTAATATCTGTGTTATGAGTGATGGAGTCTACTGGATTTCACTTTGCAAATGTAAGAGTGAATCTTTCCCATATTTTTGACATTTTATGTTCCTAAGCTATGAGGACAGTGAAAACAAATTACATACCTCTTCATGCATGGTTTTTAATGATACTGTATTATACTTTTAGATCAAATCGTCCAAAATTTTAAGTGCTTTATTTACAAGCACTTTATATTACAGAGAAAGTCTAATGAAAACTGCCAGTGAGGTACAAGTTTCGTAATTAAAAAAATAAGCAGTTTAATTAATTTTATGAGTACATTACTGTATTATATTATCAGATGTGTTTATGGAAAACTTTATGTGTATAATTGTACTCAGTTTGTGTTTTTACACAATAAGCAATATACAAGAGTTAGGTTAATTCATTCCATTTTAAAACTATATGTATTCATATATTTGTGTGATAGATTGTTTATATTGATATTAAACTTTCATAACAAAAAATGTTTTATTTATCATTAACTGACAGCTGGTATTTAAGCTTACAAGTCCATGTGAGTGTGGTGGGATTATGATGCTGTAAATGACATAACTAGAGAGGCAGTACCCAGTGTAGCTCAGGTAACAAAGGCCCGTATTAACTACACACTTATCACCATATCCATCTTCACTACAATTGTGACCATCTTTACTACACACACACACTATCTTCCTAACTGTAACCATCATAATTACTCTCAATCATCATTACTGTAACTGTCTTCAATGCATACAACTTGCAGCACTACACATGACCATTTTCATCTCTTCATTATAGCTATCATCATCTCTGTAACCATCCTACTTGGACTGGACGGTAGAGCGACGGTCTCACTTCATGCAGGTTGGCGTTCAAACCCCGACCATCCAAGTGGTTGGGCACCATTTCTTTTCCCTATCCCATCCCAAATTCTTATCCTGACCCCTTCCAAGTGCTCTGTAGTCGTAATAGCTTGGTGCTTTCTCCTAATAGTTCCCTTCCCTTTGTAACTATCGTCACTACCCAGCCACCACTGGGTTCCCCCATCTAAAACTTCCCTCTCCTATATCACCATCTCTACCTTCACTACCTTCTCTACTCTTAACTTCCTTCCCTTTACTTCACCACTTCCTCCACCTAGGATACCTTCCCTCTTCCTCACCACCTTCCCTACACATCACCATTCTTACCCTACCCTTCACCACCCCCCTCCCCCCTCAATGTCTAGTCCGCTGTTTGCGTGAGGGGGCTTGGTGGGTGGCTGCCAGTGTGTAATGCTTGATTGGATGGAGTTTCATGTCCTTTTTGAGCCTTGTGCTCTTGCAGTCTTCTTTACTAATTTTGTTGAACACCTTTTGTGTCTTCATGTTTCTCTCTTCCCTCTCCACTTATACTTTCTGAATGAAGCTTCCTGGCAGCTCGACATCTTCAAGAGAAAACTAGATAGTTATCTTCAAGGATTGCTGGACCAACCGGGCTGTGGTGGGTATGTGGACCTACGGGCCGCTCCAAGCAACAGCCTGTTGGACCAAACTCTCACAAGTCAGCCTTGCCCTGAGCCGGGCTTGGGGAGTAGAACTCCCAGAACCCCATCAAGCAGGTTCCAATCTCAAATATTATTTCGTTTGACTTGTGTTCTGATGGAGGGTGTGTTAAGGTGGCGCACACACGCCATTAGAACTGGGGTACCTGACGTGTTCGAGTGAGGAGAAGCTTTTATGTTAAGGGCATTATGTCTGTGTCCTTTATCTTAGTGTATAAGTCCGTATAATTACCACAAGCTTCACGGCAATACGTTAGTAATGAATAAATATGATATATTTACTGATTATAATGTTGGTGCTGAATGTACAACACGAAAAAGCATCATTTTAATCAGAAAAAGATCTTTATATAAAGAAATTAGACGAAAATAAAGAGCTAGTGACGCCAAATCAAGTCGACGATCCAAGCGTCGGTTAGGTTTGGTTTGGTTAAGTTAGGTTAGGTCAGCCTAACCTAACATAAAATATTTATTCATTACTAACGTATTGCCAGGAAGCTTTGTGAAGCTTATGTAGCTTGCTGTAATTAGACGGACCCAGCGTAACTACTCCACCGCCTCCAACTTCTTTATCCAGTGTGACCATCTTAAGTTCTCATTTTTTTCACAACCTTCCTCCGTGTCCGACTTTCTCCGACAACTGTCCGTCCAGCCCAATATCCACACTTCTCCCAAACGTCCTTGTGTCTGCTCTCGTTCTCCCTCGAACGAGAGTATTCGAGGGAGAACAGACTATATAGGCTGTTGCACAGTACATTACTACTGGAACGCCCATGTCTCGCAGTCAGAAATACAAACCTGTTTCCTTCCCTTCTTCATTCCCAGTAAGACAGCTTCAATCCAACCTCCACTCTAGCATGCTAGCTTTACATAAATAATGAAGAAATATGGTATATTTTTACTCGAAAATAATATAATTTCATAACGAAATTAGATGTATGTAACAGTAACGCCATAGGAAGTCGATGATGCAAGCGACAATGTTGTGGAGCGACTTGTCGAAGATATATTGTCGTCAGGAGAGTGTGATCAACCTCCTTTGATTTTTTATTTGATTGTTGCCGCCGGAGGCGACTCAGAGTAAAAATAGGTTTGATCATGTTCTGCATTCAGCACCAACATTATGGTGAGTAAATATACCATATTTCTTCATTATTTACGTAATGCTAGCAGGATTTGGGTAGATTTAGGTAATTCTATGGACCCCCCTAACCAAGATTTCACTGAACCTCCTGCTGATCCTTCCTAATTTACTTTTCTTTGTCTTAGTTTTTCTTTCTTTTTACTGTTTTATCTGTTCTTGACTATGTCTATTCTTCAGTGGAATATACGTTGTTTTATGCCAATTTCCATCAACTCTAACATCTTGTCTCACAGTTTTCACTGCTTTGTGTATATCTCCATACATAACAAGGAGTTTCATTACATTCAGCGCTGATTTCCTGGGGAGAGCCTCTTCATTGTGACTCGCAGAAGCTAACTGCTCACGGACAAGAGAGGGATACTCCAGGGAAGAGGATAATACCGCAGGCAGACAAGACGAAGATGAAACACATGGTCGAGCAACCCACCCAAAACATCCATCACCAGGCACAGTCGGCGGCACGAAGGTAGCGGTGATTCAGTTCACTTTGGTTCATTTATTATGCACTCCGTACCCATCCTGTGGGCAGTAGTGCACCCACATACCTATCCTGTGGGTGGTATGGACCCCATACCCATCCTATGGGCAGTAGTGCACCCCCATACCCATCCTGTGGGCAGTAGTGCACCCCCATACCCATCCTGTGGGCAGTAGTGCACCCCATACCCATCCTGTGGGCAGTAGTGCACCCACTNCTCTTTTTCACTTGGGGCTCATACTGGCCCTTCACAGTTCTCCTTTGATGCCATTGTGGGGAGCCATCTGGTCCATTTTACCAGCTCCTGGCCTACAATTTGGGGACATTTTGGGTAGTTTCCCCCGAGGTCTTCAGGATTGCTGGTCAGTCCCTTCCCCATCTTTGGAGTTGGGTCTGTTGAGCCAGGAGTCCTTCCCCGCACTGCATCTCATCATTGTGGACTGGTTGGCCTCGGGCATGGTCGAGCTGACCTTGTCCCTTCGGTGGGTGTCCAGGCTGTTCCTGGTTTCAGAGAGGGATGTGGGGGACCTCCGATATACTCAATCTTTTGGATTCTGAACAGCTTCATCCCCATGCCCAACCTTCCACATGACCACTTTGGCTCAGGTTTGCCTTCTGTTACAGGCAAACCTGGTCTTGGATGGTGTCCCAGGACCTCAAGGATGGGTATTTGCTCATCCCTATTCATCTGGGGTTCAGGGACTGCTTAGGTTTTGTCATGGGGCATCATGCTTAATGCTTTAGGGTTCTTTTCTTCAGCTTAAACCTGGCCCCAACATATTTTCCAGGCTAACATGGGTTATTGTGGCCTAGCTGCGTTAGTTAGAAACTCGTGTGTTGGCCTACATTAATGACCAACTGGTGTGGGCCTCCACTCAGTCCACATGTCAGTTTTCCAGGAATCTGTTTTTTTTCCAACTTGTCAGGTTTGGGTTCCTGCTGAACTAGCGGAAGCCCCACTTTGTGCTATCCCAGGTTATAGTGTTGGATCAGCCCCAGGTGACTCCCCGGTTGGTCGAGCACTTGTGTGGGAGCCTAAACTTTACTTGTATTGTTTTTTTCCTGGATTGGGTTTGACTCAGGACTTTGTACTGGTTTCTCCAGTTCCACCCTTTCTGCTGTTCCCGGGACCTGCAGATTCTGACCCCACCCACCCTTCATTGCCTCTTGCATCACTGACTTCCCCTTCGGGTTTTTCTCGGTTCATTTCGTGGCGCCATCCTTTCCCTTTGTTCAATGTGTTTACTGATGCCTCATCTCTGGGGTGGGTCTTTGTGACCAATGCTCACCAGGCTACCCAGGTTGTTGATCAGGCTGTCTAGCTGTGCTGCCCTCTCCATAATTTTAGCATCATCAGCAAACATTGAGAGAAGGAGTCTATTCCCTCTGGAAGATCATTTATGCATATCAGAAACAAGATAGGTCCAAGTACATGACCCTGTGGGACCCCCTGGTGACATTATGCCATTCTGAGGTGTCACCCCTCACAGTAACACTCTGCTTCCTGTTGTTTAGGTACTCCCTTATCCACTGGAGCACCTTACCAGGTACACCAGCCTGTTTCTCCAACTTATGCAACAGTCCTCTTATGGGGGGACTTGATCAAAAGCTTTCTGACAGTCCAAGGAAATGCCATCTGCCCACCCTTCTCTTTCTTGCTTATGCTTGTTGCTTGGTCATAAAATTCTATTAAACCTGTAAGGCACAATTTTGCTATCTCTGAACCCATGCTGGTGGTGTTTTACAAAGTTCCTTCTCTCCAGATGTGCTACAAGCCCCTTTCTCATGATCTTCTCCATCACCTTGCATGGTATACACGTTAAGGACATCAGCCTGTAGTTTAGGGCCTCTTGCCTATCACCCATTTTGTATATTGGGACTATGTTAGGTGTCTTCCATCTTTCTGGTAGGTCTCCCATTTCCATTGACTTGTTATACACCATAGTGTGTGGCATGGAAAGTGCTTCTGTCCCCTCTTTTAGCATCTCTGATGATATTCCATCAGGTCCAACAGCCTTAGTCCAAATCTAGCAGATACCCCCTAACCTTATCTCTGGTGATTTCAATACCTTCCAATGCTGCTTGTTTTGTACCACCCCTGTTAGTTCAGGGACTTTTCCTTGCTCTATTGTGAAGACCTGGAATCTCCTGTTGAGTTCTTCACACATCTCTTTGTGATTGTGTGTGTACTCAGCCTCTTCCTTTCTCAGTTTTATCACCAGTTTTTACACTGTTGTTTTCTCCTGATGTGGCTGTATAGCAGTTTTGGTTGAGTCTTGGCTTTATTTGCTATGTCATTTTCATACTGCCTCTCTGCTCTCGGTGTTCTGTTATGTAATTTCTCCATGACGTTGTACTCGGCTGCCTTCCTTACATGCCTGATTGAACCATGGATTACCCTTTTTCTTTTTTCTTTCTGGACTGGGATAAACTTGTTTTCTGCCTCCTAACATTTTTTGGCTGATGTAGTCACCCAGGTCTGTTTCTTCAAGTGCACAGCACAGTGTATGAGTTTGCGGCTGTGTGGCATTCCATGAGGAAGATTTAGCTTACTCTAGACTGAGCACTCCAGCGTAACTCCGATTGCTCTACGGTGGTTCATTGCCTGAGCCGAGCAGATTCTCGTTGGTCCATTTTCCTGTGGAGTTGGGCGCTTTGTGTGGTTCAAGTTTCTGGCTTCGCAGGGTTTGGTTTTCAGTGTGTTTCACGTGCGAGGTGTGTCCAACATCCAACAAAGGTGTGCCCAACAAATGGTTGTCTGACTTATGGCCCATCTCCACGGAGTAGATTGTCAACAACGAGTCCTTCCATTTTGATCGTTTGTTTTCATAGTTGGGGGAGTTCTTTGTGCAGTTTTGAGGTTGTTGTCTCATTCTTAACCATGCAGTGGTCTTTTGTTTTGCTGACTTTCTGGGTGCTTTTCCTGGTGGTGGCAGGCATGAATTAGAGTACTGGACTTTTAATTGTACGGTGTTCATAGTGCCACCATTCCCTGTGTTTCTCTGAGGAGGGGCCAGGTTCTAGGTCATGGTCCCTGCTAGGCCAGTAAAAATGCCGAAACTAATGGCACCTATTAGTATGGCACTGAAAC
>WNGS01001312.1:46456511-46462589 GCA_020271785.1 Procambarus virginalis
TCTCACAACGACTCACAACGATTCACAACGTCTCACAATGACTCACAACGTCTCACAACGACTCACAACGACTCACAACGACTCACAACGATTCACAACGACTCACAACGACTCACAACGTCTCACAACGACTCACAACAATTCACAACGACTCACAACGACTCACAACGACTCACAACGATTCACAATGACTCACAATGACTCCCAACGACTCACAACAAGTCATAACGACTCACAACGTCTCACGACTCACAACGTCTCACGACTCACAACGTCTCAGAACGACTCACAACGTCTCACGTCTCACAACGACTCACGTCTCACAACGACTCACAACGTCTCACAACGTCTCACAACGACTCACAACGTCTCATAATGACTCGCAACGTCTCACAACGACTCACAACGACTCACGACGACTCACAACGTCTCCCAACGACTCCCAACGACTCACAACAAGTCATAACGACTCACAACGTCTCACGACTCACAACGTCTCACGACTCACAACGTCTCAGAACGACTCACAACGTCTCACGTCTCACAACGACTCACGTCTCACAAAGACTCACAACGTCTCACAACGTCTCACAACGACTCACAACGTCTCACAACGACTCACAACGTCTCACAACGTCTCACAACGTCTCACAACGACTCACAACGTCTCACAACGACTCACAACGTCTCACAACGACTCACAACGTCTCACAACGTCTCACAACGACTCACAACGACTCACAACGTCTCACAACGACTCACAACGACTCACAACGTCTCATAACGTCTCACAACGTCTCACAACGACTCACAACGTCTCACAACGTCTCACAACGACTCACAACGTCTCACAACGACTCACAACGTCTCACAACGACTCACAACGACTCACAACGTCTCATAACGTCTCACAACGTCTCACAACGTCTCACAACGTCTCACAACGTCTCACAACGTCTCACAACGACTCACAACGTCTCACAACGTCTCACAACGTCTCACAACGACTCACAACGTCTCACAACGACTCACAACGACTCACAACGTCTCATAACGTCTCACAACGTCTCACAACGTCTCACAACGTCTCACAACGTCTCACAACGACTCACAACGACTCACAACGTCTCACAACGTCTCACAACGACTCACAACGTCTCATAACGACTCGCAACGTCTCACAACGACTCACAACGACTCACGACGACTCACAACGTCTCCCAACGACTCCCAACGACTCACAACGACTCACGACGACTCACAACGTCTCACAACGACTCACAACGTCTCATAACGACTCGCAACGTCTCACAACGACTCACAACGTCTCCCAACGACTCCCAACGACTCACAACGACTCACGACGACTCACAACTGATGACGTTGTGAGTCGAATACAACTTCAGAAGGAATTCCTTCTGAAGATGCCTTAATATACGAAAGTACTTAAGGAAATTCCTGTTTCAATTCTTCCTCCGTGGTCTGATACTGTCATATATATATATATATATATATATATATATATATATATATATATATATATATATATATATATATATATATACATTTTCCCTCATATATATGAGGGAAAATGTAGAAACATGAAAAACAAACAAATAAAACGTGCATTCCAAGACTCTGGAAAACAACTTTCCTCTTTGATTTATGGTGTTAAAAAGTCGGGCCCCAGAGCTGAAGCTCGACCACACAATCGGGCACAAGTGGGTAATAACACACACACACACACACAGACACACACACACACACACACACACACACACACACACACACACACACACACACACACACACGTGAAAACTCGTGAAAAATTTTAATATAAGATCAGAACATATTTCCCTCTTCTACAATCTTCTCCAGCTGTGTAAGGATTGACAAACTTTATAAAATAATCACAGCGTTGTTTGAGAACTTTTCTGATAGACTTATCTCTAATGTTTTTTAATATCATTATTGACTTTAATTGGAGTGCTTCGTTAGCGGGGAATTAAGAGGCTCGTGTGAAGGACTTACACCCACACGAGAACGATCTCAAACTTCCATCAAAACGCTGAAAGAAAAGGTTATTAAGAGGCTTCCGCCACAGCTCTGAAAAAAGAGGTTTCAAAGAAGCTTTGATGCCTCTTGAAACCTTTATTCCACAGCTACTCTTTCCCTCCTCTTCACTCTCCCTCTTACTCCCACTCACACGAATAATCGCATCATTAGAGAGGGGTTTGAACTCGTAGGTTGAAAAATCAGAGACAGTTTAAGCGTATTTGAAACTTTTTATCGTGGCATTTTATTTCTGCAAATGAATCTCTCTCTTCAACACCAAAATATTCTATGCAGCGGCCGCTTCCAGAAGCACAGTGGTCAATACTTCTCATGTAATATACACTCACTTATAATTGTGTATTAGAAATGCTTGTATAGAAAAAGTATTTACATATATACATATGTATATACATAAGGACTTATAGTTCTGTAATATATGAGGTATTTTATATATTATTTGATTTTAATATTTCTCTATAAAAGCTTCAATAGTATTTATGTGTCCACAGCAGACCGTCCTCATCACCACAGCAGACCGTCCTCATCACTACAGCAGACCGTCATCATCACCACAGCAGACCGGCCTCATCACTACAGCAGACCGTCATCATCAACACAGCAGACCGGCCTCATCACCACAGCAGACCGTCCTCATCACTACAGCAGACCGTCCTCATCACCACAGCAGACTGTCATCATCACCACAGCAGACCGTCATCATCACTACAGCAGACCGGCCTCATCACTACAGCAGACCGTCCTCATCACCACAGCAGACCGTCCTCATCACTACAGCAGACCGTCCTCATCACCACAGCAGACTGTCATCATCACCACAGCAGACCGTCATCATCACCACAGCAGACCGTCATCATCACCACAGCAGACTGTCATCATCACCACAGCAGATCGTCATCATCACCACAGCAGACCGTCATCATCACCACAGCAGACCGTCATCATCACCACAGCAGACTGTCATCATCACCACAGCAGATCGTCATCATCACCACAGCAGACCGTCATCATCACCACAGCAGACCGTCATCATCACCACAGCAGACTGTCATCATCACCACAGCAGATCGTCATCATCACCACAGCAGACCGGCCTCATCACTACAGCAGACCGGCCTCATCACTACAGCAGACCGTCATCATCACCACAGCAGACCGTCATCATCACCACAGCAGACCGTCATCATCACCACAGCAGACCGTCATCATCACCACAGCAGACCGTCATCATCACCACAGCAGACCGGCCTCATCACTACAGCAGACCGGCCTCATCACTACAGCAGACCGTCATCATCACCACAGCAGACCGTCCTCATCACCACAGCAGACTGTCCTCATCACCACAGCAGACCGTCATCATCACCACAGCAGATGGTCATCATCACCACAGCAGACCGTCCTCATCACCACAGCAGACCGTCCTCATCACCACAACAGACCGGCCTCATCACCACAGCAGACCGTCCTCATCACCACAACAGACCGTCCTCATCACCACAGCAGACCGGCCTCATCACTACAGCAGACCGTCCTCATCACCACAGCAGACCGGCCTCATCACTACAGCAGACCGTCATCATCACCACAGCAGACCGGCCTCATCACCACAGCAGACCGGCCTCATCACTACAGCAGACCGTCATCATCACCACAACAGACCGTCATCATCACCACAGCAGACCGTCATCATCACCACAGCAGACCGGCCTCATCACTACAGCAGACCGTCCTCATCACCACAGCAGACCGTCCTCATCACCACAACAGACCGGCCTCATCACCACAGCAGACCGGCCTCATCACTACAGCAGACCGTCCTCATCACCACAGCAGACCGTTCTCATCACCACAGCAGACCGTCATCATCACCACAGCAGACCGTCATCATCACCACAGCAGACCGTCCTCATCACCACAGCAGACCGGCCTCATCACCACGGCAGACCGTCCTCATCAACACAGCAGACCGTCATCATCACCACAGCAGACCGGCCTCATCAACACAGCAGACCGTCCTCATCACCACAGCAGACCGTCTTCATCAACACAGCAGACCGTCTTCATCAACACAGCAGACCATCATCATCAACACAGCAGACCGTCATCATCAACACAGCAGACCGTCTTCATCACCACAGCAGACCGGCCTCATCAACACAGCAGACCGTCCTCATCACCACAGCAGACCGTCATCATCACCACAGCAGACCGTCCTCATCACCACAGCAGACCGGCCTCATCAACACAGCAGACCGTCCTCATCACCACAGCAGACCGTCATCATCAACACAGCAGACCGTCTTCATCAACACAGCAGACCGTCATCATCACCACAGCAGACCGTCATCATCACCACAGCAGACCGGCCTCATCACTACAGCAGACCGTCCTCATCACCACAGCAGACCGTCCTCATCACCACAACAGACCGGCCTCATCACCACAGCAGACCGGCCTCATCACTACAGCAGACCGTCCTCATCACCACAGCAGACCGTTCTCATCACCACAGCAGACCGTCATCATCACCACAGCAGACCGTCATCATCACCACAGCAGACCGTCCTCATCACCACAGCAGACCGGCCTCATCACCACGGCAGACCGTCCTCATCAACACAGCAGACCGTCATCATCACCACAGCAGACCGGCCTCATCAACACAGCAGACCGTCCTCATCACCACAGCAGACCGTCTTCATCAACACAGCAGACCGTCTTCATCAACACAGCAGACCATCATCATCAACACAGCAGACCGTCATCATCAACACAGCAGACCGTCTTCATCACCACAGCAGACCGGCCTCATCAACACAGCAGACCGTCCTCATCACCACAGCAGACCGTCATCATCACCACAGCAGACCGTCCTCATCACCACAGCAGACCGGCCTCATCAACACAGCAGACCGTCCTCATCACCACAGCAGACCGTCATCATCAACACAGCAGACCGTCTTCATCAACACAGCAGACCGTCATCATCAACACAGCAGACCGTCATCATCAACACAGCTTCGTAACTGCTTCGTGAATCTGGCCCCAGGTTCGTAAGTGCTTGAGTAACTGCTTCGTGAATCTGGCCCCAGGTTCGTAAGGTGCTTGTGTAACTGCTTCGTGAATCAAGCCCCAGGTTCGTAAGTGCTTGCGTAAACTGCTTCGTGAATCAAGCCCCAGGTTCGCAAGTGCTTGCGTAACTGCTTCGTGAATCTGGCCCCTAGGTACGTACCTGGATCCTAACTATATACATTCATGAATGTTTATACATCACACTTCATTTAACTATACATTTTTCAAATTATCATAATACTGGCTTCAGTTCATTAATACAATATTGTATTATTATTCTGCTGTTTGTTTTACAATTACAGTATTGTATTGCGGTGTTGTATTTTGTTGTATGAGGGTCAGTGGAGCGTGTATACCTGTGTCAGACGCGTATTTATCACGATGAGGGTACTCACCTAGTTGTGCTGAAGGGAGGGTTGAGCTCTGGCTCTTTGGTCCCACCTTTGGGCAACGTTGCTGTGTGATGCTGCACACCTGGCAACGTTGCTGAGTCATGCTGCACATCTGGCAACGTTGCAGAGTCATGCTGCACCTCTGGAAACGTTGCTGAGTGATGCTGCACCTCTGGCAACGTTGCTGAGTGATGCTGCACCTCTGGCAACGTTGCTGAGTCATGCTGCACCTCTGGCAACGTTGCAGAGTCATGCTGCACCTCTGACAACGTTGCTGAGTCATGCTGCACCTCTGGCAACGTTGCTGAGTCATGCTGCACCTCTGGCAACGTTGCTTAGTAATGCTGCACCTCTGGCAACGTTGCAGAGTAATGCTGCACCTCTGGTAACGTTGCTGAGTGATGCTGCACCTCTGGCAACGTTGCAGAGTAATGCTGCACCTCTGGTAACGTTGCTGAGTGATGCTGCACCTCTGACAACGTTGCTGAGTAATGCTGCACCTCTGACAACGTTGCAGAGTCATGCTGCACACCTGACA
>WNGS01001312.1:46463589-46505878 GCA_020271785.1 Procambarus virginalis
CCAGTACCTGCCACACTCATAGTACCTGCCTCACACCCAGTACCTGTCACACCCCATACCTGTCTCACTCACAGTACCTGTCACACTCCCAGTACCTGTAGCAACTCGTGAACGATAATGTTAGGGGGAAGCCAGCGGATCTCGAACCATTCGCCACGTTTTTCCCTCTCTCAAGGAATTTTTTGGGGGTTACTAATTAATAACTCAAAGAGTGTACATGTTGTACTTGATTTTAATCTGACTGAATTTTGGTACAGAAATGTCCTTCAACTTTATAAAGTGTGGCTGAAGATGAGGACAAATTGAACTTGAGTCTCAATTGCGGATTGAGGACTTCGACCTGACGTGCCCAGCGTCGACCAGACGTGCCCAGCGTCGTCTAGACTGCCCATCGTCGACCAGACGTGCCCATCGTCGACCAGACGTGCCCATCGTCGACCAACGTGCCATCGTCGACCAGACGTGCCCATCGTCGACCAGACGTGCCCATCGTCGACCGACGTGCCCATCGTCGACCATACGTGCCCATCGTCGACCAGACGTGCCCATCGTCGACCAGACGTGGCCATCGTCGACCATACGTGGCCATCGTCGACCAGACGTTGCCATCGTCGACCAGACGTGGCCATCGTCGACCAGACGTGCCATCGTCGACCAGACGTGCCCATCGTCGACCAGACGTGCCCATCGTCGACCAGACGTGCCCATCGTCGACCAGACGTGTTTTAACCAATAAGGCCCACATCAAGGACATAGTAAAGACTAAACTGCAGTCGTTCATTGTACGGTCCTACAAGCCCAAGGTCTAACTGATCTATTATACAGCCTACAAGACCAATTTTTGTATCAGTGGTGGCGTAGCATTCAAGGTTGTGTTTACATCCATTGTCTCTGTGTGTTGACATCAATTGTCTCGTTGTGTTTACATCAATTGTCCCTGTGTGTTGACAAACACTCGGGGTGTCTCCCTCACCACGTGTGTCGTGTCCAGGCATCAACAACACATTCTTAATATTTATCGCTGTAATCAATTTGGAAATTATTTTTTTTCTCAGATGTGACAGATTATGATTTTCAGTCATTTCAATTCTAAAAACTTAGATAGTTTGAAGAGCTCTGTCGCACCACTTTCGTCCACCTGATTGGCCAAAGAGTGGCCATTCTCTCACAGTGTGCCATCACACTGAAACACCTTCAGTGTTTACCATTGAAGAGTAAACTGTTCTGGTGGTCTCAGACTCTGTCAGGTGCAGCTTGCCGAGGCACCTGGTTGATACCTGGTTGATACCTGGTTGATGGGGTTCTGGGAGTTCTTCTACTCCCAAGCCCGGCCCGAGGCCAGGCTTGACTTGTGAGAGTTTGGTCCACTAGGGTGTTGCTTGAGCGGCCCGCAGGCCCAAATACCCACCACAGCCCGGCTGGTCCGGCATTCCTTGGAGGAATAAATCTTTTCCTCTTGAAGCTGTCACGGTTGTTCCGGCAATATTTCTTATGCTTGCTGTAAATGTATTCTGCCTGTAGAGTATACGTAATTGCAGTTTAACTCTGGGCTTGAAGCCTGTATAATACTCAAGTGAGATTTAGATTCTTAGTTTGTAGGCTGAGTCACGTGTAGTCCGTCACTTGTCAACAGAAGGGAGCTCATCTACAACACTGTACGAAACCTGTTGATCTCGGTAACTCTCGCGTAATAAAATATAAAAATCTCATTGTAATGATGCGTTTCAAGCCGTTTGGGTACCAGTAAGTGCCGAACCTGCGCACCTATTTTAGTCCCGGTTAAATAGGTGTGCACCTATTTTAGTCCTGGGTTCAAACCCCGGGCAGGACAGAAAACGATTGGAATGTTCTGAATTCACCTGGTGACACTATTCACCTAGCAATTAAATAGGTACCCTAGAGTTAGGCAACTGCTAGGTGCATCCTAGCGACTGTTACGAAGGCATTTTTCCCCCCCCCCCCCGACAATGGAATCTATCTAGTCTACTAGATAGATAGATGCTAGATAGAGCTAGTTTCTTTTTTTTTTTTAACCTGACTTCCTTCTCCTAAAATATTTTGGGGGAAATATGAAAATCTTAAACAGGGTAATATTATTGCTGTAGTAGATGGAAGCGGATGCCTCGACTGATTTTAACAGTCCGACAGCGTGTCAGTTCCGGGGTTAGTTTTGTCCGCCGCTGATAAAACATTGTTCACCCCTGATAACAGTTTTGTCCGACCCTTATATAATTTTGACCACTGATATAATTTCGTCCACATCTGATATATAGTTTTGTCTACCACTGATAAAGTTTGTTCCGCCCTGCTATGTTGTACCTCCCTGGTACCTATGTACACCCTCCCTGGCACCTATGTACACCCTCCTGGCACCTATGTACACCCTCTGGCACCTATGTACACCCCCTGGCACCTATGGACACCCCCCTGGCACCTATGTACACCCCCTGGCACCTATGTACACCCCCCTGGCACCTATGTACACCTCCCTGGCACCTATGTACACCCCCTGGCACCTATGGACACCCCCTGGCACTATGTACACCCCCACAGACTCAACATAAAACACGTATACACTATATAGTGACAGTTCTCACGAACTACTGGTAATCTATGTATACGCGGGGTATATCAGTAGTATGTCAGAGTGTATTTTAAATCACTATAGGGCCGCAGATTTAGGTATACTTAAGACCTGACTCACACCTGCTGAAGTCAGAGCTTCCTGACTCACACCTGCTGAAGTCAGAGCTTCCTGACTCACACAGGAGCGCCGGGAGGGACTAAGGAAGCTTCACAGCATCTTCGACAAAGATGATTGAAGATATGGGGCCAGATTCACGATGCAGTTACGCAAGCACTTACGACCTGTACGTCTTTTCTCAATCTTTGGCGGCTTTGTTTACAATTATTAAACAATTAATGAGCTCCGAAGCACCATGAGGCTGTTTATAATAATAACAACAGTTGATTGGGAAGATTTCATGCTTGTAGACTTTTTAATAAAAGTAACCAAAGCCGTCAAAGATTGAGAAAAGATGTACACGTTCGTAAGTACTTGCGTAACTGCTTCGTGAATCTGTCCCATGGTTCTTCAGGGAAGTCCTCCCGAACAATTCGAAAAAAAAGACAATGTAATCCCCACCAAGGGTCACAACATCTTAAATCAACTACGGGCTCACCATAGCCCGTGCTACTTGGAACTTTTTGTACCAAGTAGCGGTTCTTAAACAACAACAACAACTTAAATCAACAATTTTCTATTTGCAAATGCAGAATTATCCTTATCCAGGACATAAAACAGTTGCAACACGTTTCCAGAAGACGTTTTCCTGCAACAGAGTAAAGCCTTGAACGGTCTCCTTTCATGCAGGTCGGCGTTCAATCCCCGACCGTCCAAGTGGTTGGGCACCATTCCCTTCCTCCCCGTCCCATCCCAAATCCTTATCCTGACCCCTTCCAAGTGCTGTATAGTCTTAATGGCTCGGCGCTTTCTCCTGAGAGTTCCCTCCCTTCTGCAACTCTGCAATGCATTTAAGAACACTGCATTATGCATTTAAGAAAGTGTACACTGCACTGTACACTTTCGGCTCGTTCGAGGCAGCTCTCATTTACACCCAACCAAACTCATTCATATATATGTCTGACCATCGCTTGAAACAACCCAGCGTTGCCACGGAGATAATAACAGAGAAGAGGATCACGAATTTGCGTTTTATGTAAACAACAGCTCCTTAGATCCTATATATGCGTTCAGCTCTGAACACTGTCACCTGTGGCGTTCAGCTCTCAACACTGTCACCTGTGGCGTTCAGCTCTCAACACTGTCACCTGTGGCGTTCAGCTCTCAACACTGTCACCTGTGGCGTTCAGCTCTCAACACTGTCACCTGTGGCGTTCAGCTCTCAACACTGTCACCTGTGGCGTTCAGCTCTCAACACTGTCACCTGTGGCGTTCAGCTCTGAACACTGTCACCTGTGACGTTCAGCTCTCAACACTGTCACCTGTGGCGTTCAGTTCTCAACACTGTCACCTGTGGCGTTCAGCTCTCAACGCTGTCACCTGTGGCGTTCAGCTCTCAACTCTGTCACCTGTGGCGTTCAGCTCTCAACGCTGTCACCTGTGGCGTTCAGCTCTCAACACTGTCACCTGTGGCGTTCAGCTCTCAACACTGTCACCTGTGGCGTTCAGCTCTCAACACTGTCACCTGTGGCGTTCAGCTCTCAACACTGTCACCTGTGGCGTTCAGCTCTCAACACTGTCATCTGTGGCGTTCAGCTCTCAACACTGTCATCTGTGGCGTTCAGCTCTCAACACTGTCATCTGTGGCGTTCAGCTCTCAACACTGTCATCTGTGGCGTTCAGCTCTCAACTCTGTCATCTGTGGCGTTCAGCTCTCAACACTGTCATCTGTGGCGTTCAGCTCTCAACACTGTCACCTGTGGCGTTCAGCTCTCAACACTGTCACCTGTGGCGTTCAGCTCTCAACACTGTCATCTGTGGCGTTCAGCTCTCAACACTGTCACCTGTGGCGTTCAGCTCTCAACACTGTCACCTGTGGCGTTCAGCTCTCAACACTGTCACCTGTGGCGTTCAGCTCTCAACACTGTCATCTGTGGCGTTCAGCTCTCAACTCTGTCACCTGTGGCGTTCAGCTCTCAACACTGTCACCTGCAGCAATATTTATAGAGCAATGGGGCTGTATCCATTGCCCTGTAACGGATAGAGCCCCACTGCTCTATAATTAGAGCAATGGATAGAGATACTAACCCCCATTACAAGCATGTAGGATAGGTGCAAAGCCAATTCTCATCAATAGTTAATCGAGTTATTGTACATTCTTAATGCCAATTAAGATTTTTAATTGATTTAAAGATCATCAATCTTAATACTGATAAAGGAACAACAAGGCGACAAAATGCGACAAATAAAAACATTAAGGAATAAAGCTTTGAATAAGACTTAATATTGCACGCAATCCTCAAGCATTTGGCATGTCGGAAGCGCCCGTAGGAAGAACTTAACCCGTGTCATTCCCATATACAGTAAATAACCTTGAATGAGGCAGTTATGAAGACTTCCTGAGATGTGACTGTCTCTCCGATCTGCATGTGTAATGCCAGTGACATCACTATATATATTCCACTTCCTGTACTAGGATATAACGGTGACATCACTATATATACCACTTCCTGTACTAAGATATAACGGTGACATCACTATATATGTATACCTCTTCCTGTATTAATTCCTGTTCCTGTCTGAATCCTTCCTCTGTGGTCTGACATTGTCCCATTGTTCTTCACGTGTTAATTTCTTCGTGATTTACACACACACACACACATATATATATATATATAATATATATTTTTTTTTTTTTTTTTTTTAAAGGAAGGGAGTACCACCTCTGGCTGGAAGAAGGGGGACCCATAGCCTCGGAGGAAATCACACATAACGCATTGGAGGGAATGTGGGTCCCCTCCAATACAGTTTCTGTGTGCTTTTCTCCTACCACCCCCTTCCTTTTTTTCTTATGCTTTATTGTGTATTTAAAGGTTACAAAACATACAAGACAAATGCCTAAAGGTTATGGATCTCTTGAAGCTCCTCCGCTTCCGGACAGGAACCGAGGACGCAGCAAGCATTTCCCCTCTGGATCGCCACACTGAGGCGCTGAAACAAAAAACTGCAAGCCCTTGGGTCTCTGGTGACGTCAATGAGCTTGGAACCCAATTCCTTGAGAAATCCAAGGCACTCTTGCCCCAGGGGCCATGCGTCTCAGACGCTATGGGAACAAAGAGGTATTGACCTGCCAGTCGCCTGTATTTGAGAGATTTTGCTGTTTCCCTGTGGTTGGCTGCCCCACCTGCTTGATCAGCTCCGAAGTGTACATAGGTGTCAGCCAGGGTGGATGCACATGTGTAGTCCCACACCAACTGTCTACCCTCCTTCCATGAGTATATGGTGATGCCATCAGGGCGAAGTGCGGGGAAATCCGGGTTCTGGACCCTAGGATGCGAGGTTCTCTCTCCGCTGGGCACTTAGCTGAGACGAGGCTTCTCTTGATGATGTCATTGACCTCGTTGTGTCTTGCATGCCAGCCCTTTGTGCTTCCGCAATGCAACCCATGCAGTCCGTATTGGTCTGCTTCCACCCTGTTGCAAATACACTTGTATTCAGTGTGAATTGGGGCACCAAGGCGGAGGGCCACTGCTACACGAAGGGATTCTGGATCTAGGCGCGTGTCCATTGCTGACATGGGTACTGCCAGGAGGAAGTCTCCTGCATGGGGGGCACGCACTGCTCTGAGGCGGGCTTTCTCCTTGTCTGATGTTGCGGCGCTGAGCATAGCATCAGCTACTTTTTCCACTAGAGGGTGGTCCCAGCGGGACTGTTTGTGTTGTTTTGTTGGCTCTATAATGGTTGCTGGGGCTGCCAGAACATCCCACTGATTTGAACATTCAGTGAAAGCAGGATCGTGTATTCCTGCTGAATCTCTCAGGTTGCAGGTAAGATTTCTCTGACGAGGTCGTGCGATGCATGGGAGGAGGAAAGGAAGGCTGGTGGCTGTTGCTTGGAGCGGCCCGCAGGCCCATATACCCACCAAGCCCGGTTGGTCCTGCACTCTTTGGAGAAAACTATCTAGTTTTTATCTTGAAGATGTCTACGGTTGTTCCAGCAATATTTTTTATAGTCGCTGGGAGGATGTTGAACAACCGTTAACCTCTGATGTTTACAGTGTTCTCTGATTGTGCGTATGGCACCCGTGCTCTTCACTGTATATTCTGCATTTTATTCCATATCGTTCACTCCAGTACGTTGTTATTTTATGGTAGATTTGGGATCTGTCCCTCCAGTATTTTCAACGTGCATATTATTGATATCTCTCTCGTCTTCTTTCTAGTAATATACTGGAGGGCTTTGAGACGATCCCATAATTTGGTGCTTTTTTCGTGTCTATGTTCCTGTACTCTTCTATTTCTCTTTTCTCGTCTCTCTGCACTGAAGGGGGAAGTGAGTACTGAGTAGTGTCGTTTGTAGTGTCGCCTGCGTTCTCTTTCTACGTTGGCCTCTTTCTGGCTTTCCTCCTCAAGGAACATGTTTCAAACAGACGTCATAGTTTCAGAAGTCAGTTTTTCTATTCCTTGTGTAGGATTTTTATTCCTTAGAACATTTTCCATTGAATGTTTGTAAGTTCCCGGTTAGTTTGCACTTCAATGAGCTTGTGGTCCGAGTACGTAGTGTCTGAGACAGTAATGTCTCTGATTAGCTCCTCATTGTTCATGAATATCAGTTCCGCGTGTTCTCGTTCCTAGTGGTTCTGTAATCTGCTGACTGAGCGAGAATTTGTCACAGAATCTCAGTAGTTCTCTGACCTGTGGTTGGTTATTTCCAGGTTAATTTCCTGCTATAATGTTATTGTTTACAATTCTCCATTGTAAACTGCGAAGATTGAAGTCTCCAAGGAAGATGATATCTGGTACTGGGTTTGCTAAGTTATGAAGGATATTCTCTATTTTGTGGATCTGCTCAGTGAATTCCTCAACTGTTGCATCTGGCGGTTTGTATATTAGAATAATAATTAGATTTATAATTTCCACCTTGATTCCTAGTACCTCTACCACCTCATTGCTCGAGTTAAAGAGCTCTGAGCATACCAGCTCCTCTTATTATATAGACCTACTCCTCCTCTAATTACTCTGTCACATCTATATAGATTAAAATTTGGGATCCAGATTTCACTATCCATGTAGACTTTTGTGTGGGTTTCTGTAAATGCATCAAATATTGACTTGGATTGGAAGGCCATTTATGAACTTACTTTATTTCTTTATTTTGATTTTAGGCGTTGTATGTTTGCAAATACAGCCACTTTTATTAGAGACTTTAGAAAGAACTTTTTCCAGTGTCAGAGTAGTTAGTAAATGGAATGCATTAGGAAGTGATGTGGTGCAGGCTGACTCCATACACAGTTTCAAGTGTAGATATGATAGAGCTCGAGAAGCTCAGGAATCTGTACACCAGACGACTTACGGTTGAAAGGCGGGACCAAAGAGCCAAATCTCAACCCCCGCAAGCACAACTAGATGAGTACACACACACACACACACACACACACACACACACACACACACACACACACACACACACGTGGACTCACCTCATTCATGTGTATCGCCACGCCATCCACCAGGTATTTGAGCTCGTTGTCCACTTGGATGAAAGCTGAAACACAAAAGAAAACAACATTACTTGTCTGCTCTCCAGAGGACAACACGGGCGGGCCAAAGTCTCAGCCAAACATGGAAGCGTGTAACACGGGCTGGCCAAGCCTGGCCTGGCCTGCGAAGAGGATGGAGGGGGGGGGGGTGAGGCCGGGGGAAAGCTGGTAAAGAATAAAATTATAACATACTACTTAAGACTTTGAATGACTCGTTAACTTAGACAGCGCTCAACATGTGAGCATTCCAACAACTCCCGCTGCAGGAAGGCTCTTACTTGGCTTATCCACCCCCCACCCCCGTCCCCCCCCCCCCCCCCCGCAGGTATGAATATGAATAAAGGAATATGAATAAAGAATGAACATGTATGATGCAAGCCACAAGCGCCACACATATCAACCTCACTCTAAAGGGCTAACTCTTCTCATCTTCGTCAGTTGAAATCACCTTACGAAATACAAATAAATGTTTGCAAATACTGAAATATTTTGAAATTGAAATAGAGTAACTTTTAGGAGGCCGGAAGTATCTTGTAGATTAGCGACGACAGGTAAGTTTAAGCCTTTTGTGAGTGAATATATATATATATATATATATATATATATATATATATATATATATATATATATATATATATTATATATATATATATATATATATATATATATATATATATATATATATATATATATATATGGGGAGTACCATACATATATTGTTTTTTTTTCATGAACTGTGTTCTGCACACAAGTCCTTAAAATTACGAAGATGTGCTGCTTATCTGGCCAGATGATTTAGAAACATTATCAAATTTATGTTGATAATTTGCCGTGAACTTGTTTCAGTAATACCACAAGTGTACACACCCAACCTCTACCTGGTACCTGCTTGATGGGTCTCCAGGTACACCACCACCACCCTCCTCTCCCTGGTACCTGCTTGATGGGTCTCCAGGTACACCACCACCCTCTTCTTCCCTCTACCTTACCTTGACGTTACCTTGAGGTGGTTTCGGGGCTTAGCGTCCCCGCGGCCCGGTCGTCGACCAGGCCTCCTCGTTCCTGGACTGGTCAAACAGGCTGTTGGACGCGGCTGCTCGCAGCCTGACGTATGAATCACAGCCTGGTTGATCAGGTATCCTTTGGAGGTATTTAAGCTGCTCAACATATAAGCTGCTCATTCAAGTTAAACATANGGATTCAGCACTCTGAAGCACAAGAAAACCCACAGTAGCCTCCCATTATTCAAAGATGTGTTTGTATACTATTGCCACAGCAACTAGGAGTACATTAATGCTCATGTACATCATCAATTTCTGTATGTTTGTGTTCTTGTGTCAAAATAATGTATTATATGCAGAAATTATTGCTACTACTATGTCTTTTTTTTTCCTTATTATCTTACCTGTTTTTCAGTGTGGATATCTCAAGGTAAAACATATCATTAAAGAAATTTGCTACTTATTTATATTCCAAAATAGGTTATATGTTTACTCATCAGGTATTAGGAAAAAATGCATTGCCTTCACATGTGGCTATACTCAAGTGACTCCAGGCTCCATCTTTATGTGACCTCATCAAGCATCCAAAACTTATCTAATTACTTCTTGAAGTAGTTCACTTTTGTTCCAGAAACATGCTTGCTGGGAGAGTATTGAACAGGCCTGGACCTCTGATGTTCATACAGTGTTTACACTCTGATTTTGCCTCTAGCACTACTAGCCACTGGTTCTATTCTACATTTCCTTCTGTACTGTTCATTCCATATGTTGTTATTTTACTGTGCAAATCTGGGACTTGGCTTCCAGTATTCTACCTGTTGAAGATTCTGAGGTTGGTATTCCCATGACGTGGTCTCTGACCAGACCTACTGGCTGCTGTTCTGATCAACAGGCTGTTCGATGCAGTTCTTGCAGCCTGACATATGAGTCACAGCCTGGTTGATCAGGTATCCTTTGAAGTTGCTTATTGAGTTCTCTTCTAAACACTGCGAGAGGTTGCCCAGTTATGCCCCATATGTGTAATGGGAAGCGTGTTGAAAAGTCTTGGCCCTTTCATGTTGATAGTGTTCTCTCTGTGTGCCTATTGCACCTCTTCTTTCAGTTCGGCTATTTTGCACATCCTGCCATGCCTTCTGGTCTCATGTGTGGTATGTTGTGTGTGCATATTTGGAACCACTCCTACTAATATTGCCCAACCACTTGGGATGGAGGTTAAAGTGACGTGTCTCACTTCATGCAGGTCTGCGTTCAATCCCCCCCACGGTCCAAGTGGTTGGGCACCATCCCCCCCCTCCCCATCTCATCTCGAATCCTAATCCTGACTCCCTTCCAAGTGCTAAATAGTCATAATGGTTTGGCACTTTCTCCTGATAGTTCCCTTCCTTCCTACTAATATTCTCCAAATGTAAATTATTATGTATCTCCCCACCTGCACTCTAGGAATACAGATTTAAACTTTTTAGGGAGTCCCAGTAACTTAGATATTTATCGAGTCGATTCTAGCGGTAAAATATCTTTGCACGCTCACCAGGTCAGCAATTTTCCAGCTTTGAATGAGGCTGTTCATTCATATACAGTGTGCACCAATATTCCACTCATATAAACAATGTATTCTCCACTCGTATAAATAATGTATTTATTATTTGATATCTTTCTTGTCTCCTTTCCAGAGTGTATATTTTGAGAGTATTGATAGCTTTCATTTAAGCTCTTAAATTTTACCATACTTGAGTATCTGGAATTTGTCACAGTTAAACATGTTAGTTTCAGTTGCCCAATCAAAGATTTTATTGATACCAGCTTGTAGTTTTCAATATCTTTATAGAAGTAATTTTTATGCAGATTTTTGTATCGTCCTCAAAGGATGACACAAAGCTGTGACTTAAATTTTTACTTATACTGTATATGATATAAGAGAAAAAACAGTGGTGCAAGGCCTGTGCCCTGGGGTTCAATATTTTTTTTTCCATGTGCTTGGATTTTAGTTTGTTTGACTAACTTTGATAATCAATCAAAAAAATAAAGTCCAAGCACATACAAAAGCTTTGTACCCCAGGACACAGGTCTTTACACTGTGTTTGGCAGCCAATTGAATATCCACTGCCCTACTTACATCTTTCCTATTGACCTCATTTTCAATGGTCACGTTTATCAAATGCTTTTACAATGTCCATGTATACAACATTTGCATTTTATTTTTCTTCTAATGCTTCTGTGATTTTATAGTGTTTCAGTAATTATGAAAGGAAGGATCTTCAAGCTCTACACCTATGTTGACCTGGATTGTGAAGTTCATTGTGGTTCATAAAACCACAATGTTCATAAAACTGAAGATTTGATTCCTGATCACTTTCAAAAACATTAATTATGAGTGATGTAGTGCAATTGGTCTATTTTTTAGCTAATGCTTTGCTACCTCCCTTGCATGGTAGAGATATATCTACCAATTAAAGTGATTCTGTGATAAAATAATTTTGGATTTTTTTTATTTCTTGAAAAGCTTTCTGTTCAAGTTACATTTTTCAGTCTGGTATGATCACTTCAGCTTCTGCTCTATTTCTCTCATCTCATTTTTTCGGTAGTAAAGGCGTAAGGTGCCGCACAAGTGGAAAACCTTTAAACTGGAAAAGGTGCAATGGCATGATACAAAATGGCTTCCAGAACTGATAAACATGAGTTACGAGGAGAGACTAAAGGCGTCAAATATGCCAAAACTAGAAGATAGAAGAGAGATGATATGATCACCACTTACAAAATACTAATAGGAATCGACTAAACTGACAAAGAGGAATTCCTGAAACCAGCAACTTCACGAACACGACATTGATTTCAAGCTAAGGAAACAAAGGTGCCAAAAAAGTATTAGAAAGTATTCTTTGCAAACAAAATGATAGACGGTTGGAACAAGTTAAGTGAGGTGGCGGTGGAAGCCAAAACCGTCAGTAGTTTCAAAGCAATATACAACAAAGAGTACTGGAGAGACAGGACACCACGAGCTATGCTCGTGATGTCACGTATAGAGGAGGCCTGGTCGACGACCGGGCCGCAGGGTCGCTGAGCCCCGGAATCATCTCAAGGTATATACATATACCCCCCCCCCTCCTACAGCACCAAGGAGCCAGAGCTCAACCCCCGCAAGCACAAAAAAAAAAAAAAAAAAAAAAAAACTAGGCGAGTACACCACGAGCATACCTCTCATCCTGTAACTACACTTAGGTAATTATAGGAATATTTCACTCAATTTATTTTAAATTTTTCTCACACATATTTAATATACCTGTATTTAACTGCACCATAAGAAACAGGCAATTACAAGAACTAATAAGAGAGAAAAGACCCTGGAGTAGATATAATCCAACACTTGTCACCAAAAGCTTATGAGAATATGATAATATCAGCAGCATATGGGAAGATAGCAAATATAAATACACTATGAATATAATTTAAGAATCTAAACAAGGAGGCTTTCAAGTCCATACACAATGCCTTTATGATACCATTACTTGAGTATGTAGCACCAGCATGGAAGCCACAGCTTGTGAATCACAAAAAGAAACTTGAGAAAGTTCAATGATTTGAAACGATTGTCTTCATTAAATCTTCATTTTTATATAAATATTCAACCACTGTACTGTGTTCTCCTGCATATTTTTTTTAAATAAAAATTCATATCATCATCATTTGTCTATTCAGATGGTTAATTTTTTAATTTATAGCAAAAATTACATTACATACATATGTATGGCATAAACAATACACTGAATATTACTCTAATAACATTTGTTCTAGTTGATTTTTGATTGTCTTTGTCTCGATCAGATTCTCTATTGCGAATTGGTTTGAGCGTGTATGGCAGCTCAAGAGTATTGGGTTGAAAAATATCGCAGCCAAAATTACGTCCAGCTGGATCTTTACATCTCTTCAGCCCCTTATATTTGGTGCTAATTTCAAAACCAGAATTATCTTCATTTTGGTTGGAGATGTGGGTGAGCCTTGGCCATTAAGACTTTTACTAGTTGAGCTTTTAGTCTTACTGCCCTTCTTTTGGGCACCTTCCCACTCGATGAGTCATGTCTGATGATTTGCTTGATGGAGTGTCCTGTGGATCATAGATAAAAGTTTTATTCCATACATTCAATGTAAATATTTGTAAGGGTATAATTTTTCAAGAACTAACACATTCATTTTTATCTTTATCATGCTAGAAATTTTTGGAGAAACCTTAGCCATTCAAACCACTAACCTTCAAAATGGTAACAAAAAACCTAGTATTGAATGTAATAAATGCTAGTTTCTGGGCAAAACCCGTAGACTCCTTGAAGCTATCATACACTGATCAGTGCCATACTATTTAGCCCTCAGTTGCGGAGTTCCATCTGCCTACCGGGGACCTTGAGCCTGAATATGGTCCCCTCAGAGAGGCACAGGGAGCAATAGCCTATGATCACTTTACGTTTAAAGGTCTGCCACCACCTAGGGAAAGGCACCAGAAAGATAGGCAAATCAAAACAAACCACTGCATGGTTAAAAGGAGACTGCTGCTCCAAAAGTATCAAAAGAACTCTCCAACAATGAAGAGTTCGAAGGGTCCCGGTAGTACAGTTGGGTTCATTATCGACTCACAATCAAGAATTCTGGATACAAATCCCGGGCGAAGCAGAATGGTTGGGTGCATTTCTTATCACCTCATGCCCCTGTCTACCTAGCAGAAAAAGGTACCCCAGAGTTAAGTCAGCCTGTTGTGGGTTGTATCTTGGGGATGGTCAGTAATTCAACCGGGGGAAACTCAATATAAGCCTAACATGTACTGTATGTATAGTCTCCTCCCGTGTGTGTAGGAAAGCTGTATCTGCTGATTTAAACAATTCGGGTAGCTCCCCGGCCAAGTATCTCCACACTACACTGAGTGCTTGTGCTACTGGCAATTTCATTCTTTATAAATATTGAGTTCCAGGAGTCTCACCCGGGTCTGAGTACATGGGCATGTTGTCAACTCTTTTTTTCAAAATCCACAGAGTTTGTAATGGTATCAAGTTATATTTTCGGGGATTTGGATATCATGCATAAAGAAGCTGTCTCAGATCTTCCACTTCATGTTTTGGGATGCTAAACATTCACTCATACTTTTTAGGATTTCACTAATTTCTTCACTGTCCTCTGTGTATGAACCTACACTTGTAAGTATACCTTGAGGTTTACCTGAGATGATTTCAGGGCTTAGCGTCCTCGCGGCCCAGTCGTCGACCAGGCCTTCAGTATAGGCCCAATACTGATAAGTTTTTTATTTCAATTTAAAATACTGTATGTAAATAAATAATTAGGATTTTTCTTTATCTCTTGTATGGCTTTCTGTTCTAATTGCATTTCTTCGATCTATTTGAGATTACTTCAGTCTCTGTTCTATTTCTTCAATCTCCCTGCTTAAATTATTCATCTTTGCAAGGATAGTCAGGTCTGTTTAAGCAGCTCGTTACTTTTTCCTTCTTCTGTAGTGCCGTCGGTGTTCTCTTCTATGCTGGTTCTCTTTCTGGTCTTCCACAAAAGAGCATGTCTCAGATGCACCTTGTATGCTTCAGTAGTCAGTTGCTCTATTTCTTGCTTGGGATTAATCACACTTAGAACAGTTTTCCATTGATGTTTGTTACATGTAGTTCCATATTTATTTTTTTCCCCAGTCTATCCCTTGTATTGTTAAAATTGAATTTATTGAATAAGCCCTCTCGCTTGATCTTTTTAGATCTACTACGAGTACTGATGTTAGTTTGCACTTCAATGAGCTTGTGATCCAAGTATGTGGTATTTGAGATAGTAATGTCCCTGATTATTTTCACTGTTTGTGAAGATCAGATCTAAAATATTTCCACCCTAGTTCTTATCTGCTGATTCAGCAAAAATTTTGTCACAGAAAGTAATTAGTTCTCTGACATGCGGTTGGTTATTTCCAGATAGATTTCCTGGCATATTATTGTTTGTATTCTTCGTCTTAGACCTGGGAGGTTGAAGTCTCCCAAGAAAATAATATTGGTATGGAATTCCCTTATCGAGGCTGTTTTACTTATCTGGTCTGTGAATTCCTCAACCATTACATCTAGCAATTTGTATAGTAGAATAATAACCAAGTTTATTTTCTGTATTTTTTCCCCACCTCTACCACTTCATTTGTAGAGTTTAGGAGCTCTGAGCATACAAGATCCTCTCTAATATACAACTACTCCTCCATGTGACCTATTTACCCTATCACATATATCGCGATATAGTATACATCTATACTCCGGTATCCAGATCTCACTGTCCATTAACTTCTTGTGGAGTTTCTGTGAAGGCTCAAATACTGCATTGCCTTTGAGGAGGCATTTATGAACAGTATTTAGTTTTCTACATTCGTTTTTAGTTCCTGTACGTTGGCAAAGATAAATGAGGTTACTCTATTTGATGCATTTTGACACACAATAAAGCAATGTTGTATGCTTACATTTCATATTTTCAATTATGTTATGGATTGGGAGGAAGCATAATGAAGCATAATTAAAAAAATGCATAAAACACCCAATATTGTTAAGAGTCAAGGAAACGAAACAACTCTACACAACTGGGATGCGAGGCAGAAGGTGAGTAAAGAACAGTGATGAAATCACAGTGCATCAAAACAACCGTTCAGAAAGTAAGATAGCTTTTGTCTTCTGAGCCAGCCCTCGCACGCTTAAAAAATTCACACCCAAACAATTCGTGCACAATAAAAATTGCCACTCTACACCCAAAACTCAGGTATTAAATCCAGTGTCTTCAAATTTGCATTTTCCAACTAGTGTAGATAAAAGTTTGACAATATAGTACGTACTGTATTTAACATTCCTGCTGCCAGCTACCAGCACCTACTGATGAAATTGTTTGGCCGACATTCTCTCAATTTAAACCTCGTGTGATTGGCTGTTTAACTTCACGGCAAAAATATCTATCTCTGATTACGATGATATTAGTGTAGCCCAATGATCTAAGCCCAAACAGCCAAAGATATATCACAAAGATATCAGGAAGCCAAATTAAAAAGCATGATAGCTTTAGTCATTCATAGCAAATTAGAACCACTTTTCTAAGCTAAAGTTACTCATGGAGCAATAGGGGTAAGGTTAAATGTACATCAAATGTCAGTATTAAAAAAATACTGCTAATAATGTAAATCCTTGTAATTAAAAGCCAATAAAATACATTAGTGACTGTAAGAGCAGTAATATTACTTACCCGTTCACTAATGGACAAGTCGTCTGTATTCGAACTTTCCGTCGTCGTCGAAGATGTTTCTTCCTCATTGCTTTGCTTCATGCGCCGTCTTAACTTGGGATAGTTTCAACCATGTGTAAATCAGTTTCTGTTCCTACAGCCTGCTGTATTGAAGAATCTTTTCTTAGAAGCATTCGAAGATTTTTGCAACTGAAGAATCATAGTTGTGTTGCTTCTTCTTTCTTGCCCACGGCTCTCTGAAAAAATCTTGCCCAAGACATAGACTCGACATTTCTATTATTTCCTTTGGAATTATTTCCTTTACATTTACTACTTTTACTTTGAACTGGTGTGGCAGCATTATCAGAGATACCAGAGAAAGTATCTCCAACAGGACTGACATGACTTAGAATCAGATGTTTTATACTTTGATTTGTACTAGAATTTGTGATCTGATTGTTGTGCTTACTTTTTTACTACTAGACCCTGAGCATGGCTTGCGACCATTNGATGGCATTCCCTCTTCAATTACATCTGCTTGTCCCCATGTTCCACTGATCCAATATGACAGGATTATAAGCCTCATGTGTATGCAGACACAATGCATCAAATTTATTACTAGGTATTTGTGTAAAAAATTTAAACTCCTGAGATTGCTCCTGTATTCTGCACACTATTATTGCATACATTGTCCCTTTGGTTTGTGCCTGCTTGTTGTTAGAGGTATACTGTACAAGGTTAGTGCTACTCAACTGGGCAAATGATTACATCCTCTACTCCAACTACTATCATAATCACCTGCCCTCTCCCTATCTTCAACTTTAAACCTCTGTATTGGTCTTTTTCCAGTGTCCTTTAGTTTGTCTTGCTTGCTTCTCTTTTGTTGTTGTTGTGTGTTGTTGTTTGTTATTCTATTAGGTCTGGGTATATGTAAAATTGTTATACCCATGCCAACCTTCTAGGTTTTGTGCATTTGTAAGTACTGTATTTTCTGTGCTCAGAATTTGTGGATGGTTATGCATACCATTTGCTTCTGACTATCTAACCGCCCTCCGTACCTACTTGGGAAGCGCCTTACATCTTGCTCTTGCCTATCAATTTTTCTATCATTTACTCAATGTTTTGTTGATTAGTCCTTCCTACCGTGTGCTTCTGCAAGGTTCCTTTGGTACTGTAAGTTTTGCAATGAAAATGAAAAGGCCTTTGCTTTCAGTTTGCTTATTGTTGTATGCATTGACTAATTCATGAGTATTATTATGGTAAGTGAGATTTGGGTTATGTGGTCTGGGCAATGGATCAAGTGATCCTGTGAACTGCTTGATATTACACACAAGTTCATTGTTAAGAAATTCAACTGAGGAAGGTTCAGTGGAACTGAACTATTTTGACACATGACAATTTTTTTTTTTTTTTAGTCATATTGATGTATATTGTAGTTATATTTATAGCACTTGCCACAAAAGATATTGACAAAACTTTTGATGCAGGTTAGAATAAGAACTAAAATTCAAATTATGCAACAACTTTGAGTTTCAAGCCATCAAACAAATTCCACCTCTACAACAAATAAAAATGAATTACCTTTAATAACACTCTTAGCTACATTGCCCTTAAGGCAAAATTACCAAATTTGCCAGCGTATAAAACATGCTTTTTTATTTTTAAACGTACTGTACTGTATAAAAAAATTGCCCTGCATCTCATGCTGCCATATTACAGATGTGAGAGTGAATGCCATAAGCTAGGGAGCCAGACGAGCATACTGGGTAACTTCACTAGGCACAAAAATCGTTGCTAATAATATTGAAAACATAGCAAATTATCACAGTAAATCATGTTACTAATAAGACAATATTGAAAACAAGTCGAGTTATCACAGTCTGTTAACACAAACGTGCAAAAAACTGCTTACGATATGTCCTCAGTTATGAAGGAAGCTCACATCATCTCGCCATCTTACTAAGCATACGTAACCCACACCTGATACTGTATATGGCATACATTATTTAATGATTGTGTTACCTCTTAAGAAACATTTATTATCTAAGTGAAAAATGCTCCTAGAAATTTGAAAGGAATTTTAAACTTTCATCTGCCTCTTAGCCATTTGCATTGAGTAAATGACAATAAAACCAGAGCGCAGTAAATGAGAACAAGAACAGAGTGCTGTGATGGTGCACCACCCTGGTGGCCTGATGAGGTAACAAAACATCACATCCAAAAATACAAGCTTCACGTCCAGTATAGCAATTCTCTTGCCCAAAATATAAATTATGCAGCTGATCTTATAGGAGATAAGAGCGAGGTACAAAATCCACTTGAAAAAGTCTTTCAATAAATGTATGATGAAACATACTAAAAATAGTTTGTTTTCCACAAAATATCCTTGTAAAATAGGGGTGTTCTATATGAGGGAGGGTGCGTCTTGTTATGCTGGCATACGGTACATAAATTTTTATACCTGGTTTTCTACTCTGAAGACAAAAAAAAAAAAAAAAAAAAAAAAAAAAAAAAAAAAAAAAAAAAAAAAAAGAGAGAGAGATAGAGAGAGAGATAGAGAGATAGAGAGATAGAGAGAGAGAGAGAGAGAGAGAGAGAGAGAGATAGAGATAGAGATAGAGAGAGAGATAGAGAGAGAGAGAGAGAGAGAGGAGAGAGAGAGAGAGAGAGCGCCACAGTGTGTTAAGAGTGGTCATGATTTGACAATAGGTCTAACTAATGTTCAAAATCTATTTTAATTACAATTAAGGAAAAGAAATCTAAGTGCATAATAATTTGCATCAATTGGCTAATAGTTTAGTACTATTTTATGTATCATATACATATTTACCTGAGGGCCACTAAAACTAGTGGTCTTGATGAAGACAGGAAGCCAGCAGCTTGTCAAAGGTCTCCCACATTTGCCCTGATCTTTTCCAGCTGTATTTAAAACCCAGCAAAATTTTGCTGTTAATGGTTTCGGCAGGTAGGCGGTTCTATGGGTGAAAAAGCATCTCCTGTCCTACACTGGCTTGTTGAGCTTGAACCCGTTGCTCCTCTTTTGTGTTACATCTGATTTTTAGAAGAAATTGACCATTCAGTATTAAATCATTCAGTATTTTAAAGGTTTCGAAGAGATCACGAGATTCGATGATATTTTAACGAGTTTCAATGAATAATCCAGGTGGGGACGCACCAGTCTTTTTTTTTTATTTATATATATATATATATACAAAGAGTTGTTACATTCTTGTATAGCCACTAACATGCATAGCATTTCAGGCAGGTCCTTAATCATATGTTCCCTGGAACATATGCAATTGAACGAGTACTTTCTATTCCTTGAAGGTAAAGGTACACTTTATTATTCCCAGGGTTTTTTTTTTTTTTTTTTTACTGCTGCTCCCACTTGCTGTGCAACTTTTAGTGAATGATGGCTTCCAAGTCCAAGGTCATTTTCTTCATCTATCTTTTGTAAGGTAGTGCTGTCAGTTTGGTAGGTATGTGGACTGTTATGCCCCACATGCAAGATCTTGCATTTATTGACATTAAAAAGCATATGCCAGTCATCTGACTATTTGTGGAGTTCATGTAGATCTCTTTGCAAGGTCTCAATATCACTTTCACTTCCCACTTTACCATAAACATAGACATATGAATATAACTTACCAAACGGAGGTAAAAGGATGATGCAGTGGAAGGTGGTAGTTAGGTATGATATAGAAAGTACTTCAGGCAGCACTTCAAACTTCTTTTTTCATCCTTCATAAATTAAGGACTTAAGACTGTGGTTTCTAATAGGTTGTCTCATTAAGCTATAATCTGAGCTCTTAAAGGGTTTGTAAAGGTTTATAAACAGGAAACATTCAATTCATCATTTTATTTGTCCATCAAAAACACTGTTGGTTTGTCTGACAATCTGCTCAGTCTCGAGTTCTTGATAGTAGGAAACTAGACTTATGGGGTTTCCATATCTATGAGTATAATCAAATACTGAGAGTGGGAGAACACACAATACTGGTTGGATTACTAGGCTGTAGGTACAGTCAAAATATGGCGACCAATTCACTCACAAACTAGTTTTGCTCTTGATGGACAGCACAAAAATTCCCTAGTCAAGTTGTCTTGGTATGAGACATGATATGGTCATCCTTCAGTTGACTGTACTACTGCCACCTCTGAAATACTGGCTACCAGGATGGGCTGAACAACACACCTTTAGACTGCCTCCTCCATTTCCAAGGCCATCCCTTATTTGAGGCAGATATTTTAAGCATGTGAATAATTTTTTAAAAGAGATTGAAATTATTTTGAAGTCAATCAATACATTGATTTATAATAGCAATGACATGGCTGAGTAAGGTCCAAATCTGTTCTGTACACAACCAGCAATGATTGCTTTTAGCAAACATAATCTTTCAATATGGCACAAAGATTACAGTAAATAAAAAGTCTTCACTCCATATGAGAGCTCTGTAAACTAAAAAGTGTCAAAATCATTACAAAAGACAAATGAGAGCTCTATAAACTTAAAACTGTCAAAATTAAAACGGTCTCTTCTCTTTTTGTAATTAAATAAAATTACCGAGTCATTCTTTCATAAGAAATTTAACTGATGTCTCAGTTATTAAGAATGTTTTAAAAAATTATAAACCAATATTTATCTTTTAAAAAACTATGCCCCTCAGTGCATAATTCTGTGTTTGCTCCTCAAGTTGTTGCATTTCCTCAGAGAAAAACACTGCTTGTTTAATTTACCAGTCATTGGCCAAAGATGACAATTAACCTTCCAAATAAAACTTCACAATATCAAGAACAAATATACTTCATTAAGTAAAAGGCCTTCCTTAACTAATATGGAATTTAATTCCATGCGACTAAAAAAAAGTAAACCAGTCAAGTACATAAAAATAAAATAAATTTTGAAATATTCCATAGAAGATAATGCACAGAGGCCTGCTCATTATTATTATCTTTCTTTTTCAAGTGTAAAACCAAAGCATCAAAATAAAATTTTGTTGTGTTTGTTCTTTTAGATGAAGAGTGCAGTATGAGCGGTGAGGATGTAAACGTGTACTTTGTACAGCAGTCTAAGCATCCTTCTTGGAACTAGGTGGTGGCCACAAGTCTCCAGGATGGTTAGCAGGTGCAGACCAAATGTTGCTCACAGAACAGAAGGGATCAAAGCCAAGACCTTTTGATACAGCCCCACTAGCATCATTTACTCCAGATGATGGTGCCTGAGTGAGAGTTGTTCCCCACGGTGATGCTGGTGTAGACTGTGGAGACGATCCTTGACTTGAGGACGAGAATGGGGGTGACCAAATGTTTGACAGCGAGTCCCACAAGCTTGGTGCCGATGTGTTGCCAGAGTTGAGAACTATTCCATCATGATGATAACCACTTCCATCAGGCCAGAGTGAACCTCCAACTTGAGAAGGGCAGTAACGTGGTCTTTCCTCCTCTCCTGAAGTGTTTTTCAAATTTGAATCATGAAATCCTATTCTCCTGAATCATAAACATTAAATTATGAATTTACATGAAATCTAGAAAGGAATCTTTGTAACAGTTTTTGCTTTCTACATTATCAGGAGTTCTATAAGAGGAATGAAAAAAGTTAATTCAATATCCGAGATTAAACTCTTCAAGTATGTATTTTTCCATCATGTATGTATGAAATATGATGCACTTACTGTATATTGAATCACTACATAAATCCTGACCAGGAACTCCATCCACAAAATATATAACTGGGAGATACAAAGCAATACTGCAATTATTTGCTTTAACAAAAACTACCTCAGGGTTTTAAGATAAGCAAATATACTATATTTTCCAGAGCCTACTGTTTTTTCTCTTACAGGACATTACTTATCAAGACAGCCTAAGCACAGTAAAATAACAACATTCTGGAGTGAACAGTATGGAAGTAAATGCCGAATAAAGCCAGTAAAGAGCAGGTGCGCCATAGGCGCAATCAGAAGGCACTACATGAACATCAGAGCCCACAGTTGTTCAATACTCTCCCAGCAAGTATAGGATATATTGCCAGGACAAAAGTGGAAGTCTTCAATAAAAACTGGACAGTTTTCTGCAAGAAGTGCCAGACCAACTGAACTGCAGTGGATATGTGGGCCTGGGGGCCACTCCAAGCAACAGCCTGTTAGACCAAGCTCTCAAGTCAAGCCTGGCCCCAGGGCCAGGCCTGGGGAGTAGAACATTTATCAGACTTCCATCCAGGTACATTTATTTCACTCTTCCTATCAGTTTGGAATCATACAGTACGTTCCACACACACACACCAGGGTGGACCACACAATACATCTTGGCAGAATACCGTGCAAGTCATTAGCTGTGTTCATATCACTGGTGGAAGACAATCCAATAGAGAAAATAAAACTTAAAATTATTTCCAGTAATTAACAACACAAACCCCTCAATCAAAATTAAGTATTCTACTGCCTTCCAGCATACTGAAATCTCATTAAAGAATGGCAAAAAAGAGGCAATCTTAGCAAATCAGTACTGTAAACTTACCTGAAAGTGAGCCATGTCGATGAGCAGCCTCTTGTGACTGAGCTAACCCAGGTGGTGGTCTCAAGGTTGGAGCACTCAATGTCTTAGGATCCCACGAGTGAATACTGTTACCGGCTTGACTAGCAGCCACACATCCATTATCCACATAGCCACTATACACATTTCTTGCATAAGGATCTTCCTTCAGTCGGTGAGAATAATTATTTTCGGACACGGTGAAAAACGGAGAAGAGGACATGGAGGCCACACTTGTTGCAGGAGTGGACACCCCATGTAAAGTACCCAAGTTATTGCTGTTGCTGTTGCTGTTACTAGCATTGCTCACTTTCTGGCCAATTACCCCTAAAGGCTTTTCGACTCTCTTGATCTCTGGTGGAACCTTGGCAAATGGCATTACTTTAGCTTTCTGAAAAATATTTGAAATGGAATCACTTGAGCAAAATGTTGAAGATTACTTGAAAAGAATGCTAAGTAAGCTTTAAAATAAAATAAAAAGATAGATAAAAAAATAATGTTAAAAAACATCTCATGTGTAAAAGCAGGTCTAGAGTTTTTTTTATATAAATCATGTGAAGTGTTATGAATACAAACAAAACAGCAGCCCTGAAGCTAATAATAAACAACTATTTTTTTTTTTAGACATGAAGAAAACCCACAGGGTCCACATGGTTATAAACTCTTGGAACTGCCTACCCGCCAAAGTCACAAACATCAAAACTGTTTTAAAATCCACCTGGAGAGGCTCAAGACAAATGGGGGACCCTTGACAAGCCACCGGTTTCCTGTTCTTACTGAGGCCACTAGTGTTAGTGGCCATCAGGTAAACAATTGAAGAGCAAAGACCAGAGTTTATTCACTACTTCACTGTTGCAGCACCTTCAGGAACAATAGGAAATTACTGCACATTAGGTCTTATAGTTCCAGGCAACAGTGAACCGATAGAACGGCACATCACACTGACAACAATTGTTACTAGATAGGTTAGATACCAACTAAGAAGGTGACAAGTGGCTTGGTTAATATAAGGAAACCTTTATTTTTATCAAAATGTTTTGGTATTATGTGGTCATTTGCCCATATTCCAATTGATTAAACAACTACATGTAGTGTATAAAAAGCTAATGTGGCAACAGGATCTTTCTCAATGTTTCTTATGGTAGACATTAAAGTTTCTGCCCTGAATACATTGTTACTTGGTTACTTCATTTTGGGGTTTCTCCTTTGTTTGATCTGACCTCCAGCAGTCACATTAGTGAGCTTCATGCTCTTCCTCAGAATTTGGGGTTCTACTTCTTTCTTTGCTATGGTAATTGTTCTCTTAGTGAGTCTTTCATGTTTTGGTGGCATTAATAAGAGTATCCACCACTACTTGGGTGGATACTCTTATTAACCCTGTGTTAATAAGGGTAGAATATTAGTTCTTCTGCATTAATATGTAAAAAGAGCCCTCGGTCAAACAATGCAAAAAATGTCAGACTATTACTGCTACAGTAGTAGAAAAAATGCTCAGTCGTTTTGACTGTCTGAAACCACCCAACCCAAGATGACATGACAAGAGACAAAGAGAGGATGCCTGACTGAAACACCTCCAAACCCCCATTAGGGGAGGGACTGTCCAACACCATCGCAGGCTGACAAAAACCCGAATTCTAGGACCAGGCATCGGCAAACTGAGCGAGCTGCTTCCCTTTCGTGCTCATGACACCTTCAGCTCCCTACAGAAATGTGGGGGGTGCAAGATCCCCATTCTTGCCTTCGATAGGCCATGAGAAAGTCTAACATGTCTAACGAGATAGTATTAGCCCTGGGGTACCAGTGCATAAGCAATTGGGAGCCACCAAGAGACTCTCAGAAAGATGCATATTATATACTCAATGTTTTATCTTCTAAACATTACTAGGCTGCAAGGTAATGCAAGGTAAGATAGGCCGGTTGACTTTGGTATTTAGTAGATAAAATTTTGTCTAAACATCATTATAGAAACAAATGTTATATATTTGTTTACAGTTGTTAAAGCAATAATTTCTAAACATTTATTGGTACAAAAATTATACACAATTCACATCTTGGAAGTGAGAAGAGTGTGAACGAGCAACCCATCCTCTTAAAAATAACGTCACTTTTGGCTCGTATGCTCGCTATGGCCAAATTTGGACGTAATTTGAAATGAAATCGACTCACAAAAGTGACGTACTGTTCCGTTTGCTGTTTGAGTCGTCCGGCCTACTCGGCAAGCTTAGAAGAGGCAACTTTCCATTAACGTTTTTCATAACGTTTTGAAACTTTATGAGAATTTCCTGCCCACCTAACCTATCAGAGGACCCTTAACTTACTGTTGTTGAAAAAAAAAATCCCAAATTTATTTTCATTTTTTGTTCATTTTCAAATTACGTCCATATTCGGCCATACGGGCAAACGGCTAAAAGCGACGTTCTTTTTAAGAGGACAGGTTGGCACGAGGACCATTAGTATGCAGTAAATAATTATTTTTATAATGCAGTAGAGCAATCATTAGTATACATTTACATGTAAACAAAAGACAAACTTACAGTAAAAATAGATGCGTTACAAAAAATATCTATCTGGTTCATTTTAGGGAAGAGTATCTAGCATGTAGACAGACCCTTAAATATGAATGCTAATTATCTGCCTTTAATAGGCACCAATTTGTGAAAAGTAATTGACATTTTCTCACCTGTTTATCCGTGCCTAACAGTATAGCCGAGTACGAGGATTCTCTAGGTGCCAACGGCTGTGGTTGAGATGGAGGTTTTAGATGTGTGGCTGCAAAGTTTGAAGTCTGCAAGTCTGACAAGTTATCCTCCGAGGGTTGTCGTGCTTCTTCCCAGTTAGGTGTTGGAGACGACCTCCCACTACCCACACTCTCGCTGGATTCAGCACTCTGAAGCACAAGAAAACCCACAGTTAGCCTCCCATTATTCAAAGATGTGTTTTGTATACTATTGCCACAGCACCTAGGAGTACATTTAATGCTCACTATACATCATCAATTTCTGTAATGTTTGTGTTCTTGTGTCAAAATAATGTATTATATGCAGAAATTATTGCACTACTATGTCTTTTTTTTTCCTTATTATCTTACCTGTTTTTCAGTGTGGATACTCCAAGGTAAAACATTATCATTAAAGAAATTTGCTACTTATTTATATTCCAAAATAGGGTATATGTTTACTCATCAGGTATTAGGAAAAAATGCATTGCCTTCACATGTGGCTATACTCAAGTGACTCCAGGCTCCATCTTTATGTGACCTCATCAAGCCCTCAAAACTTATCTAATACTTCTTGAAGTAGTTCACTTTTGTTCCAGAAACATGCTTGCTGGGAGAGTATTGAACAGGCCTGGACCTCTGATGTTCATACAGTGTTCACACTCTGATTTTGCCTCTAGCACTACTAGCCACTGGTTCTATTCTGCATTTCCTTCTGTACTGTTCTTCCATATGTTGTTATTTTACTGTGCAAATCTGGGACTTAGCCTTCCAGTATTCTACCTGTTGAAGATTCTGAGGTTTGGTATTCCCATGACCTGGTCTCTGACCAGACCTACTGGCTGCTGTTCTGATCAACCAGGCTGTTCGATGCAGTTTCTTGCAGCCTGACATATGGTCACAGCCTGGTTGATCAGGTATCCTTTGAAGTTGCTTATGAGTTCTCTTCTAAACACTGCGAGAGGTTGCCCAGTTATGCCCCATATGTGTAATGGGAAGCGTGTTGAAAAGTCTTGGCCCTTTCATGTTGATAGTGTTCTCTCTCTGTGTGCCTATTGCACCTCTTCTTTCAGTTCGGCTATTTTGCACATCCTGCCATGCCTTCTGGTCTCATGTGTGGTATTTTGTGTGGCATATTTGGAACCACTCCTACTAATATTGCCCAACCACTTGGGATGGAGGTTAAAGTGACTGTCTCACTTCATGCAGGTCTGCGTTCAATCCCCCCCCCACGGTCCAAGTGGTTGGGCACCATCCCCCCCCCTCCCCATCTCATCTCGAATCCTAATCCTGACTCCCTTCCAAGTGCTAAATAGTCATAATGGTTTGGCACTTTCTCCTGATAGTTCCCTTCCCTTCCTACTAATATTCTCCAAATGTAAATTATTATGTATCTCCCCCACCTGCACTCTAGAATACAGATTTAAACTTTTTAGGGAGTCCCAGTAACTTAGATATTTATCGAGTCGATTCTAGCGGTAAAATATCTTTGCACGCTCACCAGGTCAGCAATTTTCCAGCTTTGAATGAGGCTGTTCATTCATATACAGTGTGCACCAATATTCCCTCATATAAACAATGTATTCTCCACTCGTATAAATAATGTATTTATTATTTGATATCTTTCTTGTCTCCTTTCCAGAGTGTATATTTTGAGAGTATTGATAGCTTTCATTTAAGCTCTTAAATTTTACCATACTTGAGTATCTGGAATTTGTCACAGTTAAACATGTTAGTTTCAGTTGCCCAATCAAAGATTTTATTGATACCAGCTTGTAGTTTTCAATATCTTTTATAGAAGTAATTTTTATGCAGATTTTTGTATCTCCTCAAAGGATGACACAAAGCTGTGACTTAAATTTTTACTTATACTGTATATGATATAAGAAAAAACAGTGGTGCAAGGCCTGTCCCTGGGGTTCAATATTTTTTTTCCATGTGCTTGGATTTTAGTTTGTTTGACTAACTTTGATAATCAATCAAACAAATAAAAGTCCAAGCACATACAAAAGCTTTGTACCCCAGGACACAGGTCTTTACACTGTGTTTGGCAGCCAATTGAATATCCACTGCCCTACTTACATCTTATTCCTATTGACCTCATTTTCATGGTCACGTTTATCAAATGCTTTTACAATGTCCATGTATACAACATTTGCATTTTATTTTTCTTCTAATGCTTCTGTGATTTTATAGTGTTTCAGTAATTATGAAAGGAAGGATCTTCAAGCTCTACACCTATGTTGACCTGGATTGTGAAGTTCATTGTGGTTCATAAAACCACAATGTTCATAAAACTGAAGATTTGATTCCTGATCACTTTCAAAAACATTAATTATGAGTGATGTAGTGCAATTGGTCTATGATTTTTAGCTAATGCTTTGCTACCTCCCTTGCATGGTAGAGATATATCTACCAATTAAAGTGATTCTGTGATAAAATAATTTTGGATTTTTTTTTATTTCTTGAAAAGCTTTCTGTTCAAGTTACATTTTTCAGTCTGGTATGATCACTTCAGCTTCTGCTCTATTTCTCTCATCTCATTTTTTCGGTAGTAAGGCGTAAGGTGCCGCACAAGTGGAAAACCTTTAAACTGGAAAAGGTGCAATGGCATGATACAAAATGGCTTCCAGAACTGATAAACATGAGTTACGAGGAGAGACTAAAGGCGTCAAATATGCCAAAACTAGAAGATAGAAGAGAGATGATATGATCACCACTTACAAAATACTAATAGGAATCGACTAAACTGACAAAGAGGAATTCCTGAAACCAGCAACTTCACGAACACGACATTGATTTCAAGCTAAGGAAACAAAGGTGCCAAAAAAGTATTAGAAAGTATTCTTTTGCAAACAAAATGATAGACGGTTGGAACAAGTTAAGTGAGGTGGCGGTGGAAGCCAAAACCGTCAGTAGTTTCAAAGCAATATACAACAAAGAGTACTGGAGAGACAGGACACCACGAGCTATGCTCGTGATGTCACGTATAGAGGAGGCCTGGTCGACGACCGGGCCGCAGGGTCGCTGAGCCCCGGAATCATCTCAAGGTATATACATATATCCCCCCCCCCTCCTACAGCACCAAGGAGCCAGAGCTCAACCCCCGCAAGCACAAAAAAAAAAAAAAAAAAAAAAACTAGGCGAGTACACCACGAGCATACCTCTCATCCTGTAACTACACTTAGGTAATTATAGGAATATTTCACTCAATTTATTTTAAATTTTTCTCACACATATTTAATATACCTGTATTTAACTGCACCATAAGAAACAGGCAATTACAAGAACTAATAAGAGAGAAAAGACCCTGGAGTAGATATAATCCAACACTTGTCACCAAAAGCTTATGAGAATATGATAATATCAGCAGCATATGGGAAGATAGCAAATATAAATACACTATGAATATAATTTAAGAATCTAAACAAGGAGGCTTTCAAGTCCATACACAATGCCTTTATGATACCATTACTTGAGTATGTAGCACCAGCATGGAAGCCACAGCTTGTGAATCACAAAAAGAAACTTGAGAAAGTTCAATGATTTGAAACGATTGTCTTCATTAAATCTTCATTTTTATATAAATATTCAACCACTGTACTGTGTTCTCCTGCATATTTTTTTTTAAATAAAAATTCATATCATCATCATTTGTCTATTCAGATGGTTAATTTTTTAATTTATAGCAAAAATAATTACAGTACATACTGTATGGCATAAACAAATACACTGAATACTTACTCTAATAACATTTGTTCTAGTTGATTTTTGATTGTCTTTGTCTCGATCAGATTCTCTATTGCGAATTGGTTTGAGCGTGTATGGCAGCTCAAGAGTATTGGGTTGAAAAATATCGCAGCCAAAATTACGTCCAGCTGGATCTTTACATCTCTTCAGCCCCTTATATTTGGTGCTAATTTCAAAACCAGAATTATCTTCATTTTGGTTTGGAGATGTGGGTGAGCCTTGGCCATTAAGACTTTTACTAGTTGAGCTTTTAGTCTTACCTGCCCTTCTTTTGGGCACCTTCCCACTCGATGAGGTCATGTCTGATGATTTGCTTGATGGAGTGTCCTGTGGATCATAGATAAAAGTTTTATTCCATACATTCAATGTAAATATTTGTAAGGGTATAATTTTTCAAGAACTAACACATTCATTTTTATCTTTATCATGCTAGAAATTTTTGGAGAAACCTTAGCCATTCAAACCACTAACCTTCAAAATGGTAACAAAAAACCTAGTATTGAATGTAATAAAATGCTAGTTTCTGGGCAAAACCCGTAGACTCCTTGAAGCTATCATACACTGATCAGTGCCATACTATTTAGTGCCCTCAGTTGCGGAGTTCCATCTGCCTACCGGGGACCTTGAGCCTGAATATGGTCCCCTCAGAGAGGCACAGGGAGCAATAGCCTATGATCACTTTACGTTTAAAGGTCTGCCACCACCTAGGGAAAGGCACCCAGAAAGATAGGCAAATCAAAACAAACCACTGCATGGTTAAAAAGGAGACTGCTGCTCCAAAAGTATCAAAAGAACTCTCCAACAATGAAGAGTTCGAAGGGTCCCGGTAGTACAGTTGGGTTCATTATCGACTCACAATCAAGAATTCTGGATACAAATCCCGGGCGAAGCAGAAATGGTTGGGTGCATTTCTTATCACCTCATGCCCCTGTCTACCTAGCAGAAAACAGGTACCCCAGAGTTAAGTCAGCCTGTTGTGGGGTTGTATCTTGGGGATGGTCAGTAATTCAACCGGGGGAAACTCAATATAAGCCTAACATGTACTGTATGTATAGTCTCCCTCCCGTGTGTGTAGGAAAGCTGTATCTGCTGATTTAAACAATTCGGGTAGCTCCCCCGTGCCCAAGTATCTCCACACTACACTGAGTGCTTGTGCTACTGGCAATTTTCATTTCTTTATAAATATTGAGTTCCAGGAGTCTCAACCCGGGTCTGAGTACATGGGCATGTTGTCAACCTCTTTTTTCAAAATCCACAGAGTTTGTAATGGTATCAAGTTATATTTTCGGGGATTTGGATATCATGCATAAAGAAGCTGTCTCAGATCTTCCACTTCATGTTTATTGGGATGCTAAACATTCCTCATACTTTTTTAGGATTTCACTAATTTCTTCACTGTCCTCTGTGTATGAACCTACACTTGTAAGTATACCTTGAGGTTACCTTGAGATGATTTCAGGGCTTAGCGTCCTCGCGGCCCAGTCGTCGACCAGGCCTTCAGTATAGGCCCAATACTGATAAGTTTTTTTATTTCAATTTCAAATACTGTATGTAAATAAATAATTAGGATTTTTCTTTATCTCTTGTATGGCTTTCTGTTCTAATTGCATTTCTTCGATCTAATTTGAGATTACTTCAGTCTCTGTTCTATTTCTTCAATCTCCCTGCTTAAATTATTCATTCTTTGCAAGGATAGTCAGGTCTGTTTAAGCAGCTCGTTACTTTTTCCTTCTTCTGTAGTGCCGTCGGTGTTCTCTTTCTATGCTGGTTCTCTTTCTGGTCTTCCACAAAAGAGCATGTCTCAGATGCACCTTGTATGCTTCAGTAGTCAGTTGCTCTATTTCTTGCTTGGGATTTTCATCACTTAGAACAGTTTTCCATTGAATGTTTGTTACATGTAGTTCCATATTTATTTTTTTCCCCAGTCTATCCCTTGTATTATTAAAATTGAATTTATTGAATAAGCCCTCTCGCTTGATCTTTTTTAGATCTACTACGAGTACTGATGTTAGTTTGCACTTCAATGAGCTTGTGATCCAAGTATGTGGTATTTGAGATAGTAATGTCCCTGATTATTTCTTCACTGTTTGTGAAGATCAGATCTAAAATATTTTCAACCCTAGTTCTTATCTGCTGATTCAGCAAAAATTTTGTCACAGAAAGTAATTAGTTCTCTGACATGCGGTTGGTTATTTCCAGATAGATTTCCTGGCATATTATTGTTTGTTATTCTTCGTCTTAGACTGGGGAGGTTGAAGTCTCCCAAGAAAATAATATCTGGTATTGGAATTCCCTGATTATCGAGGCTGTTTTACTTATCTGGTCTGTGAATTCCTCAACCATTACATCTAGCAATTTGTATAGTAGAATAATAACCAAGTTTATTTTCTGTATTTTTATTCCCAGTACCTCTACCACTTCATTTGTAGAGTTTAGGAGCTCTGAGCATACAAGATCCTCTCTAATATACAAACCTACTCCTCCATGTGACCTATTTACCCTATCACATCTATATAGCGATATAGTATAAATCTATACTCCAGTATCCAGATCTCACTGTCCATTAATTTCCTTGTGGGAGTTTCTGTGAAGGCTCAAAATACTGCATTTGCCTTTGAGGAGGCCATTTATGAACAGTATTTAGTTTTCTACATTCGTTTTTAGTTCCTGTATGTTGGCAAAGATAAATGAGGTTACTCTATTTGATGCATTTTGACACAGCAATAAAGCAATGTTGTATGCTTACATTTCATATTTTCAATTATGTTATGGATTGGGAGGAAGCATAATTAAAAAAAATGCATAAAACACCCAATATTTGTTAAGAGTCAAGGAAAGAACAACCTCTACACAACTGGGATGCGAGGCAGGAGGTGAGTAAAGAACAGTGATGAAATTCACAGTGCATCAAAACAACAGTTCAGAAACGTAAGATAGCTTTTGTCTTCTGAGCCAGCCCTCGCACCGCTTAAAAAATTCACACCCAAACAATTCGTGCACAATAAAAATTGCCACTCTACACCCAAAACTCAGGTATTAAAATCCAGTGTCTTCAAATTTGCATTTTCCAAACTAGTGTAGATAAAAGTTTGACAATATAGTACTGTACTGTATTTTAACATTCCTGCTGCCAGCTACCAGCACCTACTGATGAAATTGTTTGGCCGACATTCTCTCAATTTAAACCTCGTGTGATTGGCTGTTTAACTTCACGGCAAAAATATCTATCTCTGACTTACGATGACTATTAGTGTAGCCCAATGATCTAAGCCCAAACCAGCCCAAAGATATATCACAAAGATATATCAGGAAGCCAAATTAAAAAGCATGATAGCTTTAGTCATTCATAGCAAATTAGAACCACTTTTCTAAGCTAAAGTTACTCATGGAGCAATAGGGGCTTAAGGTTAAATGTACATCAAATGTCAGTATTAAAAAAATACTGCTAATAATTGTAAATCCTTGTAATTAAAAGCCAATAAAAATACATTAGTGACTGTAAGAGCAGTAATATTTACTTACCCGTTCACTAATGGACAAGTCGTCTGTATTCGAACTTTCCGTCGTCGTCGAAGATGTTTCTTCCTCATTGCTTTGCTTCATGCGCCGTCTTAACTTGGGATATGTTTCAACAATGTGTAAATCAGTTTCTGTTCCTACAGACTGCTTTTGTATTGAAGAATCTTCTCTATTAGAAGCATTCGAAGATTTTTTGCCAACTGAAGAATCACTAGTTTCTGTGTTGCTTTCTTCTTTCTTGCCCACGGCTCTCTGAAAAAATCTTGCCCAAGACATAGACTCGACATTTCTATTATTTCCTTTGGAATTATTTCCTTTACATTTACTACTTTTACTTTGAACTGGTGTGGCAGCATTATCAGAGATACCAGAGAAAGTATCTCCAACAGACTGACATGACTTAGAATCAGACTGTTTTAGATACTTTGATTTTGTACTAGAATTTGTGATCTGATTGTTGCTTACTTTTTTACTACTAGACCCTGAGCATGGCTTGCGACCATTTGTCATTATATCACCAAGGGGTGACACCATAGACATTTTCTTGCTGCTTATATTTGAATTAAGTGGACTATTACTTTTAATGCTTTCCATGTGTGTGTGGCCATTAGCAAAGCCATTTTTAACGGACATCATGTTTTTAGAATCTGCATGGCTAAGGGTTCTTAGATCAAACACTTTACTTTTGTCAAAGCCTGGTGTGTGCCCATTAGCAGGCAAAGAGGTTGTCATAGCTATTATTGTCGTCTTAAGAATATGGTCAGCTTCTAGGGCGGAGAGAATAACTGCCCCAATTAACATGGCCACCATTAGGGGTAATATGGCATAATAAAGAAGTGGTTCCCACGTTGGTCTTGGCACTGCAGCTCCACATTCTGCCAACAGGTGTGTGGGTACTGTTGCAACTAGAGAGTATTCAACTCTACCTGGTTCATCTTTAGTAACCCAAACCATGCCTTCATCCAGTCCTCCTATCAACCCTAAACTGGTGTGAATGACTAGCCGTTGCTGTATTTTGGAGAGCGTAAAGTCTGGAGTGAATGCTATATCAACTTTGTGACTTCCATTTGGGGCAAGTTGAAACCCCTCACAGTTAAGAACCTTGAACCCATACCCTTCACATGGTAAATCATTGATGTTGAAGCCCCACACCTGTACGGGAAGCTCCCCAGTGTTGCGCGCCATAAATGAACGCTTCACTGTAAAGTTGGGTTGATAATATTTCGAGCTTCTGCCATCTGAGAAAAGAAAGGAAAATACAAATTAATAATAAAATGTTTTAGATTTTGTATACTGCCTCGTGCAAGATCACAGTGTTTGAGGATAAGGATGTGCAATGAGGCAAGGTGACACAGCATGGTGCCACAGGGAATTTTCAAGCATTCCTGCAGGGTCATAATGTGCTGACGGAGTCAGAGGAAAAAGTCACTGGAAAATATTATCAACTTAGCCCAGAAATTATTGTCAGAGGTCAATCCACACAAAATCAAATCCATTCTTAATCTTTGCTTGGCATCAAAAGTGATGCCCAAATGAGCACTCACATTAACATTTTACTCACTCTAGGGTCCACTGACCCCATGCCAGAATCTCTCACACTGACTATTGTCCAGTGTGCTCATTAGCAGACTGGACAATCAATCTCCCTGGTGTCAGGGAGCCTCCGGGGCTCGCCCAGAAACTGGCGTTTCATTACATTCAACGTTGGTTTTCAGAGAGAGGAGCCCCGTCAGCTCTCCGAAGCTAACTACCCAAAGAGAAGGACAAGAAGGGAAACTTGCCAAGGAAGCAGGAGCACCACAGGCATCAAGTCGAAGTTGAGACCGAAGGCTGCAACAGACGCTCCAAAGCAACACAAGATCGCAGAGGACCTGGCACGTTCACAAGATACTAAGTGGCCAAACCCTGTTAGACTCCTAGAACCCCCGTGCCCTAACATCTGCCCAACACATACTACCAAAAATTTCCGACAAGGCAGCATACTTGTCAACATCACGAGCACAATGGTAGACTGCAGGCTGGCTAGCTTTAATGGCCCTGCGGACAACCTGAAAAATGGATGGAAGCTAGCCAACACCCTTCACTGGCTGAGATGCCAAATACTACTAATAATTTTTTAATATACAGAAAAATAATTTATTAAAAAAAAAAACAAGATTTGGAAGAAAATTACGCATTGCTACTGGGAGATATGACGCTCCACTGTCATTTTTGATCCAAGGGGGGGGGGGACCTTTATTACTCATACTGTAATTTCATTAATGTAACAGATAGAAGTAAAAGAAATACACCATGGTGTTGCCAGAAGTGAGGAGATTTTTCCTAGATATTTTTCGAAATTTTTTACTTTTGTCGAATATTTTTGGCACTTAACAAGATTTGGAAAAAAAATGGAATTTCTTTTTTTCTTGCATACCTTGGGGGTTAGGTATAGACAGGTGAGCAGTGCATGGGTTAAGGTTAAAACAATCATCTTTGACAAATTTTTTCAAGGTGAAAGTGATAAAGCAATACATAGTAGAAAGCCAGTGAGTAAAATTAAGATGCAATGTAGATAATATATTATTGATACAGGCAGAAACTTGGAGACAAAAAATCCAAGGCAGACTAGCTGCACATGAACAAATCTGGGAATTTTACAACTTAACACTATCGGTCACTTTGGACCGGACTCTCGTCCATTATTTTTCTCTTGAATCCTAACTTTGGACCGGACTTGTGTCCACTACAAAAATATTTGTATAAAATTCATTTTTTATCCAATCGACCTAGGACAGTATCAAAATAAGCGCCTTTAGAATGCACACAATTTGATACCAAAATGAAAGATGTAACATGAAACTTGATGTCCGAACACTTATATGATTATAAATAGGTTTTTGGTCAAAATTTTAAATTATTTGTTAAAATTCTATTTATTGTGCTATTATGTTGGGACTAGTTTTAAAATGTGCACCTTTACGTCGCGAACAATTTGATACCAAAATGAAAGATATAACACAAAAATTTATGTCAGAACACTGGAAAGATAAATAATTGTGATGATGAGCTTCCAGAATTAAAATATTTGTTAAAATTCCAGTTATTGCTCTATTATTATGGGACTAGTTTTAAAATACGTGCCTTTTTATTGCGAACAATTTGATACCAAAATGAAAGACGTAACACGAAAACTGATGTTATCAAACTGAACGAGTATACACATTAGGTTGCAGTGTACAAATTGGTGCTCGTTCACGGTAACTTTAGGCTTTTCTGCGGGGGCACTCCAGGTTTTTGTACATTATATTCATACACATCTGTAGGGAATTTAATTGTGAACACAATGATACCAAAACGAGTGACGCAGCACGAGAATTAAAGTGAAAAAAATGGAACGAGTATGCACATTTTACTGATTTTGTGCGCTCACGGGTAACTTTTGCCGACTTTAGGCTTTGCTGTTGGGAGTCACGCCAGGCTTTTGGACATTATATTTATACACGCCTGTAGGGAATTTAATTGCAAACACAATGATACCAAAACGAATGACGTAGCACGAGAATTAAGGTGAGAAAGCTGAAACGGATATACACATTTAGGTGTCACTGCACGCTCGCCCGCACGTTGGGTGCATGCCCCTTAGTTGACCGCGCGCATGCCCGGTGACCGATAGTGTTAATAAACATTAATACGCATACACAATAGACGAGCTCCAAAATTTCAATAACCGCCATGGTATTTTGTACATTAGGCTGCATGGGAAAAAAATAGCTAGCCGATTTTACTAGTGTACAAGATCATTTGTGTAAATTTGTAGAGCATGTGTGATAAGTTATCGTATGAACAAATTTATAATATATAGGAGACATGTTTCTACTAGTGTGTGTTAAAAACAGACACTAAGGCTCTGAAGTGAAACCGGTGGTTAAATTCTGAACAAAAAAGGGGTAACTGTACTGTGCTGTGTGAAGACAGCTGGCAAGCACACACGGCTTGTGACGGGGGTTAGCAAAATCCCGAGTTCTTTCAAAGTGACCTAAGCCTTCCAATTGTTTATAAGGCCCAGTAAAATGCATGGATGTTTAGAGTCATATTTGCTGTATGGATTAATAAAAACTTTGTGCCTGAGGTCAATGTCATATAAGTGTTGGCCTCCAAGAAAACGATAAAGTTGGACTGTTTTCAGATAATGACAATATTATTGGCATATTTTTGACCCAATGCAATTTCAGTGATCCAAAACATAAATCAAAGCATATAAAATAATTTAAAGCACCACTATAGAAGCAATTTTATCAGTTCTCTATAGTCAGCCAAAAACAGCCGATCTAGAAATGATTCCCAAGGCGAGGGCCGACGCATCAGAGAACAGCTCGAGCAATGGGACAGGGTGGGTGTCACAATACCCAGCACCGAAAAAATCTGAAGATTAAAATGACAATGCTGAATCCACCTTGATCAAAACAGACATGCTCTACACAGCCCCAGCAGTGGCAAAAGGATGCAAACATGTAAAAACAATAAAGCATCTTCAACCAGCCAAACACTATGCAGGCAAAGAACAGGCTGCCAAAAATGTGCAAGAGGTTCCCAAGAAGAAAGCAGAGACCTTCCCATCATCAGCCATAGACAGAGGTGAATCAACAACAAGGTCGTAGAAACCACATTTGGGACCTCAGCTGAAACACCTGGCAGAGCAGTTGAAAGTATGCACATGCTATCGGTTAAATCTCTGAAACCTTCCCCGCCGAGGAGAGAAGAAAATAGGATAGTGATCAGAAGGGTGTGAGGCTGTAACAGCAGAAAACAAAGATGATGAATCCAGGATCAACTCTTTAACTGCTCACAGAAGATCTCGTGCATCACACAGGAGCCCATAATATCCCAACAATTGGGTACAAGCCTTTCATCAAACTGCAATCAGTGCTGAAGACACCTGGGCACCTGGATATGGAGCTGCCATGCCATCACAGAGAGAAAGGAGCTAACAAGACATAGTTGACTAACATGAAAGAAGAACCCGCAAGAAAGACTTAAAACACATGGGCAGTGTTACGTACCCCTATTGGATACGTATATAAATATAAAATAAGTACTATTTCCATGCATCATTACTTGTATGTGTTTATATATTATATTATAACTTGTATGCTTATATCAGTACTTGTATGTTCTTGTATGCTTATATCATTACTTGTTGACCAGACCACACATTAGAAGGTGAAGGGATGACGACGTTTCGGTCCGTCCTGGACCATTCTCGAGTCGATTGTGAGAATGACTTGAGAATGACACAATCGACTTGAGAATGGTCCAGGACGGACTGAAACGTCGTAGTCCCTTCACCTTCTAGTGTGTGGTCTGGTCAACATACTTTAGCCACGTTATTGTGACTCATCGCCTGCATATCATTACTTGTATGTGCTGATATGTTATATTGTGGTGGTGATCAGTGGGCGGACCAAACCGTGGGAAACTGTTATTATATTTTTTTGTGTCAGCTTCCCGTGAGAAAGTTATATTTTGTGCTGATCACTTAGTGGCAAAACTGTGGGAAACCATTATTATTTGTTCACCTAGATGGCAATATTTGTGGGATATTATTTCCTGCCATGATGGGCAGTTGCCAACAAATTCTTTTATTTTATAATTATATCACTTATAATAATAACTACATTATTTCTGTTTATGCATGTAAATCTGATCATTCCTTAATTTAGTTAAGTAATTCCCATTATATGGCTCCATGTAAGTAAGATTTATATTATTAAAAAAACTGTCACTCAAAATGTTGTGCAGAAGCGATATCGGCTCCTGTCGTGAGAAAATTAGTCGGAAACTGTTTGGACACTGGAGGGATCACATCTAGGAGTTAAGTCTGTAACATTATATCTATTATGTTCTGTTGTAATATGTTAGTCTGTGGAAACAATTTTATTTTGATTTACATGTGATTACAAATTTGTTGATTAACCTATAATATTGATAATTACCTAAGTATATTTATAATATATATTTATTTTTATTTGAGTGATTACTTAGTCCTAAAGAGGTGATTAATTTTAATTCTTGCCTGTACAAACCATGGGATTATACTGGTGACCCACCTTGAGATTGCAGCATCGGTAACAATCCCTAGACTACAATATTTTGTTGCTGTACGGGTCACGAGCATTAATGAACGGTTTGTAACAGGCAGCTTCCTTCCACTCAAGTTCCTAAATAGCACAAAAAAGATGCCACGTATCCAAGGACAAAAAGGAGTCGACTGCCAGTCAGGATAAAGCCAGAAACCACAGTCAACAGCTGAAGAGGACCCTCACCTAAAAAAGTCTAGAGCCAGTTCAGATAAATGTTCATGATTTGTAGTAAGTACCGAACCAAGTCCCATCACACTTTATCCAGAAAAGACACTGGAAACCTGTGAAGAGGGGAGGAGGAGGGGGGGGGGGTGAATCCAGGCCATGGACTGGGGTACAGAAAATGCACCTGCAGGAAAGAAGACCAGCTCATACTGGGATGGGTCATAATAAAACATGTCCATCATGAGCCACAAATCTTCAGGACCAGAAACCAAACTCCAAAGTGTCAAAAGGCAAAGACCCAACTTTACAAGAACCTCAAGCTTGACTGGGTCAACAGTAAGTTTTGGTAGCAAAGGAAGCAAAAATAGTTTTGGAGCTATGCAACTATTCAGTATGAACCTTACCTTTTCAGCTGAATTTCAAGTAATTTAATATAGAAGTTGATACTAATCAGCTTCTATATTTAATATCCAGAAGTTGATATCATAGAAGTTTATATTTATATATTTATATATAGGGTGGTTATCAAATGACAAAAACTTACTATCACAGTCTTTTAAGTGTTTGGCCCCAATGTTGAAGGCAAGAGGCATAGCTGATCCAGGCTTGCGATTGCCAAATTTTAAAAATCCTCTCCCTCCTCGACCCTGCACCAGCATGGCATCTATTACTGTCAGGTTATTCCGTACCAGTAATACCGTCGAATGTATCTTTTCATCAGGCGGTGTAAAGGAAAGCCGAACTTTAACCTGAAAAGTATTTTTTTATTACAGTACTTACATTAATATATTAGGTTATTTTAATACTAAATATAATTAATATGCCATAAACACATCATCAAAAATTCCATCAATGTCTAAAGAGCAAAGTTCATTGGACCTCCACAAATGTTGCTTACTCCATTACAATCTTCATTGCTATTATCTATATCTCTATTTAATTAATTCTCAATTAAACTGCCACAAAAGTATTATACTATTAATTAATCATAAGATTAGCAATGGCAATCAATAATTTCTATATTTATATAGCAGTTTGCCTATTATACATTAGGTGTGTGCTGTTACCCTGTCCTGTATGAGGGATTACAGAGTATAAATCAAGAACCAGCTATGAGTTCATCTAATATCTCCATATCACAGGATGGTAGTCATACATGAAATCAGAGAAAACCCATTTAATACAAGTCTAATCCACTAGCCTGCATTAGCAAACATTGAGTAGGGTATGAAAATGGCCCCAGTTACTCTATCAGCATGGGACACGTGGGAGAAATGGGGGGTTGCCTTTCCTAATCTTTTATATTTGCTTAATTTGGCTACACGTACACTTCAACACAATGAGATGATTAACAACATTCTTCTAACTTCCTCGCAATGATTTACAAGGCTGCCATTTCCTCACAGTAATTATATTTAGTTGTTGTGCTTGTATGACTTACTTTCTCTCTCCCAAGTTGCATCCAGGATCTACATTAGTTTTTTTTTTTTTTTTTTTTTTTTTGAGATATATACAAGAGTTGTTACATTCTTGTACAGCCACTAGTACGCGTAGCGTTTCGGGCAGGTCCCTGGAATACGATCCCCTGCCGCGAAGAATCGTTTTTTCATCCAAGTACACATTTTACTGTTGCATTAAACAGAGGCTACAGTTAGGGAATTGCGCCCAGTAAATCCTCCCCGGCCAGGGTACGAACCCATGACATAGCGCTCGCGGAACGCCAGGCGAGTGTCTTACCACTACACCACGAAGACTGTAGTTCTGCTTACGACAGATTTTTTGAAGCTTACAAATCTTACCTTCACTCCAGGTTCGAGAATTATAGCAATACTGTCTTTTGCAACTCTGGTCTTAAACTGTTCCTCCAACGTTCTCCGATGCTGAGCCAGACCGCTTGTTATCTCTGGCACAGGTGGTGGCATAGTTTCCCCCCCCTCTTGTGCCTCCACAACCCATGCTATCAGCATCTAATAGGGTGAATACATCATTTGGATTGCCTCCTCCACCTCCTTCCTCGTTCAGTAGTGTGTGGCCATTGGGCAATCTGTTGAAGGGAGGCACATGTACTTCAGCTACTTTGCTATCATCTTATTAAAAGTGAACAAATAAAAATGCTTTTTATCACCTTGATTCTTTGAATAAATCTTTAAAACATTTTTAATCAATGTTTTGTTCTTCACGAAACCATATATCAATCTATAATAATTTTTTTACATATATATATTTTAGAAAAACTATATATATTATAATCTATTTATTATAACTATATATATATAAACAATATATATATATAATAATATATACATATATTATATTATATTATATATATATATATATATATAATATATATATACTATATATGTCGTACCTAGTAGCCAAACTCACTTTTTGGCCTACTACGCAAGGCCCGATTTGCCTAATAACCAAGTTTTCCCGAATTAATATATTTCTCTAATTTTTTTTCTATGAAAATAAAGCTACCCATTTCATTACCTACGAGGTCAATTTTTTTTTATTGGAGTTGAAATTAACGTAGTATAATGACCGAACCTAACCAACCCTACTAACCTAACCTAACCTATCTTTATTGCTTAGGTTAGGTTAGGTAGCCGAAAAAGTTAGGTTAGGTTAGGTTAGGTAGGTTAGGTAGTCGAAAAACAATTAATTCATGAAAGACTTGGCCTATTAGGCAAATCGGGCCTTGCATAGTAGGCTGAGAAGTGCGTTCGGGCTACTAGGTACGACATATATAACATATATATTATAAACAATATATATTTTAGAAAAAATTAAGAGGAGTTTCATTAAATTCAATGCACTATTCTTTTTAACTAGTCTATGGCCTCTTGTTTTTTAAGGTTTTTAAAATTGTTCTGTTAGCATTGTCAATCCGTCACAATCTTACATGTGGTGATTATAATGCCTTCTACAGTATCTACTAGTTTTAACATGTTTAAATGCCTCTAGTCTCTTACTGTAGTTCTTGTTTTCAGGCTGGAAGCTATTTGGTAGGAGAGTCTGCACAATTTTGTTTTTTAAGACATG
>WNGS01001312.1:46505903-46526415 GCA_020271785.1 Procambarus virginalis
GACATCAATAAACTGTTTCATACTCCAATTTCAGTCTCACAAATGCTGCAATTACCCAAGTGTAATTGCAGAATGAAAGCTACACTCATGATCTCCTCATCCTCCCAGTACTCTGCCATATGACAATTTGAAACTACTGATGGTTTTGACATCCACCACATTCTTCCTTAACTTATTCCAACCATTTACCTACTCTACAAAAAAAAAGTTTCAAATTTGTTTTGACAGCTCTGTTTCCTAAGCTCGAGTCTATGACCTCATGTTCTTGAAGATGCAGGCTTCAAGAATTCTTATTAATTTTATTAATTCCTGATACTATTTTGTATGTAGTGATCATAATCCCTATAATTTAGGGGCTTTATCGCGTCTATGTATGCAGTATACGTTCTCTGTATTCCCTCTATTTCAGCAATCTCTCCTGTTCTGAAGGGAAAAGTGAGTACTGAGCAGTACTCAAGACAGGACAACACAAGTGACTTGAAGAGTACAGCCATTGTGAATGGAATCTCTGGATTTGAAAGTTCTCGTAATCCATCTGATCATTTTTCTGGCTGACGCAATAGTTGCTTGGTTATACTCCCTAAACGTTAGGTCGCCAGACTTCATTATCCCCAAATCCTTTACATGCTGTTTTCCTACTATGGGCACATTTGATTGTGTTTTGTACCCTGTATTATGTTTAAGGTCCTCATTTTACCGTATCTGAGTACCTGGGATTTATCACTGTTAAACATCATGTTATTTTCTGTTGCCCAGTTGAAAACTTTATTAATATCTGCTTGAAGCTTTTCAATGTCTTCAGCCGAGGTAATTTTCATGCTGATTTTTGTGTCATCTGCAAAGTTGATTTTCACCAATTTTCCACCCTAGGGAACACCAGTATCTTAAAAAGTATCATTGGTATGGCATCTTGTGATTTATAAGTTCTTGTTATATAACATGTCATTTATCTTGCAGTTTTCTTGCAGTTGTGACAGCAGTTGTGTTCTTTGAAAGTAAGATCTTCTGACATGATTACTCTCAAATATTTTACATTGCTTTTTCTTTCAATTGTGTGGATTGACTGCATTTTATCTAGGGATTCCATTTAGATATTTTTGTTTTCCACAATGCAGTAGCTAGAACTAATCCTCATTAAACATATTTTCTGTGGCCTATTGAAAGACCTTATTAACATCAGAGTGGAGACGTGTTGTGTCCTATATAGTCTACTCACATGAAACTTGTAGTGTCATCAGCAAATTATGATACAGTATTATAGTTTGTATCCTTGTAAATGAGGATGAGAAAAATTACCAGTGCAAGCATTGCTGTGAACAATTTCTTTAATATTTCACCAGCCATGTACTGTATTTAAAAGCTATTCTAAATTTGGAAAATTAATCATACGCTCCTCACATAATGTTCTTTATGTGGTTCTCGGCTGATGGTTTGCTATCCCGAACCACCCTTAGATCTATCAGAATTTGTTAAAGCTTTTTCCTATAATTTATAGGTTGTGTGTGGCCAATTTTATCCTATTCCACCTCCCATAACATGGCATTTATTCACATTACATTCCATTTGCCAAGTTTTACTCCATACATATATTTTGTCCAGGTTTTCTTGTAAGGCATGACAATCATCTAAGTTTCTTATCTTCTTTAGTAGCTTAGCATCATCAGTAAACATGTTCATAGAATTTCATATTCCATCTGTTGGATTGTTTATATAGACGACAAACATTACTGGTGCAAGAAATGAACCTTGTGGTACTCTACTAGTAACACTTCTCCAGTCTGATACATTGTGTGTGCATGTGTATTCACCTAGTTGTGCTCGTGGAGGTTGAGTTCTGGCTCTTGGCCTGCCTCTCAACTGTGAATCAACTCCCCCCTCCCCCCAACACAAACAGACACAAATACACAAACACACACACACACACACACGGGAGATGAAATACTTCAAGAGTCAGAGAGAGAGAAAGACCTGGGGGTTGATATCACGCCAGATCTGTCCCCTGAAGCTCATATCAAGAGGATAACATCAGCAGCATATGCCAGGTTGGCTAACATAAGAACGGCCTTTAGAAACTTGTGTAAGGAATCTTTCAGAACATTATATACCACATATGTCAGACCAATCCTGGAGTATGCAGCTCCAGCATGGAGTCCATATCTAGTCAAGCATAAGACTAAACTGGAAAAGGTTCAAGGGTTTGCCACCAGACTAGTACTCGAGCTGAGAGGTATGAGCTACGAGGAGAGACTACGGGAATTAAACCTCACTTCGTTGGAAGACAGAAGAGTTAGGGGGGACATGATCACCACATTCAAGATTCTCAGGGGAATCGACAGGGTTGATAAAGACAGGCTGTTTAACACAAGGGGCACACGCACTAGGGGACACAGGTGGAAACTGAGTGCCCAAATGAGCCACAGAGATATTAGAAAGAACTTTTTTAGTGTCAGAGTGGTTGACAAATGGAATGCATTAGGAAGCGATGTGGTGGAGGCTGACTCCATACTCAGTTTCAAGTGTAGATATGATAGAGCCCAATAGGCTCAGGAACCTGTACACCTGTTGATTGATGGTCGAGAGGCGGGACCAAAGAGCCAGAGCTCAACCCCCGCAAGCACAACTAGGTGAGTACAACTAGGTGAGTACACACACAAACAACCGCACCCCCACCCCCTCCAGGAAGCAGCCCATAACAGTCTAACTCCTAAGTACAGTACCTATTTACTGCTAGGTAAGAGGGGCATCAGGGTGAAAGAAACTGTGCCCATTTGTTTCTGCCATGGCTGGGGATCGATCCCTGGGCCATAGGTATTACAAGTCCCAAGCGCTGTCCACTCAGGTACCAGACCGTGTGTGTGTGTGTGTGTGTGTGTGTGTGTGTGTGTGTGTGGGGGGGGGGGGGGGCATGTGGGCGTGTTTAATATTTGCTTGGATTTTAACGAAATTATTCTTTAACATTATAATGTATCATAAAAGGCATTCTAGCATATGCACTTACCCCATAAAACACTACCGTCTTTCTTATTTGTATGAGATGGGGAAGTACTTCCTAGAAGTGGATGGAATATTTGGATAGGAAAAGAATATTGCCATTATAATGAGACCATTTTTACACCATACCACCACACACTCATACAATACACCAAACTAGCAAAATGTCTATGGATTGACAGCAGTTTTTCCAGCAATTTTAATGACTAGATGGCGTGTTTCAATAATATACTATGGTATCCGCTTTATACTTATTGGCCACTTAGCCCGTTTTATACAGGGTCTTGTGACCCCTGTTCTTTTCACCCAGAACAACAGGAACACCTATGAAATAACTTTCAAAACTTCAAAAGATTTATATTAGATCACCCATATCTCTCACTACAACTCCTTAGCCAACCGATTGATAAACAACTCTGTGATGTAACTGGGTCATAAGAACTACATAACTCAAGGATGTATGGATATTTTATTAAGGTTACATATTTCAGCTCAACTTCCCAACAGGAAGAATCAAACCTAGGGAGCAGAATGAGCGGGCTAATACCAAGTAAATGAATCACTTTTAATCTGTCTCCTATCATTTGGAGAGAGGGGGCAATACAAGTCACACTCGACTACCCTCCAGGTCACTGGGGCATACAATCTTACAGACAGGTGATGTTTCGAGGAGAATAAAACTCGCTGGTATCACACTAACTTTGCTCTCCACTTTTAATTCTAGAAAACAACTATTTCATTATGACTTGTAACACACAACACATTTGAAATTACATAATCCACTTCTTTCTCTGCAAATTTAAATTCATTCTTTATGGGTACCTTAAAATCCTGTCGCAAGAAGATTTTCACTCCACTCCTCTCTTTATGCATGTTCATAACCGTTTTATAGAACCCAAGAACACTGAACTATCATTTATAACGTGTACCACAATTTCGGTTATTCCTTACACATTGCTCACAACCATACTTGCCTGCCTTTTGGCTTGAGATTCATGCAGGCCTTAGGTTGGAAGCTGTTTTGGGATGCATATATGCTAGGGATGTTTGCACCACTGAGGTGTGTGAGAGGGGGTCACTATTTCCTTATCTCATACAAAGAAAATTTCAAAAATTTTAATAATTACAGTAATCAGAAAACAGAGCCCATAGGCGAAGTTACTAATACCAGAGGAAATACTTGGTGTTCAGCCAATGACTCAACATATTGTTAAATATTCAAATATTTTGTATCAAATTCCCATTTTGGATTATTGGGTGCTTAGTTAATGAACTTGAACACATCACCTCATACTGTGTACTCTTTAACATCTAAAAATTTACATTTTGCATTTCCCAAACCTAAAGGAACCAAGACATCTTTAGGGCTGAATGAACTCACCAAAGTCAGTGAACAGCCTAGATCACCCTGTATAAGCATACATGACCTTCAGACTTGGTTGCCCACAGGTCTGGGAAAGGTGGAGACAGAGAGGAAGGACAAATGATGAATTTCAAGTGCAGAGTGGAGAACTAGGACGAGTTTAGGGGAAGATAAGTGGACAGTCTACTTCAGCTTTTGTAACAGTTGCAGTACTGTGGTGTGTATACAAGACCATCACTTTGCAACATTTACTGAAACTTGATACTTCTGAATTAAACAGTGGTGGAATAATTATACTACAGTATCGATAATAATTCAGAGTTGAAATATTACCTATGTGTATATTGCTGAAAACCTCCCTAGCATGTGATGATATGACTATTACTCACTGATGATGTATGATGGAGAGGAGCTGCTGCGTTGCTGGATAGTGATGCAGCAGCAGTATCTGGGCCACCACCGGCACACTGGCTGGGTTCTCCACAAACACGTCGTGTATGCTTGTGTTCAACACTTGAGTTAAGGGGAATGTCAAGTGTTGAGGTGAACACAAAACAGGCCACTTCAATGCAGCCTATCACAAAATAAATGTATGAACATGAGCCAATGGAAATTGTTCATTGTTTAATGTTGTACATGACATTTCTTAATTTAGAAATATTTTTTAATTTATTTTCTTGGCAGAAGCCCTACAGCTTTCTCCCTACACTATGTACAGGAATATTTGTTACTCATTTTTGCTCACAAATTAAATTCAAATGTACATTTAAAACCAACAAGTGGTTGGTTTTAGGAAACCACAATTTTGAAGATGGGAAGTTTTAAGAAAAAAAGAAATGTGAAAGATTTTAACAAGCAAGAATTTTTATGCTGTGATTCTAACCTGTGCAGTAAAGTGGAAGCCATGAACCTCCGATGTATGGAGCACTATTGAAGTATTGAAGATTGCAGCCGAGAGATTGAGATATCGACTACGTAACGTTGAATAAAGGCTAGTGTCAGTGTCTGCCACATGTGAAGTCAGGGATAGTGTGTTGACCCATTGTTGGCCAGCTGTAAAATATAAACAAAAAATGTTAGGAAATTCAAATGTATGTAGATATCATGATCATCAAATCAGTATTTTGAAATTTTCTCTAAACTACAGATATTTTTACATTTATATGAAGCCACCTATAAACCTTCCACTCTGCCACCATACATGCTGTCTATTCAGATGTTAAAAGGGCCTAACAACTGGAGTTTACCTGTAGAGGGTTTCAGGAGATCTACTCCAAGCCCAGCCTGGGGCCAGCCCTGACTTGTGATAACTTGATCCAACAGACCTAATTGCATGTAAGAGGACTACCTTCATTCCAGCAATATTTCTTATGCTTGCTGGGAGAGTACTGAATAGCTGTGAGCCTCTGATGTTTATACAGTGTTCATAGAGTGTGTCTATGGCACCTCTACTCCTTTCTGGTTCAATTCTGCATTTAATTCCTTACCTTTCACTCCAGTATGTTGTTATTCTACTGTGCAAATTTGGGACCTGGCCTTCCACTATCTTTTGTGTACATGTTATTTGATATCTCTCTCATCTCCTTTCCAGAGAGTATATTTTGAAAGTTTTGAGACATTCCAAATAATTTAGGTGCTTTATTGTGTGTATTTATGCCATACATGTTCTATGTTTCCCTTTATTTCAGAAATTTCACTTTTGTTCTGAAAGGGGAAGCGTGTACTAAGCTGTACTCAAGACGGGACAGCACCAGTAATTTAAACATTATTAACATTGCAGTGGTATCTCTGGATTTGAACGTTCTCATAATCCACTCAATCATTTTCATGGCCGAAACTATATTTACTCGGCTATGTTCAGTAAATATCAGGTTGTCAGACATCATAATTCCCAGATCTTTCACATGTTTTCTTTTATGAGCAAGTCTGACTGTGTCTTGTATATTGTATTTCGTCAAAGTTCCTTATTTCTACCATACTTAAGTACCTGGAACTTGTCACTATTATACATCACGTTATTTTCTGTGTCCCAATCGAAGAATGGTTTAAAACTATTTAAAACACAGAAGATTAATGCTAACATTCAATCAAAATATACAACTTTCTAGCTTTCAGCTACATATAATTCTTTTTTAAATCGTCTTACTATTGTCATTATTGGGTAGGTGGAGTCTAGTACACATCCCAGGGCCGGCACCCATTAATCCAGTGCTCAATTCTCAAAGCCATAAATTCAAAAGCAGGAAATTCACCAACAAAACTAAAAACATGAGCATGACGGGAACAAAAGTCCAGGATTCTGGGATCCAACTGGATAAGAGGATTCACCAGGGACCTAAAACAAGTCTACAAGAAACAGACAAACTCAACAGCTGACCCAAAAACAGGGCACGCCCATGCCCTTTCCTATGCTTTCTCTGTTTCGCTGTGTATTGAAGTAGGAGCATCAGAGGTAGTACTACTGGTTGACAGAGCTCGAGTGCATGGGTGAATTGTGTGAAACCCCGGTTAGGCTCCAGTGGAAGCCTTGGGACCCTCGTGGGTGCTATACCACTCCAGGTTGCAATTCTTTTGACCATGTCATGATACAATTGACTAGAGCACATCTGGGAACATTCAGTACATAGGTTTAAACCCTCATCAAGGCTCCTGTTGATTTGTTTATAAAGAGGGTTGTTACGTGATATAGCAATTCTGGCTTGATGGAACAATGATCAGAATTAGGACTGAGTTTCTTCCATTTTTAAGCCCAAGGATAAAAAGTCAATGGGGAAAGTATAGTGGGAAATAGCTTTCAAACTAAGTGTTCAGAATTTATTATAACAATGCATTAATGTTATACACAAGTATCAAATTATGCATTAAAATTTCTAATTTTCTAATAAGAATTGACTAATTTCAGAGCAAGATATATTATTTTGCCAGTCAGTGGAAGGTCACTCTCACATTTGCCTGTCAGTGGGATAAGATTATCTCACCTTTGCCTGTCAGTGGAAAGCCGGTGTAGCACTCGGTACCACAGTCAACTTTGGGATCAAACACCAGTCTTCCAATGTGACTTTTATGGCCTGGTTGGAGGGTTGCTGGAGCACTGTGACTAGGTTCGTACGAAAACCTCGTGTCCGCTGGTAGGGGCTTAACTTCTTTTACCGTCATTGGATGGCCGAATGTGGATAGGATATGTAAATTTTGATGAGATATTTTTCCCTGAAAAGGAGAGCAATTAGTATCAAAAATTAGTACCCAATAACAAAATGTATCTTATATAAAAAGGTAAGTAGTTACTATCATCTGAAATTCTTAAATGTGATCCTACTTTATTGGTATGATTTATTAGTCTGTGATAGATTAAATGGTTAAATAATAAAACAATCAATTAAGCTTAATACTTACAGGAAAAGCATTATTAAATATTAGCGTGTTTGGCACCACACTAAGTGAACCATCGGCTGTACGTAATCGAAAGGGAATCTTGATTTGCTCAAATTGTGTCTGGACGAAAGACTCCGCTACAAATATACCTTCTGTGTCAGGGGTAAGGACTCCAATTCTGAATGCCGCATAATAGTTAGGCTTCAAAAATAACTGAAAAAGGAAACATTATAGTATTATTATGAAGCATGATAATGATTGTATTTAATACAAAAACAAATTAATAATAATAATAATAAATAATAATAACAACACAACAACAACATTAGGCAAGTCATTGTTGTCCTAGATTAATCTCAACTGATGGTTATCGCATGGAGGCATCAAATATATCGTACCATTTATTAGGCCATAAATGCAGACTCCAATACTAATCTGTCCCCCTTCAAAGAACATCACATTTCAATCCTATGTGTTATATAAGGCCAAAAATTGTCTTACTGGAAAAGGGAAGCGGCCCGTGAAAGTGACTTACTGCCTTGTTTTTTATTTTGGATCCTCAACAAAGATGGGATGTGGCTGTTGTGAATTCACCTAGTTGTATTTATCTAGTTGTGCTTGCTGGGGTTGAGCTTTGCTCTTTCGGCCCACCTCTCAACTGTTATTCAACCGTTACGAACTACTAACTAATTTTTTTTAGTATTTTTTTCCTACACACACACACTCTAGGAAGCAGCTCTAACAGCTGTTTAACTCCCAGGTACCTATTTACTGCTAAGTAACAGGGGCATTGAGTGTGAAAGAAACTTTGCCCATTTGTTTGTGCCTGGTCTGGGAATCGAACCCGGGCCACAGATTTGCGAGTCCTGCACGCTGTCCACTCGGCTACCACACACACCAGGAGGTGTAATTACCTAAGTGTAGTTACAGGGTGAGAGCTACGCTCGTGGTGCCCCGTCTCCCCAGCACTCTTTGTCATATAAAGGTGTGCATGACCTTCAGTGTTAAAAAATTGCATACCCCCTATTTAGCATCTCCAAAAGTTCGTCCCTCAAGAATAAAGTACCAAATAACAGGTGTAATATGTAACAGCCAGATAGATGTCCCCTGTGCAATTTTGATACACTTTTTGCCCAAAATAAGCAAATTATGGAATGCACTGACAACAGGATAGTGACCAAAACATTCTCTCACTTCAATAGTTCAAAAACCTTGCAAATGACTGGCAAAAAAAAAAAAAAGCACAACAGTTCAGCAATAAAAATGGAGAATCTTGCTAGAGATAACTATGGCACTTTTGAGAGAAACGTTCCACATCTTGTTAAACAATCAATACTAAATCCTACGAAGCATGTCTCAATTCTGAAGTAAAAGAAAAGCAGCAGGAGCAGCAGCAATAGTATTTCAAATTGCCAGTAAAATATATATACAAAACATCTACAAGGTTAACACTTTTGCGCCCTGGGCGTGTGCTGCATTTGTATGCACGAACTGCTCCTGGCGGTGCGCTCAAGCGTGTGGGCGAGCGTGCGGCAATACCTAAATGTGTATACTGTACTTGTTTCGGTTTCTCACCTTAATTTTCATGCTACGTCATTCATTTTGGTATCATTGTGTTCGCAATAGAATTCCCTACAGGTGTATGTGCATATATTTTCAAAAAGCCCGGCGTGACTCCCAACAGCAAAGCCTAAAGTCGGCAAAAGTTACCCGTGAGCGCACAAAGTCAGTAAAATGTGTACTCTTTCAATTTTCTCACTTTAATTCTCGTGCTACGTCATTCGTTTTGGTATCATTGTGTTCACAATTAAATTCCCTGCAGGTGTTCATGCATATATTGTCCAAACGCCCGGCGTGACTCCTGTTAGCAAGACCTAAAGTAACCCGTGAACGAGCACCTATTATCTCACCCGCAAACTAATGTGTATACTCGTTCAGTTTGATAACATCAATTTTTGTGTTACGTTGCTCGTTTTGGTATCAAATTGTTTGCAATATAAAGGCACGTATTTTAAAACTAGTCCCATAATAATAGAGCAATAACTGGAATTTTAACAAATATTTTAATTTTGGACGCTCATCATCACAAAATTATTTATATCTTTCCAGTGCTCAAACATTAATTTTCGTGTTACATCTTTTATTTTGGTATCAAATTGTGTGCAAACTAAAGGCACTCATTTTAAAACCACTCCTAGATTTATCGGATAAAATTGAAATTTTAAACAATTATTTTAAAATGTGGACGCCGCTCGCGTTCTTGGCTCGGACACAAGAGAAAAATTTTGAACGCCAGCAGCATTGACGGAGAGCGAAGGTGTTAATAATTAGTCACAGAAATAGGGAAATATTGTACAAGACAATTTAACAAAAGTCACAGTTAAAATCCAACTTATTTCCTACATTTAAAAATATCACCAGCATAGTACTTACACTTTTTGAGGCGTAAGTCATGTTGTTGCGGTTTTTTATACTAGTCACGTTGCCTTCTTCAACTCCCATGAGCTCCACCGCACTTCGTGTTAAGTTTGACCCCCAGCCCCGCAACCGAAGCTCTACAGGATTCTCATTAATAACATAAAAGTAAATATCACGCTGATCACCCATGCCTAACGTCCCGAAGTCTAACCATGAGTCACCACCAACTGGAGGAATGTACTGAAAAGAAGAAACATGAGGAAATGAGAAACATTATAAATTCAGGTGATAATTATCTTGTGCACAACACCTTTCACAACCATGACTTGTTCTTGTACACTACACACCTGATACAACAATGACTTCTTGTATCTGAATATAAAGCCCATATAAAACCCTCACTATATAAAAAACGTCAAGTAGTTAAATCATTTGCTAAGTATCTTCAATCAACCAAAAAATGAAGCCACATCATATCTAATTATACAATTTAAATTATCCAAGTAACAATGCATAAAAAATGTAAAATGGAAATCTTGGAACACTGGAAGAGTAGCGACCAGCTGGCACTATTAATACAGCATCCAATCCTCACTGCCAAGCATCAAGTCTAACCCAAAACCAACATTCAGGCCTTGCGTAACCGTCAACATTGACATGGCATTCTCCCCGATCACCACCACTCTTGCAGTCATTGGGACTGAAATTTTTTTTTACACAAATTGCACATATCAAAAAGAGAAAAAAAAAACCCAGACCCATCAGAAAGTAAGTGCCAGGATGGGACTCTTGTGTTGCAGTCAAAGGTGTTTTACCTGATGGTTGTTTGGAGTTTTTACCAGAAGCACTATTCGGCAGCCATGTCTGACTTCTTAAGAATGCACATGAGAGCCCCCCTCGATTTGGATCACTTTATGCCGAACTGAATGTTCTACCATTTCCTAGCATTATTATGAGCGTGTAGACACATGTCCAAACTGCCTCTGTGACTTTCATACTACATCACCCCTGCCTTTGCTGTGAAGATCCTGTCCTTTGGACTCTCTGATCTTATCTTTGGGAGTGACTGAGGAATCAACTCTGAAAAAAATTATTCCACCATCATCATAACCATGTTTTCCACTTTTATGGAATTGAGAGAAACTTCCTTTTTTTTTTTAATGGATAAGAGATGAAGATGGTTCAGCATCCCATCTCCTCCCTCTTTACTGCAGAGCATGGGAAGTTGTTTGTGTCACTCAGTTATGGGAGATGGGGGGTTTCCACTTACTTCCCTATACTATAATACTCTACAGTAATATACTATAGCTAGGAAAGAAGTGATAAAATATATTTAAAAATAATCTTACCCTTGTGAGTTTGCCATTATATGCTCTTAATGGTATTTTGATGGTAGTAATATTAGTGTGCACAGTGATAGCAGTGGAGAGCCGAGCATCTGTGCCAACACTGAGAAGCTGCAGCGTCGCCACATGGACACTTTGTCCCTCCTGCACCACTACCGGACCATCCCAGCCAATCTGTAATTAGTACACACACACACTCAGATGCATCCTGAAGATTACCAGGGAAATGTTCAACTGCTGTTAGTTTCTAGCTTTAATTGTCTGCAAACAAATTAATCCAATTTCTTTAGTATTTATGCAATAGAAGCAACACCCACTCATTGCTAGACATGTCTAACAGATCTTTAACGCTGTCCATGGAAGACAGACCGAGGCCAGCCAAGAATGGCCAACCTCCGAACCTCCACAAGCACGAGGAAAGACCGCAGGCTGGCAATCAAATTAACACTGTGGACATGCCAAAAAGGAAAACCCCAGAAAACACCAGAAAGACCTGGTGATGCAAAGGGTGTGGCAGAAACTGCCACACGAGAACAGGTGAAGCACCCCCAGGTACACCAACAAACTCCAAAGATGCAAGGACCCTTCCAGAGGGCAACTGACCCAATCCCACCCATAAAAGAAGGGGGCCAGTAGCAACAAGGAAACAGCTCAACAGGGTGAAAGGCTAGGAACCGGAGCCAGAGGAGGGAGCCTTAGGGGTTCCCCACAGAAAAATGTCCAGATTTGGACATGGAGCAAGCAGCACCAGAAACCAAGGATGGGCCAGCCACAAAGGAGCCAGAAGGATCACAATCCCTTCAAAGGACTGCAACTGCACCTGGACCTTGATCAATAGCTGAACCGGGGGAAAAAAAATAAAAAAAAGAAGTACCAAAATCCCTACCATGACCAGTGCAGCTGAAAGGCATTAAATGTGAGGGGCCTCACTATCGGGGGAACAACACCACAAAGAGAAAGATGCTGGAACCAAGCCAACACAAAGAGGTCTACATTCTGGCAACCAAGCATCTTGCAGAACCAAAGGAAGGAGGTGGCATTGATGGTCCACTCCATGGAGACGGGACGGAAACGGGACAAACTGTCGGTAAGAACACTGGACACCCCCAGGACATGAACGGCTCAGAGCCAAACCCAGTGAACCCAGAAGAGCTACACGTGTGTCAACCTCCAAAGAGGCAGAAGTGAACTCCCCCCCCCCCCAGTTGAGACAATGAACCGTGGGAGAACAGCCTGAATGGAGCCGGGCTACAGAGCCAGGAGGAATCTGAATCCTCCGCAGCACAAGCCACACAGCCACAAACTTCCTCACAGCTCTGTGTTTAATGAAGAAAATCAACCTGATGATCACTGATAAAACCCCAGCTGAGAGCCGATGAGTCTGTAAAGACGTTGAGCGTTGGTGGAAGAAGGCGTCAGGGAACCAAATCCCAAAAAACCCGAAGAGGAAGGCAGCAATGCATCACCCAACATATCGCTAACGGCATCCAAACCCAATGGTGTGGCAGTGATGTAAGGAGAGCTCCTGAGGAACTAACAAACCCCAGAGCCAAAAAGCTTCGAAGATCTAAAAATAGCACCACTTTGCTGAAACCAAGACAGGTGATGGGCTATGCAGAGGTAACAGATACCAAGCTATTGGCACCAGACAAAATAGTGAGGGGGTGGGGGCAAGTTGTCCTAGACCCTAGGTGACTTGGGATGCCATCTCCTGGCAGTCAGGCACAATATGGTTAAGGTATGTACAAAGTAGCAATGATTGTTTACCTAGGGGTGCCTAATTTCCTTCAAGCAGTCTCTTGTTTTACTATGTCTATATTTTGGGAATACTTTATCACTCAAAGAAATTGGAACTACCTCAAATAAAGTATTTTCTACTATATATAACCTTGAGAAAACAAAGTTAATTTCTCAATCAAGTTTTGTTTAAATTAGTCATTCATAATAAATAAATAATTCAGCTAATTCCTTGGAATATTTTTAATAAATCCAAAATAGTTTACCTAAACTTGCTGGTAAGCCATTTAATGAATATATACTTTTTGATAAGCCATTCAATGAGCCTTCTGCATTTAATATACTGAAAGACCTTTGCTATAAAAGTCCAAACAAATACAGTAAATATTATTTGAATTTCAACAATTCCAATAATATGTCAATTTACCTTAAAATGTTTCTTGGCTTCGTCAGGAAGTGTTAAATTATATATGACAACAGGACAAGGAAAGGTGTTGGTGAGGGTGAGGTTGCGGGGCTCGCTGCTGGGGTTGCTGGTACCACCTCCCCCGCTACCTGCAGCAACGACACCCGCTACTGTTCCAAAAGATACTCCCGCTTGCACTTCCGAAGAGCCAACATCTGGAAAGTAAATAAAGTCTATCAGTGTCATGTCTCAGAAAACGAGCAATTCTTAAGAACTCGGCTAGGTAACAATGTCTCCGACATGATAATGACATAAGGCAGCACCTTCACTTTCAATAATGAAGTTAACTTTATCAATGCCATTCCCTAATTACAATAATAGAAACTATCCAAAATTACAATTGATAAACTAGAGAGTAGATGGTGCAGGAACTGCTCCAAGAGACTGATATACTCTACTCAAGACTATTGTAAAATTCTTACCTGCCCCTGTGTAAAATTTTGTTATTGATGTATTATATAGCAGAGCTCCTTGGAGTAAGTCTACTGTGTATGGTACACTCAGCTTATACGCCGATACTTTACTCTTAATCAGGATCTTCCCGGAGATTTTCTTACCACTCGTCACTTTTGAAGCTGTTTCAAATTTTAAAAAATTAGTCATGTAAAAATACACATCAAATTTTGAATTAAATTCTCCCAACCACCCATAAATCTAAATAGACTCAAGGAAAACAGTTAAAGTTTATAACATGTCATGCTTACAAAAATTCCAACCCATCCTTCTAAAATAATAGCACTTATAACAACTATTTGGTTGAATGTACCAACATGTACTGTTTGACCCAAAAATGTATACAGTATCCTATTACTTTTATAGAAAAAGTTAAAAACCAAACTTAACATCCCTAGGCCTAATATAGCAAGTACTGTATAGCACATATATGCACTGTGTTATATTAGGCTTAAAATAGTATGTATTAGGCCTAGAATTGCTTCGATAGGTTAGGCTTTTTAGTTACATTTCCAGTTTTAAAGAATGTCATTTGGGCTAATTAAATAACACAAAACATGAACTTTTTGAGGGCCTATCAGTGCATATTGGTATGTTTGACAAAACAGTTGTTAAATGTACCGTTATTTTAGGAGGACGGGCAGAAAAATTCATAGCTTTTTTCATTTTGTTTTTAAAATGAACACTATCCATGAACAGGTTTAACATATTTTACAATTAAACTTTCAGTAATATTTTATCTAAAAACACATACTGTACCAGCATCATCTTAAATTAACTCTTTTGTACAGTAAAATATAGCACAATAAAAAATCCTAAATTCTTTAATCTTTAAGTAAATGAGATAGGCAAATAAAAAGGATGGTAGCAAGAAAAATACTAACGATCGAAGGTTACTGTCGCTACTTGTGTGGGTCTCACTGTCCCAGGGGGTATCTTCATTGGCTTAAAGTCAATCGTTATTGCATCATTTACTGGAGTAGTTATCACATTCTATAATAAAAAAGTAAACAAAATTAATGTCCAGCTGCCAGTGCACTTAATACTACGTGCAATGTTGTACAGTATTAATATCACTGTTTAGTTCAAAATAAGTTTGGCATGAAATCTGTTACTGTACTAATATAAAGCTTTGCATATTAATGCCACAACACCACAGTATGACACTCTTTACACATTTTAAGCTTCTGCCATTAAATTATTTCATACAGCAACTTAACACTTTGATGCTCTGGGCACACGAGCGCTGCACTATCCCAGGTGGGGTTTGGCATTCCACGGGAGCGTGCGGTAATTCTGAAAAGTGTGTACTCTTTTCCAACTTTGTTACCTCAATTCTCGTCCAAGGATTTTCAATTTAGTATCATTGTGTTCGCAATAGAATTTTCTACAGGACTAAATGCATATAAAGGCCAAAAGCCCGGCGTACCATCCGCAACAAACAAAGTGAGAGCGTGTTACCTGGGAGTGCACAAGAGAGATAAATTGTGTACATTCTTTTCACTTTGGTCACCTCAATTCTCATCTTAGGTGTTTTATTTTGGTATCAATGTGTTCACAATAGAATTCCAAACAGGAGTGTATGCATATAATGTAAAAAACCGCAGCACACTCCACTTGCCGACATGATGAAAGCAGGCCGAGGTTACCCGGAAGAGAGCACCCCGCCACCCCAAGGGCGCCTGGTCTTCCATTAGAGCGTGGTAATACTGAAAAGTTTATCCTCTTTTCAATTTTGTCATCTCAATTTTCGTCCTAGGATTTTCAATTTGATATCAATGTGTTCGCAATAGAATTCTCTGCAGGACTAAATGCATATAAACTCCAAAAGCCCGGCTTACTACCCACAGCAAACAGAGAAAGTGAGAGCAAGTTACCCAAGAGTGCGTACGAGCCATGAAATGTGTACTCTCTTTTCACTTTGGTCACCTCAATTCTTATCATAGGTCTTTCATTTTGATATCAATGTGTTTGCAATTGAATTCTCTACAAGACAAAATGCATATAAACTCCAAAAACCCGGCGTACCACCCACAGCAAACAAAGACAGTGATATCGCATTACCCCCATGAGCGCTAATCAAGCACAATAAAATGTGTATACTCCTTTCAACTTTATATATAAGGCATATAAGGTCCAAAACTGCGGCGTGCCCCTCCCACAGCCAAGTGCAAATGCTGGGCACAGTTTTTAACAGACGACTTAATGCTGAGTCGTTACCAGACTTCCCTCTATTAAACGGACGACTCAATGCCGAGTAGTCGCCGAGCGAAAGTGTTAAGCAATTATAAAGAGTATATATATTTTTTTAAATTAGTCAGCCAAACCACGTGTGGAATGATATGCTTAAGAAATTAGGAAGGCTGAGAACAGACACCTTGTACATCATCATGCTTTGGTTGCTGAAACCTGATTTTTATGTATCCTACAGTGAATTTCATCTTACCACATACAGAATATGGACTATACCTTGAGGTTTCACACTTTACACAATTATTATTGCCTGTGCACAAATATGAAGTACAGTACTATAAAGTGCATTGTAACAATCGTGGGCAGTGTACAACATACATTATTTCGCTACAAAACTTAAATATATGCATAATTATTTTCCCTCTTCCCACTTTCATACAATGGGGAGTCTTTAGACCTACCAGCTGACATTCAAGTTAAAAAGATGCTTCAATTATTTGCCAATTTGGACTGAGAGCTGGATTGCCCATAAACAATGGTTCAAACAAAACATTGTGCATGTATGAAGCAAACAACCTAATCAGCAGACCACAAGATAAATCACAACTAATCTGCAAGATTGTAGGCTGATCGAGATAAAATTAAATGCTATGCGAGTGTTCAAAGATAAGATCCCACACTGTACCATTACAGCTTGTACTGTGAGGTCACTGAACTGTGAGTGTTATCTAAACATGGCAAGAAAGGCCACACTACCCTCTATAGGATAAGACATCTGGAAATCATTACGTTATATTCAAATTTGCACCCAGTACTGTGTTTAATCATTATGCAAATAATACAAAAATGTAAACAATACTGAATGTTATACCACTCAACATAAATTAGAATACAGTATCTCAATCTGATAGTCCACTAATATTCAACTTTCTAGTATCATACAAAGTGTAACTTAAATGACTACTCCAATAATCAATGTTGTATTGCCGATATACAGAATATAGCAATTGGAATATAAATAGAAGTTCTGCAATAACTGTAATTACTTTATATTATACAAAGTGTACATGATAACTGTAACAATGTCATCAAACATCCACTGGAGACTTAAAAATGATTTTTTGTACCGTTTGATGAGGCAACCCTAATTTATATCCACCTAAAATTATTCATACTGTACAGTATATATCTAATGCAGACTTAGATTAATCCAGCAATCCCATGTCTATTGTCAGTCACCTCTCACTCTTCATCTTTCAGTAGAAATGTAAATTAAGCTTTATAAATATCATCATAAGAAACATATAATGTACCTAGGACTGACTATCATCCTTCTCAGTGAGTGATTTGATTTCTATTCTATAGTATGGAGACCAAGACTGAACTGCATAACCTAAATAGGGCCTAAAAATGAATCCACATTTGCTATGTAACAAACATTTGTGCTTTTGTGCTTTTATTTTCTCCTAAGATCCCTACTAATCTTAACTCTCAGATCTGTTTTTTTTTTTTTGCATTCAGATTTGCCAATTTCAACATTGTTCTGATAATATCTGCACAATGATCATGCATGCTAATGCAACAACTACTTGAAGTGCCCATTTTATATTTCAAGTTTAAGCACTTACTTTAACACACATGCAAGGTAAGGCAACAAAAATAATAAAATAAAAACACACACAATAGATATTTTAGAGAAAAAAAATTAAACCATGGACAAATTACGAAGCAAAGTTTCTCATTGTTCAAAGATACATCGTATTAAAAACTGACCATAAGAGATCAAATTATCCAATATTTTAATTGATATGAAACATCTTAGTACTGTAACAAAAAATATTCATGTACATGGCAGATTACTCACTTGAATGTGTATATGCTTGTGAGCAGAATTAAGTAGATGCAAGGGAAGGGATGAGGGAGGGTCGTGAGGGGTACGGAGACCGAAGTGGAGGCCGTCGTGCGGACAAAAGAGCCCCGGTTGACCAGAGACCTCCACCTCCACTGGCACAACTAAGTAGTCACTGTCTGTTTCACTGGTCACAATTCTGTCAAGGGAAGAGTGCATTTTAATGAGAAAATTTTAAATAAAGGATAGCTACAAGATAATAGATTATAATAGATCAAAAAATATAATTTTCACAGTCAAATATTAAATTTGTCAAGAAAATATACACTACTGTACTGAGTTGTTAAGAAACCTAAGAAAATTTCTACTTTCAAAGCAAATCCATGTCCCACATTAACTGGTTATCCAGACACTTAACCATTATGTAACACACCTGACATACGCAGTATGATTGTTCTCTCTACGGGCAACAAAATTAGCTCTCATCAGTGCCCGTGTGTGATAAGGCGGGATATTCCAGACATTCTTTTGGCCTTCCTGTGTACCAGACAACAACTCCAAATGGAGGTCTCCTCCCGTGCTGTACATCTCTGTGATCTAGTGATAAATACATCAACAACTTGACTAACTTGCACGAATTTAACCTTTACTAAAATATATCATCAAAGACATTTTAGTAAAGAGAAAATAAGAAACTAATTGCATACATAATGATATATGAAACAGCATTAAACAGCCTGGTTGATCAGTCCACCAACTAGGACGCTTGGTCAGAGACCGAGCCGCTAGGACATTGATTTTCAGAATCAACGACAATTGACAGGTATTTAAGAAATAAGGAAAGGTAATTGTTTGAATAAAGTTCAAAGATAGTGTGACTATACAATAAAGTACTCAAAAGTTAAGACTGAATAACAGCTGGGATAGCTTAAATACTGCAACACAGCTCATGCGGGGGCCAGTTGCATCCCCTGAAAACATCCTACAGGCAGAATAGTATAAAATAACAGAACAAAAACTGACATGCTGAATGGATACATTGTCACCAGGCCATGCCACATTGATTCACCAAGAGATCATGGCAAGGTCGACACTATATTCTGGCTTACCGACCATTTGCCCAGGCCAAGATGAAACTCTGGTGGAAGTCCATACCAAATATTTTACAGACCTATAAAAGTTGTGATTCACAGCATAACAAAGATACAGTGTACTGTTTACCTTAATTACTCTTCACCCTTTTCACTCTGGCATCCAAAATTTTAAATCTATAGTGTTTCTGGTGACCAGTTCCTAAGACAATATCAGATGACATGTCATTCAGCCCTAACTTATTTTCACACAGCTTTTCTTTAATATATTCAAATAGTGTCTTCCATAACTTGTCCACTCACCTGTAAGGAATGCGGGATGTGGATTGTGCAACTGTATTATAAAGGGGAGTATGAAGAGTTGAGAGGCATGCGAACCCCTACCAGCGGCCTCAGTCTGTAGGGGTTCCCTGTTCCCACTGCTCGAACCTATTAGAAAAAACAATCACGAAAGTGTATAGAGAGCCTAAAAGGGGGATTAAAAGGATTATTTAAATGGCAAATCAATATACTGTACTGTACATATAATGTACCAGTACTGTAATTTGAACACTTCCATTATAAGCTAAACCAGTTGCACCTGCCTTTATATGGCAGGTGCAACTGGCATACAAAGGCAGATACATACATCTCATACAAAGGCAGATGTTTAAGATTTGCAGTATCAAAATAAAAATGTGAAAATAATGTTATCTGTACATACATACCCCATATTTGTATGTGCCTATGGAAGTGTGAATGAAGATAGTGTTTTCTATGAGGCCTTCCTCCCTTCCCAAAAACACCACGTCGAATGAGGTGTTTCCTCCCGGCAACACTACCTGGTTTGGGAAAATGTATTGCGTTAGCATGCCAGTATAAAAGCAACTTGTACAAATAATCCTTACCTATGATTTGCCAATAAATATAATAATCTTTGCAATGCCAAGACGTTGCAGTTACAGTATTGAAATGAGAAATAGTTGACCATCTTCAGGAGGCAAGATATTATTTACAGTACAATATCTCTACCATTGTGATTATTTTAGTTATCACTGGTAGTCAATTTTTCACTTTCTTGAGGTAGGAAGATAGCTCTAGATTTTTAAGTTCTGGAAGTCATTTAGTTGGATGTCTTTTCACTTTTTCCAATTTATTGATGAGCTTCTTGAAATATGGGCACCATACAACTGCTGTACATTCCAAATTTGGTCTTACCTTACCTTACCTTTCAATGATTCAGAGGATCAATGT
>WNGS01001312.1:46547855-46562235 GCA_020271785.1 Procambarus virginalis
AAAAAATATATATATAGCATAAGCTCTCCTCACCCTGTGTCTCATCCAGCCCCTTATTTCTAGTTACCAAGCCCCATCTCACAGCCCTCTCACTTATCCTCCCTCCCTTCATCCCACACCCTCAAACTCGATAAGCCCACATACTACATCCACTCATTCCATTATAAAAGAAACCTTCCGTCCCAGTCCAACCAACTCTGCTCACGCACCCCAACTCGAACCCCACCCCGATCCTACCCCGGCCCTACCCTGACCCCACCCCGGCCCTACCCTGACCCCACCCCGACCCCACCCTGGCCCCACCCAGGCCCCATCCCAACCCCCACCCCGGCCCCATCCCACCCCCACCCCGGCCCTACCCTGACCCCACCCCGGCCCCATCCCACCCCCACCCCGGCCCCATCCCACCCCCACCCCGACCCCACCCCACCCCACCCTGACCCCACCCCGACCCCACCCGGCCCATCCCACCCCGACCCACCCTGGCCTTGGCCTCACCCTGACCCCAGCCCGACCCCACCCCGGCCCTACCCCAACCCCACCCTGACTCTACCCTGACCCCACCCTGACCCCACCCTGACCCCACCCCACCCCACCCAACCCCACCCCAATCCCACCCCGGCCCAACACCAGCCTGTCCCCACCCCGGCCCCACCCCGTCCCCACCCCGACCCCGGCCCCACCCCGTCCCCACCCCGACCCCGGCCCCACCCCGGCCCCACCCCGGCCCCACCCCGGCCCCACCCCCACCCCAATCCCACCCCAACCCCACCCAAAACAAAACACTGAACCCATACCAAAACAGGACAGCAGCTGCTCACTCACCACCCCCAACACCTGCCTGCTCACCACCCCAACCTACCACCCCAACCTATGATGGTGATGGTGCCTATGGCACCTCTGCTCTTCACTGGTTCTGTTCTGCATTTTCTTCCATATCAGTCACTCCAGTACGTTGTTTTTTAATGTGTAGATTTGGGACCTGGCTCTCCAGTATTTTCCATGTGTATATTATTTGGTATCTCGCTCTCGTCTCCTTTCTAGTGGATACTACACATCATTGTGATGTGATGGGACGGTAGAGTAATGGTCTCGCTTCATGCAGATCGGCATTCAATCCCCTACCGTCCAAGTGGTTGGTCACCATTCCTCACCTCTGTCCCATCCCAAATCCTTATCCGGATCCCTTCCCAGTGCTATATAGTTGTAATGGCTTGGCACTTCTCCTGATAGTTCTTTCCTTTCCCACTACATGTAAGGAGCATAACTGGCCAACTCCCTCAGTGTTCAAAGGAGAACTCAACAAACATCTCCCATAGATACCTGATCAATCAGGCTGTGATTCCTACATCAGGCTGGTTGACCAGACCACCAACCAGGAAGCCTGGTCAGAGACCAGACTGCGAGGATATTGATCCTCGGAATCATCACACGGTAACTGCAAGGCAAGATAAGGTTCAGTGAATATCCACACCACCCACCCCACATATTTTCCCAACATACCAAGCTCACACTAACTACCCATTGCCACAACCAACCATAAGCTTATCACATCCCATCCCAACTAATCAGTTCTCCATTTTATAGCCACTCCTCGTTTGACCACATCACATCCAATATTTTGTGTATTGTGTAATAAGGTATGTCGTGGGAACTGGGATACTTGCCTCAGTGGACTTCATTAAAATATTACTAAGTAATTATTATTTTTGTAATTGACTCTGAATGTAATATTGTTTGAATATTTATTAATGTCAGATTTATTTTTGACAAGTGGAAATTACAAATGTTGCATAAAGCAAATAAGTTTTATATAAGTATACAGTATTGTCATTCATTATAATTATATTTCTTTTACAGGACTTTCTTTATAAGAATTGTAATGTGCAATGTTCTGTCTATTTCTTAAGTTACAACTTCAGTTGTTGTTGTTCCCGAGGGTCACACTTACTGATGGCTCGGTATAGTTTGTAAAAAGTGGATACATTGTCACATACACTTGGCATGTTAAGTATGACCTCGGCACCTGATACCTCATTGTAGAATAATTTGATGTAAATAAAGGCATGAGAGATAAAGATTCCAAGTAAGTTTGTCCCCTTGCAGTCCAACAGGGATGCCCCTCATGAGGAAAGTTGTTGTGCAGAACAGCAGCCCAGAAAACAGTGTGCAGCTCCACTCGTTATCGGGGAACACACTTCACTTCCACTGTACATTTTTCCAAGATAAGGTTAGCATTGTGAGCTTGTATGAAAACTACTGTAGCTGCATATAAATCAACATAACTATTTGTCGTCATTTCAGAGAAACTAGCCGCTTGTTTAAGGCACTTTAGAGTGTTGTATAGTTTGGTCTAGGAAATAATAGTTTAGAGAAATTAAATAATGCACAGTACACTAATCTGAGGAGGATGTGTGTGGTGTTAACAGGATAGATAGAATGAGGAATGGCATCCCATTATCAGGGACCGGAAGCTTGTTAGACTGATGGACCATCAGCTGACTTTCCCCAGGATGCAACCCGCAACAGTTATATATGACTGTCAGGTTATATAATGGAAAAACCTTTATGCTTATGCTTGCATAAAACCATCAATGGTTCATTTATGGCCAGATGAACAGAGGCATCGGTGGCAAGAAAACTTGCCCAAAAAATCTTGCCCTGCCAGGGAATCGAACCCAGGACCAGTGGAATCAGATGTGGAGGAGAGTTAATGATTCATAAGACTGAATATGCACAATGAGATGGCATGACAGAGTATCGACTGTGTATTAGAGGGAATTTGTGTAATTTGAATAGGAATTTGAGTATTAGCAGCAACTGAGAAGTGTTAATAAACAAGGAAGAGTGAATGACACCTTAAGTTGAGCACTTTACACAAACTTTAGTCTATGAAAAAGATTTTACTACATATGATTTGCTGGAATTACAGTGCTGGCTTGCTGTGATGATTCATAGTGTATGAAACTTATTGTGCATGAACAGGTCTCTATCTGTAAGCCACTTTTTTCCCATGCAATTTTATTCCCCTATCTTATGTCAATACAGTATCTTCCTACCTCAAGAAAGTGAAAAATTGACTACCAGTGATAACTAAAATAATCACAATGGTAGTTTTTGGCTATGCAACACCGTCAGATGGCGTAAAACTCTACGGACTCGCCCCTTCAAATTTAACTACTCTAATTCTGAAACAAAATACTGTACACCACAAACAAACAATAAAACACCGCTGTTGCCACTGGGTTAAACTGGCGACAGCAAACGGACCTACTTTATGATCAAATATAGATGAAGAGTTTTAAGTGACATTCGGTAATGTAACACTGAGAAAATACAAAATATTGTACAAAATTCACATTGCTGTGGCACCCAAAATATATCCAAAAGTAAAGCACACTTACTGTTCTTTAAAATCTAAATGTGGAGGATCGAAAACAATATAATTTTTTGAAGGGACGCCCTTATCGTCAATGATGTCCCCATATCTGCAATAATAATAAACACATTTATTAATGAAGAAAATCACATTGAAAAATAGTTGTCAAGCACTTGGTACACTTAAAACATAATAAAATAAAATAAATACTTTGAAGAACTAAGTCTGAATTATGAAATGACATGGAATATGCAAACTACAGTACTGTACTAAATTGTTCCCTCTGTACAATACTAACAAACACAGTCTACAGGTAAATGTTAAGATCAAAATGGTTCATCCATAAACATTTAATATTATGCATCATCAGATTGTTATAATCTTGACATTAGCACAACTTATTCATTAAAGGCGTGTCTTCATTTAAGTGTATAGCAACCCGTCCTTCCCTCCTTTCCCATACACACACAACCTAACCATCCTCCCTCCCATCCCCACACACACACACAACCTACCCATCCTCCCTCCCATCCCCACACACACACACCTACCCATCCTCCCTCCCATCCCCACACACACACACACAACCTACCCATCCTCCCTCCCATCCCCACACACACACACACACAACCTACCCATCCTCCCTCCCATCCCCACACACACACAACCTACCCATCCTCCCTCCCATCCCCACACACAACCTACCCATCCTCCCTCCCATCCCCACACACACACACAACCTACCCATCCTCCCTCCCATCCCCACACACACACAACCTACCCATCCTCCCTCCCATCCCCACACACACACACACAACCTACCCACTCACCATAATCATACCAATCAGATTACCTACCTTGTGTCTACCTTGTGTAGCTTCAAAGGATCAATAGCCCCACGGCCCGGTCTCTGACCAGGCCTCATGGTTGGTCGTCTGGTCAACCAGGCTGTTGGATGTGGCTGCTTGCAACCTGATGTATGAATCACAGCCTGGTTGATCAGGTATTCTTTGGAAGTGTTTGTAGAGTTCTTTCTTGAACATTGTGAGAGGCCGGTCAGTTATGTCCCTTACGTGCAGTGGGAGAGTTGAAAAGCCTTGGGCCTTTGATGTTGATAGGTCTCCCTCAGCGTATGTATTGCATTTCTGATTTTCAACGGGGATATTTTGCACATCCTGTCATGCCTACTGGTTTCATGTGATATTATTTCTGTGTTCAGATTTCGAACCAGTCCCTCTAATATCTTCCATGTGTAGATTATTATGTATGTATTTTGCCTGCACTGCAGAGAACACAGATTTGGAACTTTTAATGGGTCCCAATAATTAAGATGACATATAGAGTGGATTCTAGCAGTAATGATCTTTGCACACCCTCCAGGTCAGCAATTTCTCTGGCTCTGAATGGGGCTGTTAGTGTGGAACAATATTCCACTCTTAGAGAGCATTAGCGTCTTGAAAAGTATCATCATTGGTATGGCATCCCTTGTTATCCAACCCGTCGTTTTTCTTGCAGTCGTGACAGCTACTATATGGTGTTCTGTAGTGGTAAGGTCTTCTGATATGATTACTTCTAGATCCTTTTGCTTTTTCGTTCTATAGGAGGATTTGATTCCGTTTTATATGTGGTTTCTGTTTTTAAATTTAAATTTTTTCCATAGCGCAGGAGCTGGAACATATCATTATCTGTGGCTCATTGAAAGACCTGATTTACATCACATTGGAGGTTTGCCATGTCCTCTATATTGTCTACTCGCATGAAAATCCTAGAGTCATATGCAAATGATGATACAGTGCTATAGTTTGTATCCTTGTCTATGTCTGATATTACCCTACCCAAACAAAAGCAAAAACTCCAATTAGATCCTAGTTAAAAAAAAAACACTGCAGTCTGACCAATCCCCTCCCACAAAAAACTGCAATTAGGGGCTCCCCCAAAAAATCATAATCAGATACCCCCTTAAAAAAGCTTTGAACAGATTCGCCCACAAAAACCACTGCAATCAGATTCCCCTAAAAAGCAAAATGCAATCAGACACCCACCCCCAAAACACTGCAATCAGACCACTGCAAATCAGGTCTATCTGCACTCCCCCATCTCCAAAATATACTGCAATCAGGACCATCCACCCAAAATACATTACAATCAGGGCCATCCACCCAAAATACATTACAATCTGGGCCATCCACCCAAAATACACAACAATCAGGAAAGCAGTTTAAGTGTTATCCTTGCAGTCCTGTCTCTGACCTCTCAAACCCGGCCCCAATCATCATCTTGCTAGGGGACTTGAACCTGCGGCACGAAAAAATGGAAGAACGTAGCAAATAGTTATATCCAAGAAAATCCCAGGAAGAAGTCTTAGTGAACAGTCATTACACAAATGACCTACTACAGATGTGCGACAGATGTCGCTTAAACCAGTGAATAACAACTAGAAAAGAACACACATTAGATCTTTCACAATAACGATCAAGAACAATGATTACAAATACAGTACCTGTTACTCAGATTACAACCTAATTGAAGTTCAGACAAGCATGGGCAATAGGCCTGCACAGCCAGTCCCAAATTCTAGGAGGAGGAGATTTAACCAAATTCAATTTTAATAATAATACAGAGTAACTGGGAACTAATAAACCAAGACCTCATAGAAATAAGTTGAACAGAACAGTAAGCAAATGCAAAACTAAAACAATGATTAGAGAAAATAAGCTCAGTAGCTCTAGAAATATGTTCAAGCCACACACCTCTAAGAAAAAAAAAAGAGGAAGAGATGCAAACAGGAACAGCAACGGCGTTCCTTCTAATAGACGAAGAAAACAAATTGCAGAACAACTTGATCGTCCCGCTTTATCTCAAGACGGAAAATGAAGGCGAAGTAGAGATATTGAAACGATTGAACTTAAGGTACAAGAATCATATATCCAACTATGGCATAGCTGGACAATTATGGCATAGCTGGACAACTATGGCATAGCTGGACAACTACGGCACAGCTGGACAACTATGGCATAGCTGGACAACTATGGCATGGATATACTCCGTTGTAATATACACAGATTTAGCAAAAACCTTCGACAAATGTGAACATGGTGTTATTGCATACAATATGTGTTCAAAAGGAATTACTGGGGAAAATAGGAAGATCGATCTTTAATTTCGTAACAGAACCCAGTGTGTAATAGTCGAACAAAAAATCCTGATAATCCACCGTGAAAATTACAGTCTCATCTTTTCCAGGTTACCATCTTTTCCAGCCTTTTCCACATAAACTTTTTCCAGGATTCCAGGTTACCATCTCAAGGTAACACCCCAGGGTACTGTACAGTACAGTACTTTCTAAGTTTCATACCAGACATAGACAAGGACACAAACTACAATACCATATCATTCTTTGCAGATGACACTAGGATTTTCATGAGACAACATACAGGATACAACATTTTCATGAGGCAACATACAGGATACAGCAAACCTTCCATCCGATGTATATCAGATCTTTTAATGGGCCACAAAAATAATATGAAGTTTTATAACACAAAAACCCACACTTATGTATGCGTGAAATTTATGTAAAGATTTACACCAAGGCATCAGTCGCTGAGATACAAGTCTCATTCTAACCACACACACACAGATCTTGACAAAGCACTCGGGAGAGTGCAAAAGACTTGGTGTAAATCTTTACATAAAATTCACAAATATGTGTGTGTTTTTATCCCATGTTATTATGACTGAGAAGACATTACCATTACTGATATACTAATATGATGTTTAATAAATATATATACCAGTTCATGTGCTATGGAAAACGAAAGTACAAAAATGGAAACTACATATAAAATTCGGTCAAACCACACTATGCAAGAAAACAGTAATGTAAAGGTTTATTAGTAATCATGTTGTTAGATCTTACTTGTAAAGAACACAATAAAGTAGCTGTCGCCAGTGAAAGAAAAATGACAGGTTGGATAGTAAGAACCTTTCAAACACAGGATACCATACCAATGTTCATACTTTTGAAGATAAAAGTGCTCTCTAGAGTGGAATATTTTTGCACAATGACAGGCCCATTCAAAATTGAAGAAATTGCTGACAGAGAACGTGCAAAGATCCTTTACTGCTAGAATCTGTTCAATAAAACAGATACATTATTGAGATCGATTACAATGTTTAAATCTGCATTCTCTATAGTGCAGGTGGGAGAGATACATAATAATTTACACTTGGATAATAGAGGAACTGGTTCCAAACATGCACACAGAAATACCATCACATGAGAACAGGAGGCATGGCAGGATGTGCAAGAAGAGTCCCTTTGAAGAGCAGAGGTGCAATAGGTACGCTGAGACACCAGCCCATTCATTCGAGTGTTCACACTATCACTAAACTGATGTACTAATTTGCCCAAACCTAACCTAACCGAGGACCTATGAATTTAAAATGGAAGTCACGTAAATTTTGCGAGCCGCTATGATTTTGAGTACATCAGTTTTCAGTCTTTGGGTATTTATATGTCAATGACGTACTATTGTAGAGGACGGGCTGGAGAGAATTATCAGCACCAAGGGACGAAGACTGTTCAATGCTCTCCTTTTAAACATATGGGGCATAACTGGCTCATCTCTTGTGTAGTCTTCTTATAAGATGCCCCTCATTCTGTATGCTATGGTCCCAAACGTACAAAATGAAGTGTACTATGAAAAGTAATGGCTCACAAACACCCAAGTTTTCTATGGGTAGGTTGGTTAGGTTAGGCGAGTAGCTCATTTTAGTAACCCTTATTTTGATGTTGTGGCAAATCAAGAGAACGGGCTGGTTCACGAGAGAACTTGGCAAGTTGCACCTCCATAGGATACCTGATCAACCGGGCTGTGATACATACATCAAACTGTGAGCAGCCACGACTAACGACCTGGTTGACCAGACCACCACTGAGGCCGCCTACCTTCCCTTACCTTGAGGTTACCTTGCTGTGATTCCGATGATCAACTCCTAGTGTCCCGGTCTCTGACCAGGCCTCATGGTTGATGGTCTGATCAACCAGGCTGTTGGACGTGGCTGTTCCCAGCCTGACATATTAATTGCAGTCTGGGTAATCAGGTATCCTTTGGAAGTGCAACATGTCAATTTCTCTCGTGAACCAGCCTGTTCATGTATAAAGTATCCTTTAGAGGTACTTACATTCATCAAGTTCTCTTAAAACACTATGAGAGGTTATCTTGAGATGATTTCGGGGCTTTTTTTTTTGTGTGTCCCCGCGGCCCAGTCCTCGACCAGGCCTCCACCCCCAGGAAGCAGCCCGTGACAGCTGACTAACGCCCAGGTACCTATTTTACTGCTAGGTAACAGGGGCATAGGGTGAAAGAAACTTTGCCCATTGTTTCTCGCTGGCGCCCGGGATCAAACCCGGGACCACAGGATCACAAGTCCAGCGTGCTGGCCGACCGGCCAACCATCTATGTTGCTACAGTGTTGAAAAGTCTCGGGCCTTTGATGATGTTAAGAGGTGCAATAGGTACTCAGGTGTACCTATTGCACCTCTGCTTTTAACGGGGGTATTCTGCACATTCTGCCATGCCTCCTGGTCTCATTGGTATTATTTCTGTGTGCAGATTTGGAACCAGTCCCTCTAATATCTTTTATGTGAAAATTATTGTGTATCTCTCCCGCCTGCACTATAGGGAATACAGATTTAAAGACTTTAAGTGGTCCCAATAGTTTAGATGTTTTATCGAGTTGATTTGGGCAGTGTAAGACCTTAGCACGTTCTCCAGGTCAGCAATTTCTCCAGCTTTGATATGGGGCTGTTAGTGTGCAATAATACTCCACCCAAGAGGGCACTAATATCTTGAAAATTATCATTAGTACGGTATCTCTTGATTAAAAGGTTATTGTTATCTAATGTAACCGTTCACTTATTTAGCTGTTCTGACAGCTACTTTATTGTGTTCTATAAAAGTAAGGCAGTTGGCATGATTATTCCCAATTGTTTTTATACAGTATTGCTTTTTTTTCAATAGTGTCATTTGGCCGATTTGTATGTTGTTTCTGCCTTGATATTTACGGTTTTTCTATAGTGCAGTCTTCATGAAATGTGTTAATTTCTGGAGCTCACTGAAGAACATGACAGATCAGTTTTGAGGTTTGCTGTATCCTCTATGTTGTCTATTCTCGTGAAAAATCTTAGCATCATCTGCAAAGGATGATACAGTACTATTGTTTGTGTCCTTGTCTATGTCCCTTATGAGGATGAGAATAAAGTACAGGAGCATACACAATAGCCTGAGGGACAGCTTTTCATGGTGAATGATGATCCAGATTTTACTTTGTTGACTCTTCAACCTGTCCTCAGACCAAGTCCATTCCATTCAGTGGTCGACCCCAAAGACGCATTAATCAATTTTAACATTTTCAGTCAAAAGTTATTTTCTCAAATATAAATTAATATTATTATATATTAACAATGTGCTTATTTAGGCATTGGTTAGGTTAGATGTTTAGGTTCTGTTGGCGATGATTTTTATTTGTAGTACGTGGGTGAAGCATTTACAGCGTTGTGGTTCGAACAAAAGTCGTCAGAGAAGAACTTGTTCTTCTGTTCGGACATTATCAGTCGAGTCTCGTGTATAAACTGTTTTTCATTCATAACAGCGGGGGTTTGGCGGGTGCACGGAATCACTTTTGGCCTTTGTTTATGAGGACGGGCTGTACTATTACAATCAGGTGTGGTTCTGTTCATAAGGAAATTAAAGAGCCAACTTCCTACTATGCCGGCAATGCCCGTTGTGCGCATTTCATCTGCAGTAACACCGTAGACACATTTGATAAAAGCTTTAGCGAAATCTGTGTATGTTACAACAGCGATTTGCATGTTTTCCTTGGCATCTAAGGTCATGTCAGAGATATATCAAGGTGACTGGAGCGCCCTATTCTGAACATGTGCTGTCTATGGTTATGTTGGACTGTGATTCCTGGTGTATTTAGAACCCTTTCAAAGATGTGTGTGATTTGTGAGGTTAAGTGTTATTGGTCTACAATTTGTATACATCTGCTCCACTCCTCCTTTGTAGAGTGGCATGATCTCGGTTTTAAGTATGTCGGGAATAAGACCAGTGTCTAGGCTCCGCCTCGAAGCGTGTTTCGGACCTGTGATAATGGTGTTTGCACTTCTTGACGAATATAGAATTCCACGAATCGGGGCCCCTAGTCTGGAGTGCATGGGCATCCTGTCTATGGCTACTTCGAAGTCCAGTGGGTTTAGGGTGACTTCATATATCAAACCATATATCAGATCAGTGATATATAATTTGATGTTGGTATCATATTTATGAAGACTTCACTTGGATCATTGATTTTCAATGTGTTCAGGGGTTCACTGAAAACAGAATAACGTACTGAAGTCTCAGCATTTCACTCATTTCATGCTGTCATAAGCTATAAGCTCACTTAGCACCACTTCATAAAGGAGAGGAAATAAGGCAGAGGCAAAAAATTACAGACCGATAGCACTAACATCGCACATCATAAAAAATTGAGAGAGTGCTAAGAAGTAAGATCACAAAATACATGGAATCACAGCATCTCCATAACCCCGGACAACATGGTTTCAGAACAGGGCGCTCTTGCCTGTCGCAGTTGCTGGACCACTATGATATGGTATTAGATGCTATGGAAGACAAACAAAACGCTGATGTAATTTACACAGATTTCGCAAAAGCTTTTGATAAATGTGACCATGGTGTTATTGCACATAAAATGCGATCAAAAGGAATTACCGGACAAATAGGCAGATAGATCTACAATTTCCTGACTAACAGAACCCAATGTGGAATAGTCAACAAAATAAAATCCAGCCCATCAACCGTGAAGAGCTCAGTCCTCCAGGGTACTGTGCTTGCTCCAGTACTTTTTCTCATCCTCATATAATTACATCAGGGAGCCGGTCGGCCGAGCGGACAGCACGCTGGACTTGTGATCCTGTGGTCCTGGGTTCGATCCCAGGCGCCGGCGAGAAACAATGGGCAGAGTTTCTTTCACCCTATGCCCCTGTTACCTAGCAGTAAAATAGGTACCTGGGTGTTAGTCAGCTGTCACGGGCTGCTTCCTGGGGTGGAGGCCTGGTCGAGGACCGGGCCGCGGGGACACTAAAAAAAAAAGCCCCGAAATCATCTCAAGATAACCTCAAGATATCGGACATGGACAAGAACACAACCTATAGCACTGTATCATCCTTTGCAGATGACACTAGGATCTTCATGAGAGTAGGCAACATAGAGGACACGGCAAACCTCCAATCAGATGTAGATCAGGTCTTTCTATGGGCTACAGAAATAATATGGTGTTTAACGAAGATAAGTTCCAGCTCATGCGCTACGGAAAAAATGAAAATATAAAACCGGAAACCACGTACAAAACTCAGGCAAATCATAACATAGAACGAAAAGGCAATGTAAAGGATCTGGGTGTACTCATGTCGGAAGACCTTACCTTTAAAGAACACAATAAAGTAGCCGTCACAACAGCAAGAAAAATGACAGGTTGGATAACAAGAACTTTTCACACTAGAGATGCTAACCGATGATGATACTTTTCAAACGCTGTGCTCTCTAGAGTGGAGTACTGCTGCACAATGACAGCCCTTTCAAAGCTGGAGAATTGCTGACCTGGAGAGCGTGCAGAGAACTTTACTGCTAGAATCCACTCAGTAAAAATCTAAACTATTTTAACGACTAACGAGCCTGAATCTGTACTCCCTTGAGCGCAGGGGCGAGAGATACATAATAATTACACGTGGAAAATATTAGAGGGGCTGGTCCCAAACCTGCACGCAGAACTAACATCACATGAGACCAGAAGACATGGCAGGATGTGCGAATAACCCCGTTGAAAAGCAGAGGTGCAAATGGTACTCTGAGAGAGAACTATTCGCTACACATAAGGGACATAACTGGCAAACCCCTCACAATGTTCAAGAGAGAAAGGAATAAGAACTCCAAAGGATACCTGATCAACCAGGCTGTGACTCATACGTCAGGCTGCGAGCAGCCGCTTCAAACAACCTGGTTGAATCAGTCCAGCAACCAGGAGGCATGGTCGACGACCGGGCCGCGGGGACACTAAGCCCCCGGAAGCACCTCAGGTAACCTCAAGGTAAGGTTAGTCTTCGCAAGGGCCCAATGGTAGATGAAGGTTTGTTCAAGATTCTGCACAGGAGAAAAAAGTGTTTTGGTTCCTCTTTCTTTCACTGATGACCCTTTTGCTCTGTCTCATGGATTTTATTGATTCTTAACTTGAGCTCATCACTGTTGTGTCTATTCACCTTTCTTGTCGTTCTCGAGACAGTGGAGTGGTGTGTGTCATTCTCGGGAGAGGGAGCTGTTCGTGTTCCAGTTTGCAAGTTTCATCAAGTATTTCTTAGTGGCATGTGACTTGCACAATTTCTATTCTATGCTACTGTGCCTATTTCTTAAGGACCGATTTAAGTTTGAATTATCTAGCTGTCTTCACGACGCTACAGTCCCCCCTCTCACAACACCACTACAGTCCCCCCTGGCCTCCCCCACCTCCGCCCACAACACCCCCACCCCCGCCCACAACACCCCCACCCCCGCCCACACCACCACCCTCCCCGTGCATGCCCCCCTCCCCGTGCATGCCCCCCTCCCCGTGCACGCCCCCCTCCCCGTGCATGCCCCCCTCCCCGTGCATGCCCCCCTCCCCGTGCACGCCCCCCTCCCCGTGCATGCCCCCTCCCCGTGCACGCCCCCCTCCCCGTGCACGCCCCCCTCCCCGTGCACGCCCCCCTCCCCGTGCACGCCCCCCTCCCCGTGCACGCCCCCCTCCCCGTGCACGCCCCCCTCCCCGTGCATGCCCCCCTCCCCGTGCACGCCCCCCTCCCCGTGCACGCCCCCCTCCCCGTGCACGCCCCCCTCCCCGTGCACGCCCCCCTCCCCGTGCATGCCCCCCTCCCCGTGCATGCCCCCCTCCCCGTGCACGCCCCCCTCCCCGTGCACGCCCCCCTCCCCGTGCACGCCCCCCTCCCCGTGCATGCGCCCCTCCCCGTGCATGTCCCCCTCCCCGTGCATGCCCCTCCCCGTGCATGCCCCCCTCCCCGTGCATGCCCCCCTCCCCGTGCATGCCCCTCCCCGTGCATGCCCCCCTCCCCGTGCATGCCCCCCTCCCCGTGCATGCCCCTCCCCGTGCATGCCCCTCCCCGTGCATGCCCCTCCCCGTGCATGCCCCCCTCCCCGTGCATGCCCCCCTCCCCGTGCATGCCCCTCCCCGTGCATGCCCCTCCCCGAGCATGCCCCTCCCCGTGCATGCCCCCCTCCCCGTGCATGCCCCTCCCCATGCATGCCCCGAGTTACCCACCACTTATAAAATAGAACACAAATCTCATCAAGAAACCTTTACCTTATTTCTGTCTCTGCAGTTTTAATAATCTGAAAGAGAAGAATACACGAGCGTTAGCAGGTGATAGTGTTACTGCTAGTCTAATACATCATCATGGTCAACATGTACTCTGGCCACACGAATTGATCAATCAAGGTGCTTTAGTGCACTTTTTGTAAAGTCATTGAGTGTGTACGGCTGTCGCAGAGTGGTGAGCATAGGCGGCACTAAGGGTTAATTTGGTCTGCCAGGGGTTGTATGTTCATGAAGACCAAACGTAGGTTAAATTGGGCGGTTGTTAAGTCCGAAAACGGGGAGCACTAACGAGTCAAATGATCTATCGTGATCCGGATCACTCTAAGACCACTCTGATAGTCAGGTCAGCATGGCCTTGTTCCTCCCGTCGACACCTTGAGCTAATCACTTGCAAAACGTCTTAATGTTGATAAGTTAAGGTAAGACGGTCAGCGAGGGAACGTCCGGGGTTAAGATGGTCAGCGAGGGAACGTCCGGGGTTAAGACGGTCAGCGAGGGAACGTCCGGGTTAAGATGGTCAGCGAGGGAACGTCCGGGGTTAAGACGGTCAGCGAGGGAACGTCCGGG
>WNGS01001312.1:46569216-46583340 GCA_020271785.1 Procambarus virginalis
AAACTATAAAAATAACAGGACACCAGAGAGTAGAAAAAGATACCAGAGTGCCAGGAATGAGTACCTCAGGGTGAGAAGAGAGGCAGAAAGTACGAAAATGACGTAGCAAATAAGGCAAAGACTCAAATTTCTCCACAGCCACATCGGAAGGAACATAACAGCGAAGGAACGGGTAATGGAAACTGTGGATAGGGCAGACAGGTTCACTATAAATGACAACGAAGTGTGTGAGAAACTCAGTAAGAGATTCCAGGAGGTCTTCACAATAGAGCAAGGAGAAGTTTCTGAGCTAAAAGAGGGGAATATCTAACCAAGCACCACTGGAGGAGTTTGAGATTACCACTGGGAGGTAAGAACACATATGCTTGAGTTGAATGTGGTAAGACCATTGGCTCTAACGGTATCTCACCATATATACTATAAGAGGAAACAGAACACTATGCCCACCACTCTCATTGGTATATGAAATGTCACCGGTAACAGGAGAACTGCCAAAAGTTTCGAACACGGCTTATGTAGTCTCAATATACAAGAAGAGAGACAGAAAGCACTGAACAACAGGACAGTATCTCTAACCCCCATGCCATGCAAGGCGATAGAGAAGATTGTGAGAAAAATAACTGGTAGAACATCAGAAGAGAAGAACTTTACAACACACTCCTTTGTACGTAGTTGCTGTGCCAGCTAACATCTCTGATTAAACCATGGGTTTCATTTGCATTTCGTTCTTTTCTTATTGAAAGTTTCTCTGCTCCTATGCACTGAGGGACAACCATCACTGCTCCCATGTACCGTGGGACACCATCACTGCTCCCATGCACCGTGGGACACCATCACTGCTCCCATGCACCGTGGGACACCACCACTGCTCCCATGCACCGTGGGACACCACCACTGCTCCCATGCACCGTGGGACACCACCACAATTCGCTCACTGACTCAGGGAAAAAGAGTAGGTCTAAAAATTGGGAAAGAAATTCGCCCAACTATTTGGGTAAGTTCACCGCTGGTGACAGAGTGTGGAGGTGGTTGGGGAGGGCTGCACCCCCTTAACCTCCTGAAGTAGGTCACTCTCCTGACCTCCCTGAGAGAGTGTCCTTGAAAAACAAAACACACACACACCTACACGCAAAAAAAAAAACAAAAACAAAAAACCCACCAAGGTCCGCTACACTTCGGAAGCTACGTGTAAAAAAGACCATCCCCCCCCCCCCTCATTATGGGAAGGTTGAAAATTTTATCGTCGCGTTCGGAGTGAGTACAACTGGACCCAACTTTTAGAATTTAATCTCCGGCATGGGCCAAAGTTTGACTATTTTTTCCCCCTTTTAACCGTCGAGTATAGCGGGTTTGATAGCCAGTGCTTGAAGACCGCAGCCGCTGACAGCCATGCGACAAGCTTAGTGCTCTCTCTCTGTCTGCGGTGCCTTCTGCTGTAGCTGCTCCTCTGCTCTTGGTGAAGGCGGGCTCTGGGGGAGTGCAGAGAGTGATACTGCCCCCAGCCGCTGCGGGAAAGTAATCGGTGAAAAATGGTAATATATAACCAACATGGCCCAGACTTCTTCGCGCGTTGCCGACGGCACGCAGTAGTGTCAACTCTGGCACTGTCCAGCCTCGCCTGGCACTCCTGCCGCTGCAGGCACTCAACACGCCCTCAAGATACAAGTATATCCTCAAAACACACCTCCTTGCTACTCGAGGAACAAAAGCCTCACGCCAAGCGGTACGTGGAGGTGACGTTGATGAACTCAATGGTGAAGATGGAGGCAGGTTAGGCCCTGTGTGTGGCACTATCTTGGCACCACTTGGTGCCTGCCGTCCCCGCTCGCCGCTCGGAATGGGAATGGCCCTATTACCCCGACATTGATCTTCCTTGCCTTAATCCTTCCTCCCATTTTTCCTTCAGTAATTTTAGGGCAGCAAGATCTATGCTACCTACCCGCAGCTCCAGTCAACTGCTAGCTTTTCTTTACGTTCAATTTCCAATTATGTTGCAAAATCATTATTTGCAACATCTAATATGTACGCTAATGTGGTTATCTTGTCGACATTTGCAAGATATCACAGAGTTCCTCCATATTTTCGGCTATCTTAAGTATGCAAATGCAACTTTTCATAGCGAAGCGAGAACTCAGTTGATCATAAATTTAACTCTAGCTTTCATTATATACATTTTTTATACAAACTTTGCAAGCAACATTGTCAAAACCTTGCCTCTTAAATATGAGGTTTTTATTTTAGTATTAAAATGAATAAGTTACTGACCCAAAAACTTTAAAGAAATATTATTCCTATTCTTGAATGATGTTCAGTTTAATACAATTATTACACTTCTACATGTTACATACACATGACATATACATCACATACACGTGACACATGTCACATATAAGTCACATGTGTCATATAGAAGTCACACATGTCACATATTAAACCTCCACTGCCTAAATGACAGTTTACGAGTGAGTGCGTTTTTCTGCTTTTACACTAACTTAAGTGCGTGAGTGGCAGTGTGTGTGTGCGTGCCTGTGCGTGCCTGTGCGTGCTTATATACAGGCCGTAACGAGGATTTCCATCATTACTAGCCCATCTTTGTAATAGCACTCGTTATATAAAAGTTAACAGAGAGAGAGAGAGAGAGAGAGAGAGAGGAGAGAGGAGAGAGAGAGAGAGAGAGAGAGAGAGAGAGAGAGAGAGAGAGAGGCCTTTCCTCAGTAGACTACAGCCAACTGTTACCTAACTCAGACCATCAGCATATTAATATGCTAATTAATGTATAATACAATAGAATATGTTACATTGTATATATGTATAATATTGTATAATATGTTACACCTTCTCAGGATAACGTTAGATCATTAACAAATTATACACAATGAGTTAATAACAGTTTCTTGTAGAACAATGTTTAACTTGAGAATGTTAATAGAGATGGAATTATGAGGAGAAAGCGCCAAGCCATTACGATCAGTACTAATGCAATATATTATATATATGTGTACTCACCTAGTTGTACTCACCTAGTTGTGCTTGCGAGGATTGAGCTCTGGCTCTTTGGTCCCGCCTCTCAACCGTCAATCAACTGGTGTACAGGTTCCTGAGCCTATTGGGCTCTATCATATCTACACTTGAAACTGTGTATGGAGTCACAGTGTACTCACCTAGTTGTGCTTGTGGGGGGTTGAGCTTTGTCTCTTTGGTCTCGCCTCTCAAGAATTCGGTGTGTGTGTGTGTGTGTGTGGTGTGTGTGTGTGTGTGTGTGTGTGGTGTGTGTGGTGTGTGTGTGTGTGTAACAGCCCAGTTGTAGTGTCCAGAGATAAAGATTGTGATGAACAATGAAGGCCCAAACAATGCCTCTATCACATACATCTAATCACCAGTATTCCCTGATAATCATCCTAATCATTCTTGACCATTCTAATGCCAGAATGGCAATACAACAAATAAAACAAAATGAACAAAAGCGGGAATAACAGCAAAGGCGACGGAAGACAAACACAAATGAGACCAAAAAATAACTATATAGATGTTTCATTCACCTGGGCACTGGGAGACTCGAATCCCGGTCCCCAAGTGTGTGTAAGGCCGAAGCTCAGATAATACAGATGTTTTCTTACATACAAAGATTGCAAGGTTCCCACTACAACTGGAGACTCTCACATTCGCTAAATGCCCAACTGTTTCCACTTAAACACAAGTGTAAAGTCGAACGAATTACCCAAATTAAGTGCCAGGGAGGAGACTTGGCCGTGATTGGTTGGTGCATGGCGTCTTTTTGCTGAGAACTCTTAAGAAGAGTGTCGTCTTAGAATTCGGGTGACAGAAAGAAACGGACTCTTAATTAAGGGGCTACTCCAGCTAACCTTCTTAGTCAGGACGACCTAAAGCAGTGCAATGTCTCTTGCCTTCATTCACACACACACACACACACACACACACACACACACACACACACACACACACACACACACACACACACACCGGATCCCGCAGGTAGGCGGGATCCAAGTCAATGCTCGATCCTGCAAGCACAAATAGGTGAGTACACACACACACACACACACACACACACACACACACACACACACACACAACACACACACACACACCACACACAATACACAGTCAAGATAGACAAATGTGTCAATCATAAGATAGATATCACCACAACCAATATCAATGACAAGCTATCAACTATTAGCTATTAATTAGAGTCACATCAATGAACCATCAGGTGTTAACCACTGTCAATCAGTCATTAAAGCCCCCTAGTAATAAAACACAGTTTTCAATACAAACAGAACAATTACACTTACCACAAAACTTATCAACAAAAAAAACATTGTTCGTTTTTGCGTTCGTCGTTGTAAACAAAACAAAAATCAGTCGTTACACACAAAAAATGATATTAATATTAAAGAATCATTGGTTTACATGATTGTAGTTATCTGCACCACAAAACTACCATGGAGGTAGTTACCTACTCTACAAGCATCATGATGCCGGTATCTGCACCAAAACGACCATGGAGGTAGTTATCTGCACCACAACTACCATCTAGGTAGTTACCTACACCATAACTACCATGATGGTAATTATCTACACCGTAACTACCATGGAGGTAGTTACCTACTCTACAACCATCATGATGGCAGTTATCTGCACCACAACTACCATGGAGGTAGTTACCTACACTACAATCACCATGATGGTAATTATCTACACCATAACTACCATGGAGGTAGTTACCTACTCTACAACCATCATGATGGTAGTTATCTGCACCACAACTACCATAGAGGTAGTTACCTACNCCGCATTTGCTTTTCAAGAGTTAAAGAACTCACTGATTTGGTTCACCATGTTTATGATTCTTCGTGAAAACATGTCACTATTCCAGTAATCCATATATTTGTAACCAAGGTTATCTTGAGATGATTTCAGGGCTTAGCGTCCCCGCGGCCCGGTCCTCGACCAGACCTCCTTTTTGTTACACCCCCCCCCCTCCAGGAAGCAGCCCGTAGCATCTGTCTAACTCCCAGGTACCTATTTACTGATAGGTGAACAGGTGCATGAGGGCGCAAGAAACTCTGCCCATTTGTCTCCGCCTCACATGGGGATCGAACCCGGAACCTCAGGACTACGAATCCGAAGCACTGTCCAATCAGCTGTCAGGCCAGTGACATATCTTTTAATAAAATCGAAATGTACACGAATACGTCAAGAATAAGTTTTAATAAAGTGACAGGAAACAATAAACCCAACACATGACTGTTTTTCTTTGGGTTCAAAGAATCAAAATTCAAACCAAAGAATTCAAAGACACAAAGAGGATTCAGTAAAGTCATATCCAATCAATCAGATGGAATCCAAGACGATCAACAAGCAGCAGGATCCTGAAGCATGCTTCCGACGAAGCAAAACTGATTTGCATTTACTAATTAGCATAACGAGAGTGCATGCTATGTAATAATAATGACCCCTACAGGTACATTTCTGCAAGTTGCACATAACTGAAGGCTTGCAGACGATCAGATGACCAAACCTAGCATCAAAAAGTGAAAGGAAAAACAAAAGTGAAAATATATATTTTTTGATATTTTTTTTCACACGGACCTTATCAAGCCGTGTGAAAAATTCTTTATCAAGCCTTTTCACACGGCTTTATCAAGCTGTCCTGGATGTTTCGGTCCAGGACGGACCGAAGCGTAGTTTCTTATGCAGGCGATGAGTCACAATAACGTGGCTGAAGTATGTTAACCAGACCACACACTAGAAGGTGAAGGGACGACGACGTTTCGGTCCGTCCTGGACCATTCTCAAGTCGATTGTGAATGGTCCAGGACGGACCGAAACGTCGTCGTCTCTTCACCTTCTAGTGTGTGGTCTGGTTGAGAATGGTCCAGGACGGACCGAACGTCGTCGTCCCTTCACCTTCTAGTGTGTGGTCTGGTTAACGTACTCGTTTCTTCATTTTATGTGTGGTTTTTGGTCCCCAATTGAACGCTTCATTTTTGCAACACACACAATGGTGTGGATTCCTCCCCTTGTTGCCTTGCAGTCATAATGGAAGCGTTGCAAGGCTTCACAGTTGTCGCGACGCTCACGACTCCTCTGTTAACACCACAGATGCACAGGGGAAATCAACCTTTGTTACTGTTATAGGTGATTTGTCAGTAGCTTCTCAACTCTCTTTACTGAATACAGTAAACATTACGGACATTTTATATATTGCAAAGGTTATTAAATTGTTACAAATCTTGGTCGTAAAGTTATTTGTTTATATATATATATATATATATATATATATATATATATATATATATATATATATATATATGTGTGTGTGAGAAAGCTGCATGAACGCGCAAGCCATATATCACTAAGAACTCTTTGACCCGGCCAGGATTCGAACCCATGCCGTCCAGGATCACCCCTAAACGTACACAGTACCGTGACCACCGCACCAATGATCGTCTAATCGTTCATATCGATAGACGATCATTGGTGCGGTGGTCACGGTACTGTGTACGTTTAGGGGTGATCCTGGACGGCATGGGTTCGAATCCTGGCCGGGTCAAAGAGTTCTTAGTGATATATATATATATATATATATATATATATATATATATATATATATATATATATATATATATATATATATATATATATATATATGAAAACTCACACCCCAGAAGTGACTCGAACCCATACTGCCAGGAGCAACGCAACTGGTATGTACAGGGACGCCTTAATCATACCATTTGCGTTGCTCCTGGCAGTATGGGTTCGAGTCACTTCTGGGGTGTGAGTTTTCAGTTGCATATAGTCCTGGGGACCATTCAGGCTTGTTCGCATTATATATATATATATATATATATATATATATATATATATATATATATATATATATATATATATATATATATATATATACATACATACACGAGAGGAGCAACTCATTAGGTATATTTCAATATTGAGTCTTAAGATTTCAATATTCTCCAAGATGCTATTTTTTACATTTCTTTAAAAAGACGCATAAAATACCTAGAAGCAATGATGATTGGTTCTCAAGGACATTCAAATTGCAAAGTTAAATATGCAAGAAAAACCTCATTTTCAATAAAGATTTAAATTAAGAAAGTTATCTTAAATCTCAACAATTAAACTAAAAATACTTTAGTAATTAACAATGAAATATAAATGCAAAAAACGAGAAAAAATAATATATATATATATATATATATATATATATATATATATATATATATATATATATATAATAAATTTATGACACAGATGTCTGGAAATATATAATACAAGCTTAAAGAATTTGTAGTGACAAATTCTTTCTTCCAGAATCACGACACCCTTTATCTTCAGGTTATCTTGAGGTTATCTTAAGATGATTTCGGGGCTTAGCGTCCCCGCGGCCCGGTCCTCGACCAGGCCTCCTTTTTGTTACCCCCTCCCCCACCCCCCAGGAAGCCGCCAGTAGCAGCTGTCTAACTCCCAGGTACCTATTTACTGCTAGGTGAACAGGGGCATGAGGGCGCAAGAAACTCTGCCCATTTGTTTCCGCCTCCACCGGGGATCGAACCCGGAACCTCAGGACTACGAATCCGAAGTGCTGTCCACCCAGCTGTCAGGCCCCCTAACAAGACCCTCTTATCAAAGGAATATGATTTAAATTTGCAATTTATGCGGAATACAAAAATGTAAACGTACAGACGACGATTCTTATTATGATACAAACATTGAATTTCAGTCACCAGTGTTATCCGATTCCAATCAGAAAGGTGAGTTCCAATCAGAAATGTGCGTTCTAATCAGTAAGGTGTGATTCCAATCAGAAAGGTGGGAGTTTAATCAGAAAGATGTGATTCCAATCAAAAAGGTGTGACTCCAATCAGAACGGTGTGATTCTAATTGAAAAGGTGATTCCAGTCAGAAAGAAGCGATTCCAATTAGAAGGGTGCGGCTCCAATCAGGAAGGTGTGTTCCAATCAGAATGGTACGGATTCAATAAAAAGGTTATGGATCCAATCAGGTTATGGATCCAATCAGAAGGGAATGGACCCAATCAGAAGGATATGGATCCAGTTTACAGGGAAACAGTAAGAGTAGAACAAAAGCATAAGATTTCTTTAAGGTTTCAATTTTCTTAAACCCAAAAGACCCAATTTCCAAGTCTCAAGGCCCATTAATTAATGTAATTGATAATTACTATTATGTATAAAATTTTATGTATAAATATTTTATACATAAATACTATATATACATAAATACATTATACTTTTATGTATAAAAGCTGAAGCAACATGACTTTTAATTCTAGATGAATTTCAGTTTCCAAAGATACAAGTATTAGTTTCCAGTATAAATACTTTAGTATTTAGTATAAAAGCTGAGCGGACAACGCTCGAGATTCGTAGTCCTGAGGTTCCGGGTTCGATCCCTGGTGGAGGCGGAGACAAATGGGCAGAGATTCTTTCACCCTGATGCTCCTGTTCACCTAGCAATAAATAGGTACGTGGGAGTTAAGACAGCTGCTACGGGCTGCTTCCTGGGGATGTGTGTAACAAAAAGGAGGCCTGGTCGAGGACCGGGCCGCGGGGACGCAAAGCCCCGAAATCATCTCAAGATAACCCCAAGATAAGATATCTTCTGAATTTCCAGTTTTCAGGAGTGCACGATTCCAGGTTTAAGAAAGTTCTGATCAGAGTTCAAAGCGAGAAAATCTATTTTCCAGAATTACTGAATTCAGACTTCCCTAAGCTTATGATTCCGTTTTTCATTGACTCACGATTCAATCTTCCAGAGGCGCACGATTCAATCTTTCAGAGGCGCACGATTCAATCATCTAGAGGCGCACGATTCAATCTTCCAGAGGCGCACGATTCAATCTTCCAGAGGCGCACGATTCAATCTTCCAGATGCGCACGATTCAATCTTCCAGAGGCGCACGATTCAATCTTCCAGAGGCACACGATTCAATCTTCCAGAGGCGCATGATTCAATCTTCCAGAGGCGCATGATTCAATCTTCCAGAGGCGCATGATTCAATCTTCCAGAGGCGCACGATTCAATCTTCCAGAGGCGCATGATTCAATCTTTTCAGAAGCGTATGATTCAAATTTCCAGAGACCAGAAAATTCAATTTCATAGGGGTCCCAGGCCTTCGACTTTCCAGTTTCCACGAGTCTCCCCCGAAGTCGACATCAAAACGCAATATTCTCTTACAAAAAACGGGAATCAGGACGTTTTTAATTAGAGTTGAGGGAATCAGCAGATCAAATCTCCTCTGCTGACTTTGCTCTCGCACCGTCAGTAGATTGACTAATTAATTCGTATTTGTGTCAGAAATGACTTCATATCGTGAAGTTGCTTTTCTCCAACTTTTTTTTTGGGGGTGGGCGAGCCAGTAGGCTGATCCGTGTAATTCTACGAGTCTTTTTATAAATGTTTAATTGAGTATTCATGATGTTTAAAGATATAAACATTACTACTGGGAAATAAACTGCACCGAAATGCTCATCTTGGTGTTTTATCATGGAAGTGAACCTTTTAGGTCATCATGGGAGGTTTTTTATATTTTTGGTTTTGTAATGATATTAGTTATATGTAAGAAGTCTGTGTCATGTTAATCATTTCCTCTCTCTCTCCATATCCTCTACTCCACTTACCAGCCAAGAACAGAACATTCCAACATCACCAAGGTTCGTGTGGTTTTTTAGGGTCCATATCGGCCATTTCCAGGCCCTAAGCCTCCACATTCCTCAATCTTTATCCTCTGAGCGCGATTCCACTTCCAGGAACCGTCATCTCTGCCACAAGCTATATACAGACTCCTGAATATATTTCCCTCTCTTTGTTTTTTTGGTGAGTGGCTGTGTGCCTCAAGATCCCCCCCCCCCCCCCCTTGCACTGTTCGGCCTTCTGTTGTTCGAAATGATTCAATATATATTTGTCTAGTGGTATTTCTGATTACAAAGAAAATTCAGGTTCCATTTACAGATTTTTTTGGAGGGAGAGGAAGCCAGCATTTTCAAAAGACTTTTTTCTTCCTTTGAAATGATTTTTATACATTTTAAATTTGTTTCGATAATTTGTGTCATATTTTAGGTCCATGTGATTGAGTGCTCCTCCAGCTTACTGCTACTACTTGTACTGTTCCTTCAGCTTACTACTGCGAGTGATCTTCCAGCTTATTACAACTTCAACTGGGCTCTCAGCTTGCTACAACTTTGTTCTTCCAGCTTACTACTTAATCTATTTTCCACAGTCGAAACTACCTTAATTACTTCATTTTCAACAGTGTTTTTCCCCCCATTTGTTTTTAAATCTAACTTCGTACATGTGTGTGTGTCTTTGTTTATTCCAGCACTACACATTCGTGTGACCAACACCATCTGGGACTAGATTCACGAAGCAGTTACGCAAGTACTTACGAACGTGTACATCTTTCCTCAATCTTTGACGGCTTTGGTTACATTTTATTAAACAGTTTACAAGCATGAAAACTTGCCAATCAACTGTTGTTATTGTTATAAACAGCCTCTTGGTGCTTCGGAGCTCGTTAACTGTTTAATAATGGTAAACAAAGCCGCCAAAGATTGAGAAAAGATGTACAGGTTCGTAATGCTTGCGTAACTGCTTCGTGAATCTGGCCCCAGGTTCGTAAGTGCTTGCGTAACTGCTTCGTGAATCTGGCCCCCTAACAGTAATTCTGTTCTGCTGCTCTTCCCAGACAACCGACAACATGCAAAGTTATGCACTCTCGGCAGCCACCTGACCATCTATTCCTGGAAACAATTGTTTTAAAATGCTCATTCCGGACACCATACGATCTTACTCACAAGATTTTACCTCCTCAAGATAACCACTCAATGATCTAAGAGTATCCATTAGTGGCAAAAACGACCACTCGCTTCCAGAATAATCTTTTACCCTATCCTCCTTTAGAAGGCATCATTCCAGACCAGATTCCATGGAATGTGCTATAATTCTCGGGAAGAAGATATTCCGTACACGGTCCTTCCATGAGACCATTATCATGGGATCATCTTCCAAACAGCAGTTATCCAAGCCCACACAAATCCCAGTGACAAAAAGCTGTAACGAAATGGGCTTTGTGCGATGAAAAGTCTTATCTGGCGTTGCCTGGTAGCGGCAGGAGCCATTCCTCAGTGAGTTTTTCTCACTTCTCACCGACTTTTGCTCCTCTCAGCTGATAAGAGTAATGAACGACTGAGGAGAACTCAGGCCTGGTTGCCGGCGGCGATAATGTATATAGTTAAGGAAAGGTTGAAGCATGGACCAGGGGGGTGGGTTTTGGCCAGTACTAAATTACCTAAGTACATTTTCTTGCACTGATCTAGTTTATTATATGCTTAGCTGTTGCTATGAAGACGATTGCTTGATTCTATGTGGGGGTATATGTCACTGGGAGACCCGGGCCCAGCGGGACAGCTGGGTAGACAAATGAGTTTACGCTCGAGTACTTAACGCATGTGTAGCAGTGACTGAGTGAAGATGTAGAGCATTGTATACATTACACATTATACTCAAGAGTGATAATGAGATTTATTAATTTATGCAAATATACAATGTAATTGATTATCTAACCCGAATATGTAGTTTGATTTTGTATATTGTATACTTTGGGTAAAATTTCATCTTCACATCGAAAATAATTATTATTGTGTCTGTTTGAGGTATATTCACCTGGTTGTGCTTGCGGGGGTTGAGCTCTGGCTCTTTGGTCCCACCCTCTCAACTGTCAATTATCATCAATTATTCTTCCCCCCTCCTCCACACACATACACACCCAGGAAGCAGCCCGTAGCAGCTGTCTGTCTAACTCCCAGGTACCTATTTACTGTTAGGTAACAGGGGCATCAGGGGGAAAGAAACTTCCCATTTGTTTCTGCTTCCGCTGGGAATCGAACCCGGAAACTTAGGATTACGAATCCCGAGCGCTGTCCACTCAACCGTCAAACCCCCATGTGTGTGTATAATTGCCTAAGTAGTGTCTTTCACCTGATGTCTCTGTTCACCTAGCAGTAAATACCTGGGAGTTAAACCAGCCCGTTCTCATGAGCGTTACTAACGTTTAGAAACGGTCGTTCTAAAGTACCCTAACCAAACCTACCGCAGGACCCGAAACAATAAACGGAACATTGTCAATTTCGCGAGCCGCTGCCATTCTGTAGTACGACAGTTTTTGGCCGTAGGTGAAGTATACGTCAAAAACGCCTCAGGCTGTTAGAACAATTGGACAGACAGCTGCAACGAAATACATGTTGCAGACATGGAGAAAAATTGGTCAGAAGATTAGACAAATGATGGTTAGAGAGGCGGGGCCCAAGAGCTAATAGCTCGATTCTCCAGGCACTAATAGTATATAGCCACACACACACCAGGATGCTGCCCGTAAGAACTGTATAACTTTCATTAAAGACACTCTGGTCATTTGTTATTTGTTTCTGCCATGGCCGTCCAACCACTTGGGGTGGACGGTAGACGACGGTCTAGCTTCATGCAGGTCGGCGTTCAATCCCCGACCGACCACAAGTGGTTGGGCACCATTTCTCCTCCGTCCCATCCCAAATCCTCATCCTGACCCTCCAGTGCTATATAGTCGTAATGGCTTGGCGCTTCCCCCCTGATAGTTCCTTCCCTTCTGCCATGCCGGGAATCGAACTCTGGCCTTTTAGACTACGACTCGCGCGCGCATGCACAACATAAGAGAACGGAATTATCAGGGAAAAAGCGCAAAGTCATTACGATAATATAGCACTGGAAAGGGGTCAGGATAAGGATTTGGGTTAGGACGGGGGGAAAGGAATGGTGCTCAACCACTTGTGGACGGTCGGGGATTGAACACCGACCTGCATGAATAGTGCCCAACTACTTTGACGCTGTTTCTTGACAACCATTCTCTCCCATCCATCACCTCCAAACGGGGTGAGAATAGCTTGAGCTACCTCATCCCTTTGTGTATATTTTACCTCAATAAACTTATTTCAATTTCAATCACCTCCAATCACCTTTCCACGTCTAGGATTCCTTTCTAAAGAATTATCCAATACCGAGTGGCATACATCCTGGACTGAAGAACGAGTTACAAACACTGGTGATTTTCCCACAAGAGCCGGAGATAGACCCCAAGTTGACGGGTTCGTTATCTTGAGATGATTTCAGGGGCTTTTAGTGTCCCCGCGGCCCGGTCCTCGACCAGGCCTCCACCCACCAGGAAGCAGCCCGTGACAGCTGACTAACACCCAGGTACCTATTTTACTGCTAGGTAACACGGGCATAGGGTGAAAGAAACTCTGCCCATTGTTTCTCGCCGGCACCCGGGATCGAACCCGGGACCACAGGATCACAAGTCCAGTGTGCTATCGCTCGGCCGACCGGCTCCCTTGTGGACCGGGTTGTGGATAATATTCACTCAGCATTAAACAACTTCTAACAACTCAAATTGTTGAAGAGTTGTGTCCTTTTCTCCCTCGTTGACTTTGTGTCTATGTTTAATAAATTACAAATCGTAATTACAAATTACATTAAATTAAATTAAAATTACAAATCAAATTACTATCGTGATTAGTAACTATCTACTTGAAACAAGCTGACTAAGGTCTAGTCAGGAAATATTTAAATGAACTCTTTCCTTCCCCCCGTCCCATCCCAAATCCTTATCCTGACCCCTTCCCAGTGCTATATAGTCGTAGTGGCTTGGCGCTTTCCCTTGATAGTTCCCTTCCCTTGCAGGCGATGAGTCACAATAACGTGGCTAAAGTACGTTGACCAGACCACACACTAGAAGGTGAAGGGACGACGACGTTTCGGTCCGTCCTGGACCATTCTCAAGTCGATTGACGTTGACCAAACGTCGTCGTCCCTCAATCAACAATCCCTTCCCTTCTTCCCGATGATCCGAGGTCACTTGGGTTGACCTTCCAAGGAGGCTTCCCTGGTAACAAATCCACAAGGGCCGTGACGAGGTTCAAACCTACGTCCGAGAGGATCCCAACGTGCCTTAATCGACTGAGCTACGACTCGGTTATGTCCCTGGGGCCAGATTCACGAAGCAGTTAAGCAAGTACTTACAAACCT
>WNGS01001312.1:46628707-46648791 GCA_020271785.1 Procambarus virginalis
TGTGCCTGGAATAATGATAGGCCTATACATGGCTCCTCCAAAAGTGTGTTTGTATTATATATAATATATATATATATTATATATATATATATTATATATATATACACATATATATATATAATATATATATATATATATATATATATATATATATATAATATATATATACATATATATATATATACATATATATATATATATAATATATATATATATTAAAAAAAAAAAAAAAAAGGAGGGGTGGTAGGAGAAAAGCACACAGAAAACTGTATTGGAGGGGACCTACATCCCTCCAATGCGTTGTTGTGATTTCCTCCGAGGCTAGGTTCCCCCTTCTTCCAGCCAGAGGTGGTATATATATATATATATATATATATATATATATATATATATATATATATATATGCACAGCCATGCATAGTAGGCTTGAGAAGTGCGTTCTGGCTACATGTACGACATTAATATATATATATATATATATATATATATATATTATATATATATATATATATATATATATATATGTCGTACCTAGTAGCCAGAACTCACTTTTTGGCCTACTATGCAAGCCCCGATTTGCCTAATAAGCCAAATTTTCATGAATTAATATATTTTCTCTATTTTTTTTTCTTATGAAAAGATAAAGCTACCCATTTCATTATGTATGAGGTCAATTTTTTTTCATTGGAGTTAAAATTAACGTAGATATATGACCGAACCTAACCAACCCTAACTAACCTATCTTTTAGGTTAAGTTAGTTTGGTAGCCGAAAAAGTTAGGTTAGGTTAGGTTAGGTAGTTAGGTAGTCGAAAACAATTAATTCATGAAAACTTGGCCTATTAGGCAAATCGGGCCTTGCATAGTAGGCTGAAAGTGCGTTCTGGCTACTAGGTACGACATATATATATATATATAATATATATATATATATTATATATAATATATATATATATATATATATATATATATATATATATACACACATACATACACTTTTGGAGGATACTTTTATTCTCCGAAGGTATAATACACTGTGTAGTGCTTAATAAAGTAATGATACTTGCAAGTTGTCGTTTGTAAATAATACAATAATATCCTAATGGAAATTGATTGCACCTTAAGTTAGACTAATTTATTATAGCAATACAGTGTAAACCAGACACCACCACTCATATTGACAATCTGTGTGGTAGCGTCATTTCCACCACAGTTGTGGTCATACACAGTGGAACCTGCGTGTGGAACCATTTTGGGGCGCCCTACACCGAGGTGGTGAGCACGGGTAATTACCTAAGTGTAGTTACAGGATGAGAGCTACGCTCGTGGTGTCCCGTCTTCCCAGCACTCTTTGTCATATAACGCTTTGAAACTACTGACGGTCTTGGCCTCCACCACCTTCTCACTTAACTTGTTCCAACCGTCTACCACTCTGTTTACAAAACTGAATTTTCGTATATTTCTCCGGCAGCTTTGTTTCGTTAGTTTAAATCTATGACCTCTTGTTCTTGAAGTTCCGGGTCTCAGGAATTCTTCCCTATCAATTTTATCGATTCCTGTTACTATTTTGAATGTAGTGATCATATCACCTCTTTTTCTTCTATCTTTTAGTTTTTGCATATTTAATGCCTTTAATCACTCCTCATAGCTCTTGTCCTTCAGTTCTGGGAGCCACTTAGGGGGCATTAGAATCCCGTTTGGCTCCAAAAATGCAAAAATGAAAACTCGTTCGATTTTAATCAAACTTTTTTGACAAGTTCTATATGAAAAGTGTTTCATCTGGTCCAAGTTTCAGCATCGTAGCATAAATAGGAAGGGAGAAAAAAAATAATGAAGTAGTTGTGAAAATTATGCCAAAATGGTCAAAATCGATTATGAATCAAAAGTGTCAACTGAAATCATAGCTATGACTCTTTGCTATCACAATAGCATATATTAAACAAATATTATAATTAGTTTAATTGGAAAAAAATTTAAGAGAAAAAAAAAAAAAAGATTTTTTTTTTTTTTCAAAATTTTTTTTTTTTCATTTTTTTGGGGCGATTTGCATCAAACTTACAGACCTTACTGTACGTAAGCCTATCTGTAAGGATGCCAATTTTGGAGAAAATTGGTTGATGTCAACCTCAGCCACAGATTTTAGAACCTTAGACTTTATTAATTTCTGTTTTTTTTTCAATTGACACAAACGTTTACAAAACTTTTTATTTTTTATTCAATTTACATGAAACTTACACAGTATATAATGTATGGCTTCTCTCTACATGTGCACGTATCCCTGTTTCTCTAAGTTCATTTATTGATTTTATAATAGCAATAAACATGCCATATTTGCATAATTTTGGGGGTTTAATTCAAAAAACTTTGAACATTTGTATTAGGAAAACTAAAGATGTTTTGGAAATTCTTTTGCATGCAATCCTTTATTATATGCCAATGTGTCAGAAAAGGGTCACAGAATAATTATATCTGAAACGTGTGTGAAGAAGTGTCGAATTGAAAATGTGAAAAAAACGTTGAAAAAAAAAAAAACTCTTTCTATTTACGCTGAAGTACTGAAACATGGGACAATTGCAGCCCTTTTCATATACAACTAGTCAAAAAATATTGGTTGACATTGAACAACTTTTCTGCACCCATTCTAATGCCCCCTTAGTGGCATGTCGTTGTACCTTTTCCAGTTTGTTGATGTGCTTCTTAAGATATGGGCACCATACAACCGCTGCATATTCCAGCTTTGGTCTAATAAAAGTCGTGAACAATTTCTTTAGTATTTCTCCATCCATGTATTTAAAAGCAATTCTGAAGTTAGAAAGTGTAGCATAGGCTCCTCGCACAATGTTCTTAATGTGGTCCTCAGGTGACAGTTTTCTATCTAAAACTACCCCTAGATCCTTTTCTTTATCAGAATTCTTTAAAGATTTCTCACATCATTTATAGGTTGTGTGGGGTCTATGTTCCCCAATTCCACATTCCATAACATGGCATTTATTCACATTAAATTCCATTTGCCAAGTGTTGCTCCAAATACTTATTTTGTCCAGGTCTTCTTGAAGGGTGCACAATGGAAGGGTGAAGGGTGCACAATGGAACCTGCGTGTGGAACCATTTTGGGGCGCCCTACACCCAGGTGGTGAGCGCGGGTGGGCAGCGGTGCTGGGGGTTGGGGGGGGGCACTGAACCAGACAAAGGGATTGGTAGCAAGGTGGACGGTGGCGCGGCGGCTCAACAACCGAACTCTTGGTGTATTTCCAAGGTCCAGAGGACGATCATTACATTAGTGCTGGTTCCTCCTTCCCATCCCCCCCCCTTACCCCCACCCTAACCCCCCACCACCCCACCCTTCCCTTCTCACCTCCCACTCCCCTACACCGTTCCTCCAGCCCCCTCCCCCCCTCCCCCCTCCCCATTCCTCCAGTACTCCGGCAGGGAGTCAGTAACTTGTCAAGCATAAGACTAAACTGGAGAAGGTTGAAAGGTATACCGCCATACTCGAACTCGAGCCGAGTGGTATTGGGTACGAGGAGAGAGAACGAGAACTGAACCCCACTTCGCTGGAAGACGCAGGTACGAGAGCCATGATCACCACATTAAAGATTCTCAGCGGAATTGATAGGATAGATAAATGCATTTTATTTAACACGGGAAACACCCACACTAGGGGACACAAGTGGAATTTGAGTACCCAGATGAGTCAGACACATTAGAAATACCTACACTGACATTAACAGTGTTAACAAAAGGGATGCATTAGTAAATGATGTGGTGGAGGCTGACACCATACACAGTTTCAAATGTAGATATGATAGAGCCCAGTAGGCTCAGGAACCTGTACACCAGTCGATTGGCGGTTTAGAAGCGGGACCAAAAAACCCAAGCTCAACCCTTGCAAACACAATTAGGCGAGTCCCCTAGGAATAGGTAGAAGGCATATACCACTAAAAAAAAGGGGGAATAGATGCAAACAGGAACGAGAACGTCGCTCCCTCTATAGGCGAAGAAAACAAATCCCAGAACATCACAAACTCCATCCCAACAACGATGAGGAAGGCTGTGTAGGGAAATAAAAATGATCGAGCTCAAGGTGCAAAAATCATATCAAATCCAGGAGAGAGAGAAGAAGAGAGAAGAAGAAGAAGAGAGAAGAAGAGAGAAGAAGAGAGAAGAGAGAAGAAGAGAGAAGAGAGAGAAGAGAGAGAGAGACCGCAAAGGCCATCAGTGAAATAGAGAGGAATCCAAAATATTTATTTACTAAGCAAAACCTCGAAGGTTCAAAATGACAACAAAGAAATGAGTGAAATACTGAGGCTCCAGCACGATTGTGTGTTCAGTGAACCTTTTGAACACACTGAAGATCAACGATTCCAAACAAATTGTTCATGAATGTGTCACCAACATGGAACCATGTATCAGATGTCACCGTAACCCCACTGGACTTTGGAAGTAGCCACAGACAGTAGGCCCCTGCACTCTGCACCAGACATTCTGTGCACACGAAATGTGCACAAAAGGAATTACTGGTAAAGTAGGGAGATGGATCTTTAACTTGCTAACGAACAGAACTCTGGAGTGTGTCAACACAGGAAAATCCGGGTCATCATGTGAGGAAAGATCCCCCCCCCCCCAGGGTACTGTGCTTGCTCCAGTACTACCTCGTTCTCATGTCAGGTATGCTCTGGGTCTGGTCATGGCGGCTTCCTTTACATTAGTGTAAACATTAATTTTCATTCTTGGAAACAAAGCAGCTAGAAAGGTCACGAGAGAGAGATCAAATAATATACACCTGGAAAATGCTGGAGGGCCAGGTCCCAAATCTACACAGAAAGATAACAACGTACTGGAGTGAACGATATGGAAGAAAATGCAGAATAGGACCAGTGAAGAGCAGGGGTGCCATAGGCACAATCAGAGAACACTGTAGAGGTTCTCAGAGGTTCACGGCTGTTCAACGTCCTCCGAGCGAGCATAAGAAATATTGCCGGAACAATCGTGGACATCTTCAAGAGGAAACTAGATTGTTTCCTCCAAGGAGTGCCGGACCAACCGGGCTGTGGTATGTGGGCCTGCGGGCCGCTCCAAGCAACAGCCTAGTGGACCAAACTCCCACAAGTCAAGTCTGGCTTCGGGCCGGGCTTGGAGAGTAGAACAACTCCCAGAACCCCATCAACCAGGTATCAACCAGGCATGAACCAGTGATGCAGTTATGTGTAATCAACAGTATGAGGCATGCTACATACTGGCACACATACTGGTAGGACGAGCTCCTGCTGGGAGGCACATATGCTGTAGGGGGGGAGCATGTTGAGTAGGGAGAGTTGTAACACAATGTTGACCACACATGATGATGCTCCAGATAAAGGTTCTGCCATCAAAATCTGAGACAATACCTAGTGAACAGTAAGGTGCTGGGTGTGTACCGTCGTAGAGGCAGGAACAGTAACATGCCACGAGACTGTCTCTTACCACACCACACTGCCAGGTTTATGAGAAGACAATATAGAGGGCACAACCAACCACCAAACTCACTCTGTCTATCTGTCAGACATCTGTCATTATATCTGTCTGTCTCTGTCATAACACCACAGAAAATGTGTTTAAGGAAGTGCCAGTTCCTGCTCTATGAAAAAAAGAGAATATAAAAATGGAAATCATATAGAAAACGTAGTAAAATCACACTATTGAACGAAAAAATAGTACAGATTTTTGGCTTAATAATTTACGAAGACCTCATTTTTTAAAGAAAATATTGTAGTCGTCACAACTGCAAGCAAAATGACAGGTTGGATAGCAATAACCTTTCAAGCAAGAGATGCCAGACCTATGGGACTAAGACACTAGTGGTCTCAAGGGTGGAATGTTGTTGCAACCTAACAGCCCCCATTCAGAGGCGGAGAAATTGCTGACTTAGAAAAACGTGTAAGGAATTTTTATAAATTGAATCCATTCAGTAAAGGAATCCATTGGAATATGGATGAGAATCCATAAATTATTCCAATCTAAATTATTGGAACCGCCTGCGTTATTACGTCAGAGATAACTGGTCTTATATCTGACGTACTATTGACAGCAGAGATAGTATCTCTATAAAGGGCGGAATAAGACAGAGGCAAAAAATTACAGACCGATAGCACTAACATCACACATCATAAAAAATTTTGAGTGTGCTAAGAAGTAAGATCACAAAATACATGGACTCACAGCATCTCCATAACCCCGGACAACATGGTGTCAGAACAGGGCGCTCTTGCCTGTCACAGTTGCTGGACCACTATGACATGGCACTAGATGCTATGGAAAACAAATAAAACGCTGATGCAATTTACACAGATTTCGCGAAAGCCTTTGACAAATGTGACCATGGTGTTATTGCACACAAAATGCGTTCAAAAGGCGTTACAAGAAAAATAGGTAGATGGATCTACAATTTCCTGACTAACAGAAGCCTGTTTCAACAAAGTAAAATCTGGGCCATCAACCGTGAAGAGCTCAGTGCCCCAGGGTACTGTGCTTGTTCCAGTACAGTGCCCCGGGGTACTGTGCTTGTTCCAGTACTACTTTTGTTCATACTCTTATATCGGCCACGTCTAACAGGCTGGTTGACCAGGCCACCCGCCAGGAGGCCTGGTCAAGAGACCGGGCCGTGGGGAGATTGATCCTGGGAAGCGAGGCATGTTGAGCAGTGTGTGCAGGTCAAGAGGCGTGTGGGGGGGGGGTTCATCTACCACCTACCTCCTCTTTCATCTACCTACCTGGGGGAGGGGGGGAGCTTCATCTACTACTGGTTGTCTGACAATTTTTTCATTCATTAATTTATGCAGTAAATTGTGAAGTACACTTTTATTTTGCTAAACCCAATTTTCATTTGGATTGTATGAAGATTATGAATAAATTTTGAGGCTACTATGTCGTGCCCAAATTGGCTCTCAGCCTCTCGTCTGGTTCAGTAACTCCATTTGTGGCTCTTGTGGGGCTCTCTCTTCCTCTGTTTTTTTATGCCTGGTTTCTCTTTTGGGTTTGTGCTTCCCTGCTCTTCAGGGCTGAACAGTTGAGCTGTGTTCATACTTCTTGCTTTTGTCTCTTATTGTGGGAGTGTTTTCTTATCTCTTGAGGGACGAATTGTTGATGTTTTTCTCACACTTTAAACCCCCCCCCCCCTCTCCTCTTTCCTTCCTTCACTGCTCTTCTTACCTTGACTGCTCTTCTTACCTTGACTGCTCTTCTTACCTTCACTGCTCTTCTTACCTTCACTGCTCTTCTTACCTTCACTGCTCTTCTTACCTTCACTGCTCTTCTTACCTTCACTGCTCTTCTTACCTTGACTGCTCTTCTTACCTTGACTGCTCTTCTTACCTTGACTGCTCTTCTTACCTTGACTGCTCTTCTTACCTTCACTGCTCTTCTTACCTTCACTGCTCTTCTTACCTTCACTGCTCTTCTTACCTTGACTGCTCTTCTTACCTTCACTGCTCTTCTTACCTTGACTGCTCTTCTTACCTTGACTGCTCTTCTTACCTTGACTGCTCTTCTTACCTTGACTGCTCTTCTTACCTTCACTGCTCTTCTTACCTTCACTGCTCTTCTTACCTTGACTGCTCTTCTTACCTTCACTGCTCTTCTTACCTTGACTGCTCTTCTTACCTTGACTGCTCTTCTTACCTTCACTGCTCTTCTTACCTTCACTGCTCTTCTTACCTTGACTTTAACTAGCTGAGGATTGTGTGATAAGTAGTTTCAGAGAGCAGTTGAGTGTGCGCGCGAGTGCGCATGTGCGCGTTTGTGCGCACGTGCTTCAAGTCCATTTCCTGACCAAATGATAAGCAAAAACAATTTTCCTTGTCTGGATAATCTCCGAGGTCCTGTTGGTCCACAGCCTCGTTTCCTTTACTGTTGGACTTCCTGTGTGTGTGTGTGTGTGTGTGTGTGTGTGTGTGTGTGTGTGTGTGTGTGTGTACTTACCTACTTGTGCTTGCGGGGATTGAGCTTGGCTCTTTGGTCCCGCCCTTCAACTGTCAATCAACTGATGTAGGCTCTATCATATATACACTTGAAACTGTGTATGGAGTCTGTCTCCACCACACCACTTCCCAATGCATTCCATTTGTCAACTTCTCTGACAGTAAAAAAAAATTTAAGTTAAGGGGCCTGCCGGCTGAGTGGACAGCGCTTCGCATTCGTAAACCTGATGTTCCGGGTTCAATTCCCGGTGGAGGCGGAAACAAATGAGCAGAGTTTCTGTCACTCTGATGCCCTTGTTCACCTAGTGTTAAATAGGTACCTGGAGTTAGACAGCTGCTACGGGCTGCTTCCTGGGGGTGTAAACAAAAAGGAGGTCTGGTCGAGGACCGGGCCGCGGGGACGCTAAGCCCGAAATTATCTCTCAAGATAACCTCTATGGCTTATTTAGGCACTCAATTTCCACCTGTATCCCCTCTAGTGCGTGTGCTCCTGGTGTTAAATGGTCTGTCTTTTTCTACCCAAGCAATTCCTTTGAGAATCTTGTATGTGTTGATCATGTCCCGCCCCTAACTCTTATGTCTTCCAGCGACATGAGGTATAATTCCAGTTGTGTCTCCTCGTAGCTCAAGGCTGCACAGTGTGTGTGGGGGGGGGGGGGAAGGGGGGTGAGGATATGCTGGTATTTGGTGAGCAAGTAGTGTGTCTTGGCCGAGAGATGGCAGCACCGGTCTATTATCTCTGGAGCTGTGCGACGTTAGTTGATAAGGGAGTTTCCTGTGCGTGTATGGGGGAGTGAGGCATTGTTGCGTGCAGCGTGCGTTAGTGTGTGTCTGGCCTGTGGTGTGTGTGGGGGGGTGTGTGTGTGTGCGTGCACTAACTACTGTTTACGTGGAATGGTGTCTCATTATTGTTTTTTAATGTTTATTTTAATAGTGTTTGTGTCATCATCAATGTGTTGGAGTGCAGTGTATTGGTGTTGATGTTAATTTGTACGGTAACCACCTGGCTGGGTATCGTGCCTGGCTGGGTATCGTGCCTGGCTGGGTATCGTGCCTGGCTGGGGTACCGTGCCTGTCTGGGTACCGTGCCTGACTGGGTACCGTGCCTGGCTGGGGGTACCGTGCCTGCTGGGGGTACCGTACCTGTCTGGGGGGTACCCTGCCTGTCTGGGGGTACCGTGCCTATCTGGGGGTACCCTGCCTGGCTGGGGTACCGTGCCTGGCTGGGTACCGTGCCTGGCTGGGGGTACCGTGCCTGTCTGGGGGTACCCTGCCTGTCTGTGGTAACTGGAATGGGAGTGGGGCTCCCTCTATTGGCGAGGGAAGTTGATAGCAGAACATCTCAAATGCTTCACTCTACCGGGAGCCGGTCGGCCGAGCGGACAGCACGCTGGACTTGTGATCCTGTGGTCCTGGGTTCGATCCCAGGCGCCGGCGAGAAACAATGGGCAGAGTTTCTTTCACCCTATGCCCCTGTTACCTAGCAGTAAATAGGTGCCTAGGTGTTAGTCAGCTATCACGGGCTGCTTCCTGGGGGTGGAGGCCTGGTCGAGGACCGGGCCGCGGGGACACTAAAGCCCGATATCATCTCAAGATAACCTCAAGAAGATACCCCAACAGCGACGAGGAAGGCTGTGTGAGGAAATAGATCGAGCTGAAGCTGAGAGAATGATAAAATTCAAGAGAGGCAAAGAGAGCAAAAGGCCATAAGTGAAATAGAGAGGAACCCGAAATATTTTTTTTTTCATGGGCCCTTGCGCAAGGGTGCTGAAACTTTCACAGATGACAACAATGAAATGGGTGAAATACAGAGATTTCAGTAAGATTCTGTTTTCAATGAAATGATCAAAAACCAAATGATGATAAATGAGTTAATTCTTCATGTGTGAGACACCAACATGGAACCATATATCAGATGTCACCCTAACCCCACTGGACTTTGAAGTACCTGGTTGATGGGGTTCTGGGAGTTGTTCTACTCCCCAAATCCCACGGCCTGAGGCCAGGCTTGACTTGTGAGAGTTTGGTCCACCAGGCTGTTGCTTGGAGCGGCCCGCAGGCCCACATACCCACCACAACCCGGTTGATCCGGCACGTTTTTAGAAAAGTCTAGTTCTCTCTTGAAGATGTCCACGGTTGTTCCGGCAAGTAGCCATAGACAACATAACCAAGCAAATATTGCATCAGCCAGAAAAAGGATCAGATGGATTATGTGAACTTTCAAATCCAGGGATCCCACCACAATGGTTATACTATTCAAGTCACTTGTGCTGTTCTGTCTTGAGTACTGCTCAGTACTCACTTCCCCTTCAGAGCAGGAGAGATTGCTGAAAGAGGGAATACAGAGAACATATACGGCATTCATAGACGCAATAAAGCACCTTAATTATTGGAATCGTTTCAAAGCTCTCCAAATGTACTCACAAGAAAGGAGACCAGAGAGAGATCAAATAATATACACGTGGAAAATACTGGAGGGCCAAGTACCAAATCTACACAGTAACATAACAACATACTGGAGTGATCGATACGGAATAAAATGCAGAATAGAGCCAGTGAAGAGCAGGGGTGCCATAGACACAGAGAACACTGCATAAACATCATAAACTTTTTTCCCCCTGGATAACGACTTGTAAATCGGTTTACAACCAGGTCCCCAGTTACTGCTGGGTAAACTGGAGCGAACAATTTAGGATCAGAGGCCACGCAGGGGTCAGAGGCTGACGAGGCGTTGTAATAGTCTGTTGTAATGCTATGCGCGGAGTTGTGTGTTGTGGAGGAGTGTTGTGCTGTGCCAGGGCGCGCTGTTGACTATTTCCTGGAAACTAATGCCACCTGGCATTTCCTGCTTTGCTGGCACTGGTATCCCACCCCCTCCCCTCCCGCTCTAGTCTTCCCCACCCACCTACCCAGTATCCCCCCCATCCAGTCTCCCCCCCACCCAGTCTCCCCTCCCCCCACCCACCCAGTCTTCCCACAGCTTACAATCAGATGAGGCCCAAGTGGTGCAGTAGAGAATGGTAAGCGTCACCCCGACGTATTCCAGCCTCGAGGGTACGGAAGCAACTAAAAGCAAGAATTAATACAGAATTCTAGACGCAATTACGTCATCCATAAACGGGGGGCAACGCGAGCAAGTGAGGTAAGAATAAGTGTCGGCTGACGCCAAGTTTGGTGAGTGCGACAGAGAGAGGTAAGGACCAGGAAGGCAAATGGTAGCGACGGTCTCGCTTCTAGCAGGTCGGTGTTCAATCCCCGACCGTCTAAGTGGATGTGCTCCACTCCTCCCTGAGGACAGGTTACTTTCCCCTCCATCCTATCCTATATCCTTATCCTCTATCCTTGCCAAGGGCTATATAGTCGTAAGGGCTTAGTGCTCTGTGGTGGTAATTACCGTACCTTAAGCTGCTGGTGTTGGGCGTGTCTGGGATGGGAGTCTTCAAAGCGATGGTGGTCTCTACTCTAGAATATATCTGTCCTCCGACCCCCCCCTTTAGAAGGCAGCGCCTGACCCGCCTCGGAATTACCAAACTGAGCTCTTTACGGTTAATGGACCGGATTTGACTATTACACAAGGAGTTGTTAGGAAATTGTAGATCCATCTGCCTATTATTCCGGTGATTCCCTTCGAGGGCATGTTGTGCGCAGTAACACCATGGTCACATTTGTCGAAGTGGTGGAGCAAAATAAAGGTCATGAGTGGTGAAAGATAGCGGGAGGATATCCTGTAGATAGAGCTGGTGGTAGAGCTTTGCCTGTCTCTCAACTGGAAAATATTCATTTCACCGCTTCCAAATTTGCATGTGTGCGCGCGCGCGCAAACACGTGCAGCAAACAAGTTTGTCCCAGTCCAAAACAATGAAATGAAGATGAGAAACCCATGGTTTAATCAGAGATGTAGGCTAGCTAAGCTGCAAAGTAAAAGGGCGTGGAGAAACTATAGGAATAACAGGACACTGGAGAGCAGAGAAAGATCCCAGAGTGGCAGGAATGAATGTCAGGATGAGAAGAGAGCCAGAAAGACATGAATTTGAAGAAAGTAGAACTGTGCAAACTGGAACTAACAGGTCCATTGTTCATCACAATGAAATGTGTGAAGTAAAACATGTGTATGGGGCAAGTAACAAAGTCAGTAGACTAACAGATGTTGTCACAGCTCGTATAAGACTTGGCTACAAGTATCTCTGGCAGTTGGGCTTGTATAGGGATCTAGATGAAGTAAAGTGTAAAGTGTGTGGACAAAGACAGGACACACACTCGAACACTATATCTTGGATTGTAGTAAAATTGAGCCATTTAGAGATAAATCTAAGCTCTCACTGTATGATATGGCAACCTATCTTATTACCATGAATAAATTACCTGAAATCCTTGCACTGTATCCATATTTCGCTTCCAGTAGATAAACGACATATGAGATGAAGAAACAAGTAGTGTATTGTGAAGACTAATAATAAACAGAAGCTCCCCTATGACTCTGTAATATCTCCATTGGTCAAACTATTATGTATTAGCGATAAGACCTACCATTAATGTATAATGACTTACTGTAAATATATAGCTCTTGAAATAGTACTTTCTCTGTAACTAGCTGTCACCTTATAGTGACATTGTAACTATAAAGTGTGAATGATAGATGAAATTGTTTATGTAATAATCGAAGATGGTCTGATAAAGACCTATTGTGCCCTCTGTAATGCTTTTTGCGCTACCGCTCACATGATGAGTATGGGGGTGCACAATAAACTAGCCGCCTCCGGTGGCAACAATCAAAAATCAATCAGAAAGACAATACGAAAATGACATCGCAAGCAAGGCAAAGACTCGACCTAAATTGCTGCACAGCCACATCAGGAGAAAAAAACAACAGTAAAGGAACAGGTAATGAATATAAGGATAGGGGCAGAAGGATTCATTACAAACGACAAGGAAGTGTGTGAGGAACTGAATACGAAATTCCAGGAGTTCTTCACCTTAGAGCAAGGAGAGATTCCAGAGATAGAGAGGGAATAGTTAACCAGGAATCACTGGAAGAGTTTGAGATTACCAGCGGGGAAGTAAGGAAGTTGTTACTAGAGTTGGATGTGACAAAGGCTATAGGCCCAGATGGAATCTCCCCTTGGATACTAAGGGAAGGAGCAGAAGCACTGTACTTACCACTCTCCATAGTGTATAACAAATCACTGGCAACAGGGGAACAGACAGATATTTGGAAAGCAGCTAATGGAGTTCTGATATACAAGAAAGGGGATAGACAGGAGGCACTGAACTACAGGCCAGTGTCCCTAACCTGCATACCATGCAAGCTGATGGAGAAGATTGAGCGAAGAAAGCTAGTGGAACATCTGGAGCGAAAGAACTTTGTAACACAGCATCAACATGGGTTCAGGGATGGCAAGTCCTGCCTCACAGGGCTAATGGAATTGTACGACCAGGCAAGAAGAAAGAGGGGTGGGCAGACTGCATATTTTTGGATTGTCAGAAAGCCTTTGATACAGTACCACACAAGAGGCTAGTGAAAAAGCTGAAGATGCAGGCTGGAGTGAAAGGGAAGGTACTCCATTGAATAAGGGAGTACCTAAGTAACAGAAGACAACGAGTCTTCTCAACCGTCAATCTACTGGTGTACAGATTCCTGAGCTTCTCGAGCTCTCTCGTATCTACATTTGAAACTGTGTATGGAGTCAGTCTCCACCACATCACTTCCTAGAGCATTCCATTTACTAACTACAATGACATTGAAAAAGTTCTTTCTGATGTCTCTTTGGCTCATTTGGGTTCTCAGCTTCCACCTGTGTCCCCTTGTGTGTGTGCCTCCCGTGTTAAATAATAGTCTTCCCCCATGTGTTGTTTTATTCTCTTCCATACGCCTGTCTCTTGACACCTGGCAAGGGATGTGTGTTAGTGACACTGCTTGTTCAGAATGGCTGGGGGCAAGGTGGCCAGTGTGTCTGGCTGGCCGCCACCAGCCAGCACCCGTCCGTAACGTGTAGCGGCCATGTTGCGAGAGCCCGCCCAGCTGCCCGACTGGATGGTATACGTATGGACCGTCCTGGTGGTTGGTGGTGGCTGCAGTTGTGTGTTGAGGGTGTTAGTGGTGTGGCGGCGGGTGTGCGCGCCTCCTGGTACTCTCTCCTCCTGATGTAGGGGTACCACGCTGCTGCCTTGGACCTCCTGACGCAGGACCTCACACAGAACACCACGGCCTGTAACGCACGACAGTAGTGGTGGTGGAGATAGTGTTCATCAGGTGGAAAGTGATGAACCAACACTACCACACATTTACATAAATTCAATCAATTCGTTTTGTTGGGGGACGCATTTGTTGTTTTAGATTCAGCTGCTTTCGACAAAATATCCATATAGCACAGGTTATAGTGAGCCCGCAAGTCTGGGGACAGAAAGCATATATATATATATATATATATATATATATATATATATATATATATATATATATATATATATATATATATATATATATACACTGTATATATATTTATTATTATTATTATTTACTTTAGCCTTATGTCGAGGTAAACCCCCACGCCACGGGAACCACGTGGCTCCCAGTACCCCGGTACTGCGGTGCCCCGGGGTACTGGGAGCCACACACATACAGCCATCAAACACAATAACACTATTAAAGAGAAACAAGTAAACTCAGTTTACAAGTAATACAGGTACAAGTAAACTCCACCGTTAAACCCTCCCCCCTCCCATCCATCTTGCTGAACTAATAGACCTACTTAACAATATAAATGATGGCACAATCGTTCCCGTACGTGACCTGGTCTGACCTTTCAGGTGGAAGGTTGTGTACAATTATCTTACCGCCTCCACCTTCCCAGGATCAGTGGCCCTCAAGTTGTAGCTTAACTGTTTATAGTCACTGGGTCTGGTTTGTTGGGGAGTTGATCCACCTGCCTGTTGGTGCAGGCATTACGTCCCCTGCGTGTGGTTTTGGTGTGGTTAAATAGCGGTGTTTACTTGGTGTCAGAGCATCATCAGAGACCAGTGATAATTAGTGTTTTGGAGGGGCGGAGGTAATAATCTGGAGGTGGCACTGTGCCAATATGACTATAGCATTGGGAAGGGATGAGAGTGCTGAGTGAAGGCACTGTGCCAAATCGATCGCCGACAGCAAAAGCAGCAAGGGTGTCGGTTGAGTGACACCTCACTCCACCGACACCACAGGGGGGAAATAATGATACCAGTGAATAACGGTGTCGGTGACAATAACGATAGGTGCAGGTAACGAAGATGGTGTTATGCTCCACAGTAAATCCCAGAGGAAAACGGTGTGTGTAGCGCGCGTGTTGTGCGACGCTGTGTGGAACTGTGAGGGTCAGCGGTATTGGTCGACTGCTTGTGTCAGGGGTGAGCAGCATGGGTTGTGACCTGGTCGCTGCCGGGAGCCAGAGGGAGGCGGCGGCCTCCTGTAGGAGGGGACGGGGTGGCCTAGCAGCACAGGTGCTGGGTGTGGTGGTCATCTTGTGTGGGGCGGGGCGGGGTGTGGCGGCCACCACCCTCCCCACCTACAACGAGTACACCATCTTGCTCCACACCGTCGGAGCCAACACGCGAGGTGAGACCTGCCTGCCTGCCTGCCTGCCTGCCTGCCTGCCTGCCTGCCTGCCTGCCTGCCTGCCTGCTGCCTGCCAGCCAGCCAGCCAGCCAGCCAGCCAGCCACCAGCCAGCCAGCCAGCCAGCCAGCCAGCCACCTTAACCTGCTTCTGCCGCCTATCTTCACCCATTCACCTCATCCTCCTACCTGCTCGCAACAAACCATATATTTCCCGCAGTTTGTTACCTATCCATCACTCCACCCCTCTTTCCCCGCCCCTCATACAACCCCCCCCCCCCTCCATCACTTCACTTACAACCATTCGTTACATTCCCCTCGCCCACTAACCCCCCCCCCCCGCCACACTTCCCAGTATAGCAGGCCATATTCCTCCGCTCTCAGAGTCAGCAGCTTCCTGGTACCCAGATGTGTCGGGGGGGGGGGGGGGGAGGGGGGGGAGCTTACAACAGTAAACAGTGATGACTCAGCCCCACGTGCGCCTCCACAGCCGTGTGCGCTTGTTGCTGCTGTTCTCTTATTTCACAGCCACAGCCAATCAGGTGGAAGAGAAGGCACCTGATCAGAATGTGTAAAATATATATATATATATATTATATATATATATATATATATATATATATATATTATATATAAATACACACACACACACACACTCTTACCTTTACCTTCCAGCGCCTCATTGTGACGATCCAGAGGGGAATGCCTGCAGCATCCTTGGTTCCTGCCCGGCGTCAGAGGAGTTCGAAGAAATCTACAGCCTCTAGAAAACAAGCTCCTTTTATTCCCTCTTTAGTGTCCACATTTTGTAACCAGTCGCCTTTGTAACTGTGTAACCTTGTATAATAAAAGTGCACAACATACAAAATAAAAAAAGGGGGGTGGCAGGAGATGCAAATACTCTGAGGTATTCAGTCAAACGGCAAGTTTTCTCTGCCCGTTATCCCTTTCTCCGAGGCTACGGGTCCCTACAATGGCACCAGAGATGGTACCCTTACAATATATATATATATATATATATATATATTATATATATATATATATATATATATATATATATATATGTCGTACCTAGTAGCCAGAACGCACTTCGCAGCCTACTATGCAAGGCCCGATTTGCCTAATAAGCCAAGTTTTCACGAATTAATATATTTTCTCTATTTTTTTCTTATGAAATGATAAAGCTACCCATTTCATTGTGTATGAGGTCAATTTTTTTTTATTGGAGTTAAAATTAACGTTGTTATATGACTGAACCTAACCAACCCTACCTAACCTAACCTATCTTTATAGGTTAGGTTTGGTTAGGTAGCCCAAAAAGCTAGGTTAGGTTAGGTTAGGTAGGTTAGGTACTCGAAAAACAAGTAATTCATGAAAACTTGGCTTATTAGGCAAATCGGGCCTTGCATAGTAGGCTGAAAAGTGCGTTCTGGCTACTAGGTACGACATATATATATATATATATATATATATATATATATATATATATATATATATATATATATATATATATATATACAGTACTCTGACTCGACAGAATTTGTCGAAGGACCAATAAGTGGTTTAACAGTCAAATAACTGGAGAGTATATTAATGTTGTAATGATGCAAGATAAAAAGTTTCTATGCCTTCAGCTATAAAGCAAGTGACTTACGACAGTATATTATTTACACTTAGTCATGCCTATGATAAATTTAGAAAATGCGCAAGAATTTTGCTTTGTTAATTGTTTATTTCAGTCTATACAGTATATTGTACTCTACTGAACTTGTCCTCAATCTCTATACAGCATATTGAACTGTACTATACTTGTCCACATAATTTATACAGCATTTTATACTATACTTACCTTGAGGTGCTTCCGGGGCTTATCGTCCCCGCGGCCCGGTCATCGACCAGGCCTCCTTGTCTGCTTAATTTATACAGCATTTTGTACTATACTTGTCTGCATAATTTATACAGCATTTTGTATTATACTTGTCTGCATAATTTAAACAGTATATTATACTGTACTTTACCTCATAACCTATACAGCATATTGTACTGTACTTGGCCTCATAATCTATATAGCATACTATACTGTACTATACTTAACCTCAATATAATGTTAAGTACATTCTTCATGTTTTTCATAACCGTACTAAAACTAACGTATCAAATTCTCACGCGCTGCCCGAGTAAAAGTGAAACAAGTGACAAATAGCTGGCCAGCCAGAGGCATTAGTGCCATACAGATATATCCCTGAAAAAAAGTCAGCCAGCAGGCAGGCAGACATGGCACTGTATGGCACTGTATATTACTTGCATTTGGGTCTTGAAAAACTGCCGTCCCCCCCCCCCCTCCCCAGGATTTTTATTTTCTGATTATACCTCCAAAGCATAGAAAATTATTATCATCATCTTCAAGCTTTTATTTTACCTTTGTCTAAGACAGCTTAGGGAAGATGTCTTAAAGTCACTAGAAGGCTGCCGACTTATGAAACTGTCACAGCTCTAGATAAGAAGTCTTAAAGTACTTCAAGACGTCTTTCCAAAACTATCCGAGACAAAGGTCAAAGCAAAGCTTGAGTGGAATAACAGCCATTTTGTATACTTTGGAGGCACTAAAAAACAAAAGCACTTATTACCGAAGAATAAAAATTGTGTTACATTGTGTCACTGTATGTAAAGCTCAAGCCACGTGTTTTCTCATAGCCAGCACGAAGACAATTATAAAAATACAGTACTGTACTGTGTGTGTATATATATATATATATATATATATATATATATGTATATATATATATTATATGTATATATATATATTATATATGTATGTGTGTGTGTATATCACGAAAATAAACACGTGATTAAAAATGTGACTGTCAGACCAGAAGGAGACTCCTTCTGAAGATGTATTAATATACGAAAGTACTTAAGGAAATTCCTGTTTCATTTTTCCTCCGTGGTCTGACATTATATATATATATATATATATATATATATATATATATATATTATAAAATATGTGTGTGTGTGTGTGTAGGGCGCGAGGGACGGAGCGAGCGATGACGCATGAGGCAAGTATCTCTGGAGGGGGGGGGGGCGGAGGTGTTAATTATGCACTTCAAAAATAAGTCATTTTTGTACCCGGCCGTAAACTGTTTGCAAGACTGACCTTGACAGGCAGGAGGAGGATGACTGTTGCATCACCCCCCCCCCTTCCCCCATGTTGCATTTTGGACCGGACAGGAACATTGAATACCGGTAAACTGGGGTTTTCTATGCATGACCCTGGAGAGGCTAGGTGGAGTGGCTGTGACTATACCGTGTTCTCTACCTGTTGTTGTTGTTCTGGGGGACTCGGGTTAGGAGGGTTGCTTGGTTAGGCGGCTCCTGGATAGGGATATACACCATGAACAAGTAGTTACTCAGGGTAATTCCTGGGATTCACGTTTCGCTACAATAATATTTATGAAACTGAGAACGAACGGCTGGGGGCGAGCGCCCGAGTATATCTTGCCTTTAAATGTCCACAGGATGTGTGAACTTTTGTGTAAATACCTTAGTCTTCATGTGTGTGTGTGTGTGTTGTGTGTGTGTGTGTGTGTGTGTGTGCTGTAAATGCCGAGTACGATTTGTCTTGTTTGAAACCTGGTGTGTTTTATCTCATTGTGTATGTTAAGACAGCGTTGTCGTGGACGGTGTTTATATAATGTTAAGTTTATGATAATCCTGCGGCCAGTGTCTCTTGATAACTAATTGGTAGTTTATTTTACCCGTGTTGCAGGGAATAATGTTATATACGGTACGGGGCTCACGGTACAGGGGGCAGAGGGTACGGGGCTCACGGTACAGGGGGCAGAGGGTACGGGGCTCACGGTACTGGGGGCAGAGGGTACGAGGCTCACGGTACTGGGGGCAGAGGGTACGAGGCTTACCACCCACGTCAATGATTCCTTAAATTATGGATAAAGGTGCACAGCTGATCATACATCAAAACAAAATACATTCCGTCCTAAGACACGGAATCACTGGCTCAGGGTTTCTCTACGTTCTCTTTACACTCTGGATCTGCAGTAACTTTCTTCCTTACAAACGCAAATATTTCTTATTAACTTCAAGTCAGCAAATTAGACGTTGTGGTTGAGCGCCGTGTTCCAGCCCAACGGCTCTGTCGATAGGTTCCTTCAGGTAGGAGCTAGAGTAAGGTAAGTGTAAGAAATATTGCCGGAACAACCGTGGACAGCTTCAAGGGAAACCTAAATAGTTTTCTTCAGTAAGTCCGGACCAACCGGGCTGTGGTTGGTATGTGACCTGTGGCCCCGCTCCAAGCAACAGCCTGTTGGACCAGCTCTCACGAGTCAAGCTGGGCTTGGGGAGTAGAACAACTCCCGAACCCCATCAAGCAGGTATCAAGGAAATGGGCAGTGTTTCTTTCATCCTGATTCCTCTGCTACCTAGCAGTAAATAGGTACCTAGGAGTCTGACTGCTGCTACTGGCTGCTTCGTGTGTGTGTGTGTGTGTGTGTGTGTGTTGTGTGTGTGTGTGTGTGTGTGTGTGTGG
>WNGS01001312.1:46671411-46690348 GCA_020271785.1 Procambarus virginalis
GTGCTATCCCGACATCTTAGAACTACATAGATAACGCCACTCCATACAGGAGGAAATAAGCAGAGGTTTTAACCAACTTTTGTTAACTGCGTTCAGTTGCTCAGACAATGGTTTTGACGTCAAAGCTTCGCTACAAAGCAATTAAAACTCTGGTTACTGTTGAAGTGCGTTGTGGCAATATGTCAAGCCTGGCCTCGGGCCGGGCTTGGGGAGTAGAACAACTCCCAGAACCCCACAAGCAGGTATCAAGCAGGTATCACAAACACTTCAAAGCAGATCTTGAGCCCAGCATGAAGAGGCTAAGGTGTCAGTGGTGACACCCGTCATATACCAAGATATGACGGGTGTCATATCTTGGTATGACACCCGTCATATCTTATCCTCCAAGATAACAACAAAAATCACATCCTTAGCCTTTGTGGTGGTATCCAGAATCTTGTTAAAGAGAAATTCGTCTTTGAAGGTTCACTCAAGCAAATGTGACGATAACAGTAATAGCCGAGAGCACCAGGTTAGTCTGTCGAGTCGTCCAGTTGTCTGGCAAACACCTTTGTTATCCACAACTTGTTCACTAATGTTCAGTGATCTCGTTCAATCCCCCGATGGTCAAAGGGTCGCTCATCTTACCTTGACTCAGTCCTCATATCCCAGCGTTTTGTCCTTATATACCTTGTATAGTCATACTGCTTAGCGCTTTATCCATATGGATACTGGTTCCTGACCGGGCAGTTCCGACCTTCTAAGGTTCCCCAACGTCAAGAAACTGTCCTAATAAAGTAGGTTATAGGTTAAAGTAGGTTATCCTGACCTACCCGAGGACCCCCCCAAAAAAGAACGGGACAGTGTGTGCAATTTCGCGTTCCGCTACCATTTTCTAGTTGGACAATTTTCGGCCTTATACGTCAAAATGCGACGTACTATTAGGAGGACGGGTTAGAGCAAGAACCAGCCCCCTGCACGTTGGTGGGTGTGTGTGTGTGGTGTGTGTGTGTGTGTGTGTGTGTTGTGTGTGTGTGTGTGTTGTGTGTGTGTGTGTGTGTGTGTGTGTTTGTGTGTGTGGTTGTGTGTGTGTGTTGTGTTGTGTGTGTGTGTGTGTGTGTGTGTTTTGTTGTGTGTGTGTGGTGTGTGTGTGTGTAGTAGTGTAGGCAACCTAAAGATGCATCAACAGCATCGCTTATCTATCCCTCAGTGGACCTGCTGCTGCTTCACACTGGATAACTGTGCAAAATGATCTTCAACATTCTGCACAAGTTTGGGTGTCACTGTTTGAGGTGTTACACGTGATACATATATTTTTATTTTTTTTTTATTATTTTCTACCACAGACGTGGCCACACATTTACAATGCTAACCAGTATATATACATTTTCTTCTGTCCTCCATGGACAGGGTTAGAGATTTGTCAAACATATAGTTCAGGGATTATTGAACAATCAACCACAGAAGGTGATTGTAGTGCTTTTAAAATGCTAGACTAAGCTACATCGTAAATACATAGATACACAGGTTTATGTATGCTACAGAAAGTGTTCGATGTGTCTTTTTACATAGTGTCATTAATGTTCATTTACAAAGGTGAAACGTAACTCTGATCAGCTTCCACTATACTTATACTCATTCATACACACACACATACAGCATACATACAGCACACACATCATTTGTCTCTCTTACCTGACAGGGGAGAGAGCTGACAGAAAACTAGTGGCAATTAAGCACTTAATCACTGAAGAGATAATATGCTTTTACAAGCTCAGGTTTATAGTTACATCGCATACTACATTGTATAATTGATATTACATGGTTAATCTAGGGTATAGTCAATTACATCAAGGTTCCAGTACTCATATAGTAAGTCAGAGTTCAGCATACCTCAGCCCAGGAGGCGAAAGTCAGACAATATGGGACATTCTACAATATAATGTTCAGAGAGTGCATGTTTCTCTTTCACAAAGTTGACACTGTGTACTCGACATTTGGGTTTTGAGAAAGCTGCGAATACGTCTATATCCCAGGCGTAATCTGGCCACTTTAACATCATATTGCCGAGTTCTTTCTCTATTAGTCCATTAGCCATATGTGAATGTTACCTCACGATATCTATCATAATAGTTAATGCAACAACTTTCAGGTCTTTTTGAATTTGTTAGTTCGGTGAGATTTTCATTATATGTTAAGTATGCTTTTAGATCACTGCTAATGAAACAACCCATGTCAATTTATACTAGTTTTCTACAAGCTGTCTTTGCAGCATATCAACAATGGCATGCCTTGAGATGCCAACATGTGATGGTATCCATAGGAGTTAATTTCAAATCTGTTTTCTTAAGCAGCTAAACATTCATTCGAATATCACTGACTATTTCTGGGTGTCACTACTATGTGCTTTCAATGCAGGAGTGCACTCTGCGAGTCACAGTATATATTCCACTCCTTTGTCTTTTAAAATTCAGTGGCAAGGTATATCCTGCAAGTTCGGTTTGAGTTGTACATGCCAGTCATTGACGCGCTTCATTGCTGTATGTACGAGAGTAGATTGTTCAATTATATTACATGCACATCCGGTAAATCATCCACCTTCTTCTACAGAACCGTCGGTATAGCACTGATACACATCGTTACCAGGCCATAGTGGACACTTCTCGCCGCCTTTTTTGTTGAGACGTGTAAACAGTTGAACGTAGTTGTGTGAATTCTTTGGCGCAACGTTACTGGCCTGTTGTTATCCGGGGAGTGTGGGGTTGTTGGTTGTGTGGTCGTCTTTATAATGGCTAGAATAGTTATTAGATGTCTAGTTCGTACCTATATTGCTTGTACAACGTACTATATTGCTTGTACACGGTTACTATATTTGCGTGTACACGTACTATATTGCTTGTACACGTACTATATTGCTTGTACACGTACTATATTGCTTGTACCAGTACTATATTGCTTGTACACGTACTATATTGCTTGTCACGTACTATATTGCTTGTAACACGTACTATATATGCTTGTACGTACTATATTGCTTGTACAATGTACATAAAAAAATCAACACTTTATTTAAACGTTAATAATGCGTGTACACATTCCTGTTGACCCACGGACTTAACAACCTTACCTCCTCCCTCCCTCCCTCCCTCCTACCTTACTCCCTCTCTCTCCTCCCTTTCTGAGTCCCAGCTTACCTCCCTCGCACTTTCCCTGCGGGTGAGCGTGGGTCTTTAGATAGATAGATAGATAGATAGATAATATATATGGTGTACCGCGCGACCCGGCCAGCTAGCCTCCTAGACTCAATCCTCAACTAGTTACACCCTCTAGACGCTGGGTGCCTCCTTCCCCTCTTCCCTCCCCCTCTTCCCTCCCCCTCTTCCCTCTCCCCCCCTCTCCCTACCTCCTCTTCCCTCTCCCCCTCTTCCCTCTCCCCCTCTTCTCTCCCCATAGTCTTACCTCACTTCCCATCATATTTGACTCCCTTCGTCTCATACGGTCTTTTGTGATACTGTGTGTGTATAATATATGGCATGACTTATTAGTCACTATGCTCATTAACATTGACCTCGCGGGCAGGATTATTATTTGCATAATTAAACCACTAATGATAATTACGTGGGTCAGGCAGGTTGCCGGCCGAGTTGTTGTATATGGGAGGGCGGGGCGGGGGGAAGGCTGGTGGCTGATTGTCAGACGTAGTGGCGGGCTGGGGCTAGTATACCAGAGGGTTTTACGATTATTTTCATTATTTGGCGCTAATCACCCGGTGTACTTGGGATACCTGGAGCATACCTGGGAGCATACCTGTGGCATCTGGGCATACCAGGGCATACCTGAGCATACCTGGGAGCATACCTGGGAGCATGCCTAGAGCATGCAGCATACTGGAGAGGGTTCTGGGAGTTTTTCTCGAGCCAGCCAGTCCACCCCGAACCCGGCCCAGGGCCAAGCTCGACACTCCAACCCGCATGTCCCCGAACGGCCCAGAGCCACATCAAAGTAGAACTATTTATCACATAATTAATTCCTAACCTGCCAAGGGATCCCTCCCTGCATGTAGTTCCCCTCCCAACAGTCGTTTACCTGCTCCACCTGGAAGTCTCACTGTCCCTCTCTCTCCCACCCCCCTCTCTCTCTCCACCCTCCTCTCACCTCCCTCTCTCTCACCTCCCTCCTCTCACCCCCCTCCTCACCCTCCTCTCCCCCCCCCACCCCTCCCTCCTCCCACCCCTCTTACCCTCCTCTCTCGTCACCCCCTCCTCTCCTCTCACTCCCCTTACCCCCTCCCTCTCTCTCCACCCCTCTCTCACCCCTCCCTCTCTCTCTCCCTCCTCTCCTCACTCTTCTCCCCCCCCCACCCCCTCCCTCTCTCTCTCCCCTCAACCCCCTCCCTCTCTCTCTCCCTCCTTCCTCTACCCCTCCTTCTCCTACTCTCTCTCTCCCTCTCACCCCCTCTTTTCCCCCCTCTCCCCCCCTTCTCTCCACCCCCTTCTCTCTCTCCCCCTCCCTCCTCTACCCCCTCCTTCTCTCCCCTCCCTCTCTCCACCCCCTCCTCCTCACCCTCTCTCCCCCCCTCCTCACTCCTTCCTCCCTCCCCTTCTCTCCCCCCTCCCTCTCTTTCCACCCCCCCCTCCACCCTCCCCTCCTCTCACCCCCCTCCCCTCTACCCCCCCTCCCTTTCACCCCCTCCTCTCTCCCACTGCCCAGCCAGCTAGATACCCTTCCATGGGGTAATGTTTATGTGGGCAAGCTGGCAGTTGGTTGTTGTAGTCTCACGATGTTTGTTGAGTGTTGAGTGTAGTGACCCGGCGGACCCGGGCCACCACCGGCCTTGCGTCGGGTCGGGGCCGGCCACGGCGGTGGTGGGTGTGGCGGGGCGGTCATGCGGTGGGAGTGTCGGGCCGTGAATGGCCACGGGCTGCATTAGAGCCCTGAGTAAGGTTAATGTGTAGACCGTAATAAACACAAGTTTGTCGTAAACACACACTGTCATAAATCCGAGACGATAAAGTGTGATGGTATAGTGTCCATGTTCACATATGAGCGCTTTCATGTGAACATTAGTGGGAGATGGTGAGTGACCGGGGGGGGGGGGGTTAGGGCCACAGCGGCACTAATTGATGACGGTGGCCACTAGGAGTGCCTCTCTCCTTATCCAGGACAGAGTATTAGGAGTGTCTACGGCACGCAGTTGGTGAAGCACAGTGTTGTGGCAGCACCACCAACGGGTGGAAGAAGGAAGAGAAGCAGCAGTTGGCAGTGCCCCCTCGAGGGGCACTCCCAGCCGGCAGCGGCGGCAGCACGCAGTACAACAATCAATAAAGCGGCAGGCACCACGGTTCATCCGTATGCTTGTGGGAGGCCTGGCACCTCCCCGCCTGCACACCAGCCACTCCTCCTGGGGTGGGGACGGGGGCCGGGGGATTAGGAAGGAGTGGGAGGGAGGGGTGGAATAGGGGTGAGAGGGATGGCGGGGGTCACAAGCTGGCACTGGTGTAACATGAGAGGTAAGGATGCAGGAGGGAAGGGCTGAGCTGACACCTTCTGGAATGGTTGAGAAGGCCGGTAACTTGCAAATGGAGGGGGCCCGTCTCGGGAGGGGAGAAGGGGAGCTTTACGATGTAGGGGGGACCAGTGCTCGCCTAATTGTGCTTGCTGGGCGTTTGAGCTTCACTCTTTGGTCCCGCCTCTCAACTGTCGTCAACTGGTGTACGCAGATTCCACCCGTGTCCCCTTCAGTATCCAGGGCCTGTCTCCAAATAATAATCCCAGAGAAATCACATTAACGTAATATACAGTACCAAGAACAAATCCACAGGAGCCTTAATGCGAGTTCCAACCTGAGCGCTGTGTCGTGGTACAGAGGACTAGAGTACGTCTGGGAACACTCAGTACACACGTTCGAACCCTCAAGGCACCTGTGGATTTTGTTAATAATAAAATAATAATAATAATAATAATGGGAAACACTGAAGGAGCCGTGATGATGATTCGAACCCATGCAGAGGATAGTCCCCCAGACAATCAGGCCACGACATGGTCCACAAGGACCGCAACAACCTGCAGTTCTACTGAACACACGAGACTTCCCCGAGGCATCCACTCAAGCCGGACCAGGGTTGTCACACAATCCCCCTCGTGTAATAATAATAATAAAAAATAAAGATGGAGCTTTTCTTGGCAAATTGCAACTCTGGATCGTAGAGTCGAGGCAACAAATTGGTTTAATGTCCATTTGTTGGTGACATTCTCGGGGTAAAAGGAAGCCATTGGACGCAAATTTTCCATCATTTAAGGAAGCAATGAGTGAATTCAAACGATACTTTTCGTAGGCGAACGGACGAGGGAGGGGAGGGGAGGGAGGGGAGGGGTCTTTCATCAGAAATTTATTCACAACGTTAAATAGCCATAAAGTATATATAATAAAGCAAAAAACACAAAAGGGAGGGGGGGTAGGAGGAAAAACACACCAAACTGTATTGGAGGGGGACCTAAACATTTCCTCTAATGCGTTATGTGTGGTTTCCTCTGAGGCTAAGGGTCCCCTTCTTCCAGCCAGCGTAAATATGTTGTAGAGGATTGAGGAATTTTGGATTTGGAGAATTACATGGGTGGTGGAGACCAATGGACACTTTGTGGACACGCGCACTCAACGACTGTGGTGCCACTTGCACGGTCTTGTATGCCAGAGAGATACGGGCTCACCATAGCCCGTGCTACTTGAACTTCTTGTTCCAGGTAGCGAACCTTTAACAACATTGTATGCCAGAGACGATCTTCCTGCTTCTTGTATAAAGTTCACAGCTTCTTTCACAGCCTACATCAATTATTTTCTTATAAAAAAATGGTAGGTTGTCTACGAATACATTTTTTAATTGGCCTGGTGGTGTATGGGGAGACGGGAGTTGGGAACTACTGTTTCAGAGCCTTCTTCCAGTTGTTCAGCCAGAGTAACATTATTATATTTACATTTCTGCGACTGACAGTTTCCAGCTTCTACTTCACATCTTGCCTTGAAGTGTATACGGGGCTTAGCGTCCCCGCGGTCCGGTCGTCGACCAGGCCTCCTCTTGCTGGACGGGTCGACCAGGCTGTTCACAGCCTGACGTATGAATCACAGCCTGGTTGATCAGGTATCCTTTGGAGGTGTTTATCCAGTTCTCTCTTGAACACTGCGAGGGGTCCGCCAGTTATGCCCCTTAAGTGTGGTGGATGCGTGTTGAACAGTCTCGGGACTCTGATGATGATCTTTCTGTCATTTGTTCTCTCTCACTTTAAATAGGTTGTTCTCGTCCGCTTGGTCTATTCTACTCAGTATTATGTACATAGTGATCATATTCCCTTTGTTCCTTCTCTCCTCTAGAGTTGTAAATCTGTTTTCCCTTAATCCATCTCAGTGGTTTAGTCCTTATAGTTTAGTTTAAGCGTTGGGAGGTGCCGTATAAAACGAATTTAGACTCCTTATTTAATTGTTAAATGTTCTAATTTTCAGCAGTGATCCCGTAAGCTGCGGAGGACGCTATTTTATAAGCTTCCCTCACCAAATTTCTTTCAGACAGTGCATAACTTTCGCAGAGTGCAGCTGATACACCAGACGTATTTTACTGGCATCGAATAATATAAGCGATGCTTATATTATTAGATATCATTTTGTGTTCAAAGTCTGATAGCTCGTTCTGATAGCAAATCTATCAGACTGATAACAAGTCTGATAGCAAATGTCGCTGGTGCTGGAATTATCCCCACTACCAAATATATATATAATATATACACACACATATATATATATATATATATATATATATATATATATAATATTATATATATATATCTGATTCCTGGAGTTGCCTTCCCTAATGGTTTTTTTTATTGTTGTTTTCTACCACAAACGTGGCCACACATTTACAATGCTAACCAGCATATATACATTTTCTTCTGTCCTCCATGGACAGGGTTAGAGATGTGTTAAACATATATTTTAAGGGTTTATTGAACAATCAACCACTGAAGGTGAGTCGGTGCAAGCACAGCATATAAGTGTTAGACTCTTGGGGCAAAATTCTTGTAGCTCCTAAGTATTCCGTCTATCATAACATTATCACATATCCAAACAATTTGATGTGGTACAACCATTAGGAAGATTTTATTCCCTAATGGTATAGGATCCTTCATTTTTACCCATCTCCCTTCCCCCATCATTACCTTGAGTGTGTGTGTGGGGTTGAACTGGAGCAATCATTCGTCTGTCCACCTGGAGTCTGCCAAGGTCTTTCTGTAATTACCTGCTGTCTACGGTTATTACATTCCTCTTAGCCTTGTGTCATCTGCAAGCATTGCCACGAGTGAGCGAGCTCACTTGGGTTGGTTACTAATCGCTAACTCGAAGCACTGATGGTTCCGTGACCAAGCCTTGGGGGACCCCCAAGACCGTGACCAAGCCTTGGGGGACCGGGCTGCGGGGACACTAAAAAGCCCCGAAATCATCTCAAGATAACCTCAAGATAACCCAACTGACTGGAACCCTTTGTTTTCTGTCAGTCTGGTACTCCCTTGAAATGTTATTTACATGTATCTTGATCCTACATGGCAGCTTTTCACGATGAAGACTATCAGATGGTTTTCCGACAATCTAATTATAATGCGGCGTAATCAGCGTACTGTCATATTGTGTCATATTGTGGTGGTGACCTTTACACCGACATGTCAATTCATGTCAGACATGACATGAATTACGATGTACATGAAAAGTAAGTCCAAGTTGCCTACGTTGCAAAGTTTATCCTTTCCACGAACTTCTTCAATCTCGTCCTGAAGACTTTCACCTTTCCTTTATAGAGCCAAGAGGGCGAGGGAGCTGTGTTGATGCTCATCACGATGGGCGTCTTAGTGATGATGTGCTCAGCTACCCGTCTATTCCAGCTTACTTGGATTGGGTACTATTGGTACGCGCTGATCGGGTACCCTCTCGGTACCCTCTGATCGGGTACAATAGGCCTTCTGCTGTTACTTTCATTCTTATGTTCTTAGTGCATAAATGTTCGTAAAAAGGCAAACATGACACTGGGATTCATGTATCAGAGCGTTAGAAAATTTAAGAAAGACCTGGGTAAATACTGGTTCGGTAAGAGGGTTGTTGATTTGTGGAACCAATTACCGCTTAACATAAGTAGGACCCGTTGATCGTTTCAAGCGTAGGTTAGACATAAATGAACAGAGATAGGGTGGATATAAATAGGAGCTGCCTCGTATGGCCTAATAGGCCTTCTGCAGTTATCTTCATTCATATGTTTTTATGATTTCAACTTACGGTACGATAAAATGAAAAAAAAAGTGGCAAATGCAGTTATATAAAGAGAGATTTCCAAGAAGCAATGTAAATGAATAATTTCACTTCCAGATGTGTAACGGATTTGCCTTAAACCAGCAAATAATAGAACTAGGAAAGAACCCCCCCCCAAATATTTTTAGAATGATGAGCTGATTAGTGACAATGATTACAAATACTTGTTACCCAGATCACCACCTAATCGAAGTTCAGACCTGTGCAGTCTCAAATCCAAGGAGGAGGAGAATTCAGCAAATTCAAATATATTATCAAACTGATTTATTGGAAAACCAATAAACCAAGACCTCACAAAAATGAGCTTAAAAGACACCTAGATAATGCACACTTAAACGAGTGCTAAAATAAGACACAGTAGCACTAGAAGTCTGTGCCAAGTAACAAACCTTCAAGAGAGAGAGAGATACAAAGGGAACAAGACGGGTGCTGCCTCTGTCAGCGAGGACAAGGACAAATCATCTCTAACACTCCACTCTATCCCCAAGACGAAACAGGAAGGTTATGTAGTGACAGAAATACGCTCCAGTTAAAGCTGAAAGAATTATATAAAATTGTGGAGAGGCAAAGAGAGAAAAAAAGGTGAAACAGAAGAATGCAAAATATTTTTCCTCCTATGCAAAATCTAGAACAAAAACACATGCTGCAACACTGGGCCCCACTATTGCTTGCGCCGACACGTGCACAAGCACACTGAAACCTGCTTGTGCCTACAGGAGAGCCACATGTCAACCACACGTTGACGAGCACAAGCACACTGAAACCTGCTTGTGCCTACAGGAGAGCCACATGTCAACCACACGTTGACGAGCACAAGCACACTGAAACCTGCTTGTGCCTACAGGAGAGCCACATGTCAACCACACGTTGACGAGCACAAGCACACTGAAACCTGCTTGTGCCTACAGGAGAGCCACATGTCAACCACACGTTGACCAGCACAAGCACACTGAAACCTGCTTGTGCCTACAGGAGAGCCACATGTCAACCACACGTTGACGAGCACAAGCACACTGAAACCTGCTTGTGCCTACAGGAGAGCCACATGTCAACCACACGTTGACGAGCACAAGCACACTGAAACCTGCTTGTGCCTACAGGAGAGCCACATGTCAACCACACGTTGACGAGCACAAGCACACTGAAACCTGCTTGTGCCTACAGGAGAGCCACATGTCAACCACACGTTGACATGTGGCTCCACCCTGACACACTACCACCCCCCGTGTGCGAAGGGGGGTTCCAGATAGTTGCTCGCCCTTCCATCTCTCCACGGATACGCGTCCTTTGGCCGTACACATCTCAAGTATCCTTCAGTGACCATTCATCCCCTACACGCACCATTCACTTGCAACGTATTGCCTCTACATGAACACCTGCGTGGCATATCCCTGGGGTCACACGAGCACCTGAAGGCTCCCTCACACAGCTTCACCGAGTACCTGTAGTATATGATTAACGTATAATGTCTAATAAGCCCATTACATCAATCAGTTTCTGAGTTCAGACATCAAGTAATATAATGTATGATCATTATAATAACAGTTATTTGCTTGCAGTTTTATTGGCAGTATCACCAGTTTTCCTATTGAACTCAAATCTCAAGACAGACAGACAGACACACACATTGGAAACTGAATACCCACATGAGCCACAGAGACGTTAGAAGGAACTTTTTCAGTGTCAAGAGTAGTTAACGGATGGAATGCATTAGGCAGTGATGTGGTGGAGGCTGACTCCATACACAGTTTCAAATGTAGATATGATAGAGGCCAGTAGGCTCAGGAATCTGTACACTAGTTGATTGACAGTTGAGACGCGGGACCAAAGAGCCAAAGCTCAACCCCCGCAAGCACAAATAGGTGAGTACACACACACACACACACACACACACACACACACACACACACAAAGATCTAGGAGTTGATATCACGCCAAACTTGTCTCCTGAAGCCAACATCAAAAGAATAACATCGGCGGCGAATGCGAGGCTGGCTAACATTAGAACTGCCTTCAGAAACCTGTGTAAGGAATTATTCAGAACCTTGTATACCACGTATGTACGACCAATCCTGGAGTATGCGGCCCCCACTATGGAGCCCGTACCGTGTCAAGCACAAGACGAAGCTAGAAAAAGTTCAGAGGTATGCCACTAGGCAAGTTTGGGGAGACATGATCAAAACATACAAAATTCTCGGGGGAATTGACATTGTAGACAAGGATAGATTATTTAACACGGGTGGTACATGAACAAGGGGACACAGGTGGAAGCCGAGAATCCAAATGAGCCACAGACACATTAGAAAGAACTTTTTCAGTGTCAGTAGCTAGTAAATGGAATGCACTAGGAAGTGTTGTGGTGGAGGCTGACTCCATACACAGTTTCAAATGTAGATATGATAGAGCTCAAGAAGCTCAGGAATCTGTACACCAGTACAGACCAAAGAGTCAGAGCTCAACCCCCGCAAGCACAACTAGGTGAGTACACACACACACACACACACACACACACACACACACACACACACACACACACACACACACACACACACACACACACACACACACACACAGACGGGCTGAGATGAATTGAGGGCTAGGTGAAGGAATGACGACTCACGGAAGAGGGCCGGGATAGAGGAGAGGGCTGGAGAGAGAGAGAGATAAAGGGAGGGAAGGAGGGGAAAGGATCGGGTGGCCCTCGTCTGGTGGAAGAGGATTCACAGAGTATTGATTTTTGAGCAGTGAGGGGGCGGAGAGCACGTGCCCCGCATCTGGCGGGCGTGCGCGCGCGCGTGTGCTGCCCTCAATAATGACAAGTGTGACCCCTGCCAACTTGCCTCCCTTTGAGGGCGAGTACAATCTTGCTTTAATACGTTTCCGTGTCAGTCCTCGGCCTGATGGGTGTGTGTGTGTGCCCACGTGGCTGCTCCTGGTTGATGGGGTTCTGGGAGTTCTTCTACTCCCCAAGCCCGGCCCGAGGCCAGGTTTGACTTGTGAGAGTTTGGTCCACTAGGCTGTTGCTTGGAGCGGCCCGCAGGCCCACATACCCACCACAACCCGGTTGGTCCGGCACTCCTTGCAGGAATAAATCTAGTTTCCTCTTGAAGATGTCCACGGTTTTTCCGGCAATATTTCTTATGCTTGCTGGGAGGACGTTGAACAACCGTGGACCTCTGATGTTTATACAGTGTTCTCTGACTGTGCATATGGCACCCCTGCTCTTCACTGGTTCTATTCTGCATTTTCTTCATTGCTCCAACCCCACGCCTGCGACCACCACCACCGTCGCGTCGCGAGCCTGCGACTACCACCAGCATCGCGAGCCTGCGGCCATCACCGTCGCGTCGCTAGCCTGCAACCATCACCGTCGCGTCGCTAGCCTGCAACCATCACCGTCGCGTCGCGAGCCTGCGGCCATCACCGTCGCGTCGCGAGCCTGCGGCCATCACCGTCGCGTCGCGAGCCAGCAGCCACCACCACCACCGTCGCGTCGCAAGCCTACGACGCCCGAGGTATAATGTATACAAACGTGGCCAGGTTGAATAGGAAAGTTCCCCACGATAATATAGCCGGACTCCCGTGTCTATCCCCAACCTTCCGCCAATGCCACGGACCCGGAAATACCTCCATAAACGAACTAATATAACAAAAATTTCCATAAAAGTTTTCTTTTTGGTTTGTGACCATTTATAATTTCGGTTTTTAGTTCATTCCCCCAGTTTGCCATTATGGCCGTCTTATCTTGAGACGATTTCGGGGCTTAGTGTCCCCGCGGCTCGGTCCTCGACCAGCCCTCCACCCCCAGGAAGCAGCCAGTGACAGCTGACTAACACCAAGGTACCTATTTACTGCTAGGTAACAGGGGCATCAGGGTAAAAGAAACTCTGCCCAATGTTTCTCGCCGGCGCCCGGGATCGACCCCGGGACCACAGGATCACGCGTACAATGTTCTGTCAGCTCAGCTACCGTCAATGTCATACTTCCGCTAATTTCCTACAGTACTACAGTTGATTAGGTGATAATCAACATCAGTTAACAGTCATTTCAGCAGTATAAATGTTAAGGTTCTTACTGATCGACAATTATATTCCTTATTATGGCAAGACTCATCAGTATAGTTTACATGTTGAGGACAAACAAATCGGTTCTAAATCCTGCAGCCTGTCCTGGTGAGCCTGGTCTGTGGCCAGCCTGTCCTAGTCTGGGGCCAGCCTTTCCTGGGGAGCCTTTCCTAGTCTGGGGCCAGCCTTTCCTAGTCTGGGGCCAGCCTTTCCTAGTCTGGGGCCAGCCTTTCCTAGTCTGGGGCCAGCCTTTCCTAGTCTGGGGCCAGCCTTTCCTAGTCTGGGGCCAGCCTTTCCTAGTCTGGGGCCAGCCTTTCCTAGTCTGGGGCCAGCCTTTCCTAGTCTGGGGCCAGCCTTTCCTAGTCTGGGGCCAGCCTTTCCTAGTCTGGGGCCAGCCTTTCCTAGTCTGGGGCCAGCCTTTCCTAGTCTGGGGCCAGCCTTTCCTAGTCTGGGGCCAGCCTTTCCTAGTCTGGGGCCAGCCTTTCCTAGTCTGGGGCCAGCCTTTCCTAGTCTGGGGCCAGCCTTTCCTAGTCTGGGGCCAGCCTTTCCTAGTCTGGGGCCAGCCTTTCCTAGTCTGGGGCCAGCCTTTCCTAGTCTGGGGCCAGCCTTTCCTAGTTTGGGGCCAGCCTTTCCTAGTCTGGGGCCAGCCTTTCCTAGTCTGGGGCCAGCCTTTCCTAGTCTGGGGCCAGCCTTTCCTAGTCTGGGGCCAGCCTTTCCTAGTCTGGGGCCAGCCTTTCCTAGTCTGGGGCCAGCCTTTCCTAGTCTGGGGCCAGCCTTTCCTAGTCTGGGGCCAGCCTTTCCTAGTCTGGGGCCAGCCTTTCCTAGTCTGGGGCCAGCCTTTCCTAGTCTGTGAAGCTGTGTCTTAGAAGCACGCACGCCCACCTCACCAGACAGATGCGGTGCCAACAGCAGAAACTGGTCCACCTCTCTCATGAAAGCCTCCATTGTTCCAGCGACATTTTCTGAAATATCTTGGCAGGCGTGTAGAGTGGCGAGGCTGTGATGTTTACACTGTGTTGTGTGATTGTGGTGATGGCGCCCCGACACCGGGGGGGGGCAGGGCCCCCTGCTGTCAGGCGCAGGTGACGGGGGGGGCTCCATCTCCCGCCTGAGGGCTGGTGATGGAGTGTTAAGTGGCTGGGGCCAGCGACCAGGAGGCTCCTCCACCGCTGGCACCCGGCACCAGGGGATGCTACACCGTGTCCTCCACACAAGGGGCACACGCACAAGGGGCACACGCACAAGGGGCACACGCACAAGGGCACACGCACAAGGGCACACGCACAAGGGGCACACGCACAAGGGGCACACGCACAAGGGGCACACGCACAAGGGGCACACGCACAAGGGGCACACGCACAAGGGCACACGCACAAGGGGCACACGCACAAGGGGCACACGCACAAGGGGCACACGCACAAGGGGACACAGGTGGAGACTGAGTACCCAAGTGAGCTACAGGGACGTTAGAAAGAACTGTCAGAGTAGTTAACAATTGGGATGCATTACGAAGTAATGTGATGGTGGCTGACTCCATACACAATTTCAAATGTAGATATAATAAGAGCCCAGTAGGCTCAGGAATCTCTACACCAGTTGATTGACAGTTGAGAGACGAAAACTTTCGTCTCTCGAGTCTTGAAAGACGAGACCTTTCATCTCTTTCGAAGAAAAAGCTCACCTCCCTACAAGTATGAGTACAACTAGACGAGTACACAGACACGTGGAGTATCACACTGGATGACTGTCGTGTTACTAGGTGAGTCAGGTTAAGCCTGAGTGGGTTCAACCATGGCAGCCTGAGTGGGTTCAACCATGGCACTGTATGACTCACAGGGGGGGGGGGGGGGGACCCACCACCTGCCGGTAGATTACCTCATACCTCATTAACCAGGCTGTGACGCATACGTCAAACTGCGGGAAGCGACGTCTAACAGCCTGGTTGACCAGACCAGGAGGCCTGGTTAAAACACAGGCTGCATTGGACAACCCCTGAATCATCACTAGGTACACGTGGAAGGTTGGGAGTATCTTGAGGTTATCTTGAGATGATTTCGGGGTTTTAGTGTCCCCGCGGCCCGGTCCTCGACCAGGCCTCCACCCCCAGGAAGCAGCCCGTGACAGCTGACTAACACCCAGGTACCTATTTTACTGCTAGGTAACAGGGGCATAGGGTGAAAGAAACTCTGCCCATTGTTTCTCGCCGGCGCCTGGGATCGAACCCAGGACCACAGGATCACAAGTCCAGCGTGCTGTCCGCTCGGCCGACCGGCTCCTTGTATACTGTACAGGGAGCCGGTCGTTACAGGGAGTATACTACAACTGACAAATGTTTTTGAACTGGGTATTTTAAGATGTTTAGTGTTCAATACCTGCACTTAGATGTTAATTTCAGAAGCTTCTTAGTGGGGTACTGGCACAATGTCAACGCCATCTGTTGAGCGCACCCGTCCCCATTTTCTGTTCCCCGGTGTAAGGCTGTGATCTTACTGACACCTGTGTAGTTTCCTTCTTACTATACAAGTTTTACGCCTCAGAAGTGATGTGGGTCGTGTGTGACCTTGGTCGACATGAGTCAGTTCACTCAGAACAGTCCTCAACTCAAGACTTGTTCCATGGGACAAGTCGGTGGAAACCGAGATTTGTCTGTGATAACCCTTAAAGTATTGGTGATTGGACTCACGTATCCCGGCACACCTTGGAGTTACCTTGGAGTATTTCCGAGGCTTAGCGTCCCCGCGGACCGGTCGTCGACCAGGCCTCCTGGTTGCTGGACTGGTCAACCAAGCTGTTGGACGCGGCTGCTCGCAGTCTGACGTATGAGTCACAGCCTGGTTGATCAGGTATCCTTTGGAGGTGCTTGTCCAGTTCTCTCTTGAACACTGTGAGGGGTCGCCCAGTTATGTCCCTTATGTGTAGCGGAAGCGTGTTGAACAGTCTCGGGCCTCTGATGTTGATAGAGTTTTCTCTCAGAGTACCTGTTGCACCTCTGCTTTTCAACGGGTGTATTCTGCACATCCTGCCATGTCTTCTGGTCTAATGTGATGTTATTTCTGTGTGCAGGTTTGGGACCAGCCCCACTATTATTTTCCACGTATAGATTATTATGTATCTCTCCCGCCTGCGCTCAAGAGAATACAGATTTAGGCTCTTTAGTCGGTCCCAATAGTTTATATGTTTTACTGAGTGGATTCTAGCAGTAAAGGATCTCTGCACGCTCTCCAGGTCAGCAATTTCTCCAGCTTTGAAAGGGGCTGTCATTGTGCAGCAGTACTCCACTCTAGAGAGCACTAGTGTCTTGAAGAGTATCGTCAATGGTATGACATCTCTAATATGAAAGGTTCTTGTTATCCAACCTGTCATTTTTCTTGCAGTTGTAACGGCTACTTTATTTTCTTTAAAGGTAAGGTTTTCCGACATGAGTACACCCAATTCCTTTACATTGATTTTACGTTCTTTGTTATGATTTGACTGCGTTTTATACGTGATACCTGGTTGATACCTGGTTGATGGGGTTCTGGGAGTTCTTCTACTCCCCAAGCCCGGCCCGAGGCCAGGCTCGACTTGTGAGAGTTTGATCCACCAGGCTGTTGCTTGGAGCGGCCCGCAGAGCCACATACCCACCACAGCCCGGCTGATCCGGGACTTAACCTGGTTGATACCTGGTTGATGGGGTTCTGGGAGTTCTTCTACTCCCCAAGCCCGGCCCGAGGCCAGGCTTGACTTGTGAGAGTTTGGTCCACTAGGCTGTTGCTTGGAGCGGCCCGCAGGCCCACATACCCACCACAGCCCGGCTGGTCCGGAACTCCTTGGAGGAATAAATCTAGTTTCCTCTTGAAGATGTCCACGGTTGTTCCGGCAATATTTCTTATGCTTGCTGGGAGGACGTTGAACAACCGCGGACCTCTGATGTTTATACAGTGTTCTCTGATTGTGCCTATGGCACCCCTGCTCTTCACTGGCTCTATTCTGCATTTTCTTCCATATCGTTCACTCCAGTACGTTGTTATTTTACTGTGTAGATTTGGGACCTGGCCCTCCAGTATCTTCCAGGTGTATATTATTTGATATCTCTCTCGTCTTCTTTCTAGTGAGTACATTTGGAGAGCTTTGAGACGATCCCAATAATTTAGGTGCTTTATCGCGTCTATGCGTGCCGTATATGTTCTCTGTATTCCCTCTATTTCAGCAATCTCTCCTGCTCTGAAGGGGAAGTGAGTACTGAACAGTACTCAAGACGGGACAGCACAAGTGACTTGAAGAGTACAAGCATTGTGATGGGATCCCTGGATTTGAAAGTTCTCGTAATCCATCCTATCATTTTTCTGGCTGTCGCAATATTTGCTTGGTTATGCTCCCTAAACGTTAGGTCGTCAGACATCATTATTCCCAAATCCTTTACATGTTGTTTTCCTACTATGGGCACATTTGATTGTGTTTTGTACCCTGTATTATGTTTAAGGTCCTCATTTTTACCGTACCTGAGTACCTGGAATTTGTCACTGTTAAACATCATATTATTTTCTGATGCCCAGTCGAAAACTTTATTAATATCAGCTTGAAGTTTTTCAATGTCTTCAGCCGAGGTAATTTTCATACTGATTTTTGTGTCGTCTGCAAAGGATGATACGAAGCTGTGACTTGTATTTTTGTCTATATCTGATATGAGAATAAGGAAAAGCAGCGGTGCAAGGACTGTACCCTGAGGTACAGAGCTTTTAACTGCACTTGGACTAGATTTTATATGGTTGACCGTTACTCGCTGAGTCCTGTTTGACAGAAAACTGAGTATCCAGCGTCCTACTTTACCGGTTATTCCCATTGACTTCATTTTGTGTGCTATCACGCCATGGTCACATTTATCGAATGCCTTTGCGAAGTCCGTGTATATCACATCAGCATTCTGTTTTTCTTCTAATGCCTCAGTGACTTTATCGTAGTGCTCAAGTAGCTGTGAGAGGCACGATCTTCCCGCTCGAAATCCATGTTGGCCTGGGTTGTGAAGGTCATTGGTCTCCATGAAATTGGTGACCTGACTCCTAATCACTCTCTCAAATACTTTTATTATGTGCGATGTTAGTGCAACTGGTCTATAATTCTTTGCCAATGCTTTGCTCCCTCCCTTGTGTAGAGGGGCTATGTCTGCTACTTTAAGTGCATCTGGTATCTCCCCCGTGTCCAAGCTCTTCCTCCACACTATACTGAGTGCCTGTGCTACCGGCACTTTGCATTTCTTTATAAATATTGAATTCCATGAGTCTGGACCTGGGCCGAGTGCATGGGCATGTTTTCAATTTCTCTTTCAAATTTAGTGCGCTCGTGTTGATATCAGTTATATTTACAGGGGTTTGGATATCCCGCATAAAGAAATTGTCTGGATCTTCTACTTTCATGTTGTTTATTGGAGTGCTAAACATGTCCTCATACTGCTTTTTTAGGATTTCACTAATTTCTTTGTCATCCTCCGTGTATGAACCTTCACTTGTACGAATAGGTCCAATACTGGCAGTAGTTTTTGCTTTTGATTTCGCATATGTGAAGAAGTTATTTT